>VWZG01000036.1:107316-127238 GCA_013396735.1 Grallaria varia | reverse complement strand
CCATGGTCTTCCTACAGTGCAAGGATTGCTTCTGTGATTGCCAGTACTCCAAGCTGGAGACAAGTGAGGCAGATGTGCATGTTCACAGCTTGGGCGGCAGTTTGACCAGAGGAAATGCCCCAACAGGAATTGCTTGACAGTCCCAAACAGATACCTGTAATGCTGGCAGTGCTGTGGGTTTAGTCCATCAAATCTTGCTGAGCTCCTGCTGTCAGATGAGTTTATTCTATTCTAACTCTTGTGTTTGCCTTTCTGTACTGAAGTTGGGTTCTTTTCTAAGATGGTTTAATTTGTTTGCAGCTTTTATCCTCAGACCAGTGCTTGGATCTTCTTGGGTACATTAACATGTCCACTGTCAAAGTGCAAATGGCTAAGGCACTGTTCCTCTCTCCTTATGGCTGCAGAGCCAAGGTCTAAAGAGACCAGCTAGCCAGTGTCACATGTGAAGTCTGTAGCAGCAGACATAACATATTCCCCCTGACCTGTATCCTCGCAGCATCCTAACTACAGCAAGGACTGCCACCCACTTGGTTTCCACATTCCTTGCAAGGTTTTGTGCTTCTTGGGGAAAGAGCTGAATCCCTTGGTTCAAGCTGTGTTGCCAGCTTGGGCTATGCTGGTGTTATTATGGTGTTTTAACCAGATGTGTATGTGTCTATGCTGTGTCCACTAGAAACCAGTTTATGGTGTGTCCCAGCCACTTATACACACTCAGTGCAGATTATTTAATAGCTGCTGGATGTTGATGTAGTCTAGCTCAGTGGCTGTGGAGATGTCCGAGAAGTTCATGAAGCCTGTGAAGGGAAGCAGATACTGTGTTTTACTCAGGTCAGTGCAGAATTCACTCCTCGTTTAAAGCAGCTGCAAACAGAGATGGTGAAAGGCTTCTGGAGAGCAAGTGCTCCACTGACAACTTCCAGGTATCTCCCCAGTGAGCAGGGAGGCCCATATCAAGCATCAATGGCACATGTGAACAGCTGTAATGGGAGGAAAACGCTCAAGTTATGAGGTTTGTTTTCAATTCTTTCCTCAAATTCAGCTCCATATGCTGTTACATTTTTCCAGCCTCTGCAAAGTGATTCATGCGGCATGTTGCCTAACACTGCATGAAGTGTGCCCATATCAGGTCTCACAAGGGCACGGAAAGAGCTCTGCACTAAGGCAGGTCCCACCTCACCAAAGGCAGGCACATCACTGCCCACAGTGCTCCTGCCTTTCTTCAGCTAAATATGGGATATGAGCTCCTGCATTTCCCAGCCCACAGTGCCTGAGGGCAAATGATGTTTGAAGTTCCCATCTCTCCTGCAGCTTTGGTTGTACTGTTGCATCCAGTTGAGAGAAGACTGTAACTGGCAGAAAACTCTGTTCTCTTGGCTCTAAAAGTCCTGCAAATAACTGGTCTCTGTCACAGCACTGAGCCTGATTCTCCCACATAGACCTCTTTGTCCAAGATTTACACAGTGGCATGATGTAAACAGCATTTTCTATCAGGAAATGTAATTGCAAACTCTCGGTTGATTTTGTGCCAAAAAGATATACCATAAAATTCTAGTGGGCAGTTAATGAGAAGGACATTAGCAATAAAACCCCATAGAGGTCTGTACATAAACCTGAGTGAGATTATGAGAGTGGGAGACAGACACGCAAACTCTGCACGCAAATTCTTGAGGTGATTTTGCTAACATTTGAAGCTCTGGTGTAATAACCTTTCACATAAATACTGCAAGACTCCACTACATAATTATTCCATCTTGAATGTCATACTCTGTATTTCTCCCGGAATACAAGTGGTTTGGATAATTGGAGGGAATATTTGGGAGTCAGTTGCTCAGTACCAGGTTCAATTGCTTTCACAGCAGCATGAGTACGTCAACTCCAGGGGAGGCAGGCAGATGGAAAGAATTTGATCCCTGCTAACACCACATCCTGGAGGGTGGAGGGAAGGCCAGCCAAAGCTGACTGAACTTACACCTAAGCCAAACCATTCCTGAGTTAGTAAAAATCTGTTTTGTGCGATGACGTAACTGGCACTCTGGATAAGGAGAGGGCAGTGGATGTTGCACCCCTTAACTTTTGATGCGGTCTCCCATCGTGTCTTCATCGTCAGGTTGGTGGAATGTGGGCTGGATGAGAGTACAATAAGGTGGGCGGAAAATTGGCTGTGCCACCAGACTGAGAGATATGCAACCAACAGTGCTAAGTCCAGCTGTCAGGCAGAAACTGGCAACATCCCTCACACCAGTGCTGGGACCAGTATTGCTTCTTGTCTCTCCTAATGGAGAGTGGATGGTGTGATGAGACAGGAAGCATTCTCTGCAAGAATGCAGTCACCAAACCAGGGATAGTGACACACAGGAGGACAGGCTGCTGTTCAGAAGAACCTGGAGAGACTGGAAATTGGGCTGAAAGTTGGGATTTACATGTTAGGGACCCTTTCCCCATGTTGCAGGTTCCCACATGATCCCCAAAGAACCTGCCCAAGTGTTTAAATGCCCCTCATCAAAAGTTTTAACTGCCTTGTGTGCCAAAGTCCTTCCCTTCCATGGACAGCATCCCTGGTAAGCTGTCCTTCATCTCAGGCAATGAGAATCTAAATAACTTTGAGGGTCTCAAGCTGAGATGTTTGGCCTGAGGCCCCTTGGTTTTAACAGGCATGACCATTGGACCTGGGACAGCCTTCCATGGGGCATCTGAAAGGATTCAGCCCTGACTGAATAGTGACATGAAAAAAAAAGGGTGAAAACAGAGATGGGGAGAAGGAAATCAAGAGGCTGTTCTGCACCTGCAAGAAACCCTGAGCCTGACTGGTTTTTTCCTCATCTTAGGAAGTCATTTTGGATATAGATTTGTAAGAAATGAGAACTTCTAACCTGCTTCGTCTAACAGCAGTGTCTAACATTCAGGTATTCCTGACACTCACTCATCTTTTGCCACAGCTGCAACACTCAACCCCTAAATAGTCCCAAAATGGGGATGTAGGTCCATAGGGTACTTTCAGACCAGAAGAGTCCCCCACTTCTTGTATTTTCAAGGTGTGTTTTGGCAAGTGACAAAATGCTGTGTGCAAGCAGATGATGACATGAAGTTGGGGACATCCAACTTCAGAGGGGAAACCGAGGTGACCACTGAGGCTGCCCCGAAGACCCACTGTTTGGTGCCTACCTTGGGGATGGGGTTGGGAGGGTAGAAGAAACTAGCTGTGAAGAGCTGGGACCAGAGTCCTCATGCACCCCAGAAGCAGCCTGAGTGTGTCAGGAGAAAGGGCTGAGCCCTTTCCCACTCACAGCTGGGAATTACTAGAAGAAAGAGGCTTTGCGCAAGAGCACAACTTGACACCTGGGCATTTGTCTCCATCCGAGCAATGTCTGCAAATCCCAGCCTTGGGTTCCCACTCCCACTATGAATTCCCAAATGAGAGGTCACCTACACACAAGCTCAAAGCTATGCAGTGATGCAGCATTTGAGTCATGGCATTGAACCTGAAGATTTCTGTCTTGATGTGCCCACTTGCAGAGGGAGACTAAGACACTCATATGCCTGCAAAAGGCTTCTAAGAGAACATGGAACTTGAGGCCAGGGAAAACTGCCCAAATAATCCCACGTAAAATGCAGCAGATCCTGCTAAGGGAATGGGGTAGTTTTAGGTATGGAATCAAGATTAGGAGGACAGAAAGTAAAGTCTCTCCCTTTGCCCTCTCCAAAATATAACATTCTTTTTTTTCCTTTTTTTTTTTTTTTTTTTTTTTTTTTTTTTTTTTTTTTTTTTTTTGTGTTGAATTCTCAAAGAAACTACTTGTTTAAGGCAATAAACTGAGGCATTTAATTACAATGATGCCATTCATAACATGACAGTTAAGCTTGTGTGGGCTTTTCTGGTATAATCTTTATTCTATATCAAGGAAAAAGAAAAATCTCTGGGTTAATCTGAGTGAAGGGCCCTGACCTCAGGCCCCAGGAACAGCAAATCCCTCTCTTCAGTAACTCAGATTTGTCCTCTCTGCACCACATACAGTTTGCATGATCATCCACAGCTTTGAGATGGGTAAGTCAAATGCCAAGGAAGCCTTCATTACATATCACTTGGTTTTCCTCACATCTGATGATTTTGTTCATATTCTAGCGACAGCCTAGTCCAAAGTTTTTCCAACTTTCTGTACTACTGGGCATTCAAGCAGGCTTCACTCAATCCCACACATTACTTGCCCTGCCATGGGCTTTCCCATCTCAGCTTTTCTCAGCCTTTCAATGGGAAATGGCTAAAAGTGATGTGATTCTGCAGATTAGCTGCATCCCCTACCATGGTCTTACAGAGTTTAGGAACACTAAATGGGTGTCAAGACCAACTCATATTGACAATTAAAGCTCTCAAATGTCTCCACGCTTCCACCATGCTCTTCTGCCCTTGCTGAATACTTTCAAAAAGAAGTTCTGAGAGAATAATCATTGCAAGGGTCATCCAAAGTATTGCACTGAGACCACACTGAAAATGTTTCATTAATGAAGCACCAATAACTGCTGAAATCAGCTGCTTCCCTGTGCAGGAAGGACAAGTTGCAAACCAGACAAAGAGCTGGCAGAGACCTTGCTTGGTAACCCACATTGCCGTGTCCACCAGCTAACAAGCTCTGCATTAGTAACCATCTGATAGATGTTCACAACCCCTCCCTCCTCCAGACAGGCAGTACTGGTGTAACTCCTGGCCCCAGAGCAGGGTGGCACAGCAGCCTCAGAAGCAGCAGTGGTAGTCCAGGATGGCACACACTCTTTCCCCTCTTGTCTGCAAGTCCTCACTTTAGAGACAAGATATTCAGGTAGCAAGAGAGAATGAGTGACTTACCAAAAACGTATGGAGTAGGGTTGTTATTTTTGGACAGCCGGTCACCAAGTTCCTGTCCCAACACTATCTTAACTGTTAAGCTTCAAAGGAAGCTAAAAAGCCACTAACCTTCTTCAGCTCCATCCCTCGAACCCCACCACTGATTTGAAAGACTTCAGAGGTGCAAACAAAAAAATCATTGCTCCTCAAAATCAAGCAGCAAAAGACAACTGGGTTTGTCACTGCTCCCCCAGACTGTGCACAGCTCACAGGAGCCAGAATTTCACTGTCAGCAGCAAAACAGCTTTGTGAGCTCATACTCTGGGAAACATGCACTGAAAAGACCAAATCAAAGTTCAGCTATTTTGAAATGGTTAATGTGAAAGATAATACTTTATTGTAGGAAATATCCTAGGAGACTTCCTCACACACATCCATCCCTTGGAGCAGCTACAAGGAGGTTATTCAAACTTTTCATCCTCCCACTAATCGTAGGAGCACCTTGGAGTCCCCGCAAGTAAAAGCCAGACTGCAGTAGGCACTTTGCATGCATACAATAAAGGAGACAGTCTGTTCTCTTGGAGTTTACAATGAAGCAGATAACAGAAATAAATAGATGAGCTTTGAAAGAGCAAGCAGCATGGAAAGCATCTAGCAAAATTGTAACACTTCGAGTAAGCTGTGGATGCATGGATATTGCTATCTAATTGACAGTTTTCTAAAACCCAGACTGTACTGCTTGCCTTCAAATGGACAGAACAGTATCACAAAAACCTTCAGTACATTCAGCATAAGCTTGGCAGATACCAATTAACCCATCCATTAACTGAACAGTTGAGGGAGCGAAAAAGGGCCAGAGCATCATGATCCTTAGTGTTATTGTGCTGATTATAGTCTCTGTAAATTGTGGCTGCATCACCTGTAAGTCTTCTTGCCTACTGTTTGAAGTTTTACAGTTCTAAGAGGAAAAACCTTGTGATGACATTAGAATTCTAAAAAAATAAATCTTCCTTCTTCAGTAGGCACAGGAGGCTCTTCAGCTCACACATGACAGCAAAACAAAGCAGGGTTTTGGGGAACAGACACTTGCTTTTATACCATTTGCTCTACTAAGATGAGGCTGAGGCTTCATCTGAGGTCAGTAAGAGCTCTGATGGGTCTCCCTGCACACAGCAATGGTGTCTTCAGTCTTAGTTTTGAAAAATCTGTATTGCTGAGTCGTGGATTCACTTTACCTCACTGATTTCTAGATCCATGTGCAAAGCCTTGCATGCAGGTTCTCCAGCTCATGAAGACCAATTATAAAGACTGCACTTGCACTTTCAGCAGGAGAAAGTATTTTAAGAAAGAATGGAAGAAAAATGAGGAAGGAATTTATATTCCTCCATTTTATTTTGAACTACAGACAACAAAGGAAGAGAAGAAACTTGAAAGGACAAGAATCAGTTTCAGAAGGAAAGGATATTTCTCAGAGAAGTAGTGGAAGTACTCAGAACAACACAAGGGAGGGAGAAGGAAGCACACAGCACAGAGGACCAGGGTACATCTCCTTGGACAAATGACCATCCCACAATAGGTCTGCAAGGTGCCCCACATTGCACTCTAGAGCATGTGCTGGGTGTTTCCCATGGGTACCAGCTGGTTGTCCCAAGAATCAGATCCAACAGCATCCCAGCAGCAAGGGGTCCAGAATCAGTACACTTATTATCAACATTCACTCTTTTTTACCTTGTAAGTATATCCAGACATGCCAGAGAAGAGATCAGAGCCTCTTACCACTGCAAATCCCACAAGATAAACATAATATGCTCCAGGACTTCTCATCAAGGTGGTGGTTGCAACCAGCTTGGTTCACTGGGAGGAGTCCATAAAACACAGGAGAAGAAAGTTATGTTAGGAGTTCATGGATTAGCATCCATGACATTATTTCTAGAAGTGCTACATACTTACCACCACTCCCAGGTTTCAAACAGAGCTGACAGCTCTGGGGTTTTCTAAAACCTGGCACAGGATTTTAATACACTTTTCCTGATTCAGAGCATGGGAGGATCTCTCATCATTACGTGGATGGGGAAGAAATTGCAGCTTTTTCAATGCTTTGGCAGAAAAAAACAGAAACCTAGATTAAAAAATATAAATCAAGATTTTATTTGACAATCTTCAGTATGAAAACCCCCAAAACAGTATAATTTTAGAGAAGCTGGTCACCAGGAAAGGACATTGTTTCCTTTTTCTCTTTTTTGAAGCTCAATAAAAACAGATGAAAATGAGCACACAGCCCTCCAGCAGCTCCCAGCCTGCCCACCCTCAGGGGTTCTGTTGGAAAATTGTGCTTGGAAAACATCTACAAAAATGTTGGCAACTCTATATCAGTTTTTCCCCAAAAGACCTAATGGGCCTTTATTATCCAAACAGATCAGATGCATTGGAAAATCCACATCTGTACAGAGCTGCTGAATGGGAAATGAAATCAAAATGTGAAACTAAGAACTTCTGATACTTTCTTCATAAGTGACATTAAAACCAGACGGAGGAGAGGAGAAGGAGGTTTAGATTCTCCACTCCCCCCTCATTCCCTCAGGTCCTGAAGCCCCAGCTCCCCACGGGGTCAGTGAGCCCCTTCCCAGCAGAATACATGGGAAAGAAATTTAGAGCTTTGCTTTCAAGGGCCCAGACCTTGCGATGGTCTCAGTACCAGCATTATACTCCAAGAGACAAATCAATCCTTGCAACCCAGAGAGGGAGAAAAGTATGAACAGAGCACTTTCTGCTGGTATTTTTTAAACTAGAGACAATACTTTTAATATAAGGCCTGATTTCGTCTATTCAGATTCATTTTATAAATACGATTTCAGGGCTAATTAGAAGGAATGTTAGGATTAAACTCAGCACACAAGCTTCTCTGCTCATAGTCTTTTCCCCTCTGGATGATATCAAAAAAAGAAATTGCACACTTCCTTTTTTCTCTGGCAGTGACTGCTTTTATTATTTTCCTCCCTCTCTGCTGATGCTGCCAGTTGAGCATGGAAAGACCCACAAATGGATGAAATCGACAGGAGAAAGATGTTTAGGACTTAAAGTTGCTAGGACTAGCTCATTTGAACTCCCATGGATTTGGGAGGTGTGGTGTTTGGAGATAAATCCAGCTTTTCTTCAATGATATGGTTCATTCACTATAGTAAAGTTTCCACCAGGATGAATTCGAGTATAGCTTTAGGCTTCCTAATTCCTGCTGTTGTATGCTAGCACAAAGTGCTCTGTACAAACCTGTGTGTTTTCTCAGCAATCAAGAAGGCATGTCTTAACTCAAGGTGAATCCTCCAAAATATAATCAGAAAGACCATTTCTGGGACACAGAAAAAATTAGACACATGCAGCCCAGGGCAATAAAAAATAATGTGAGGTGGGAGGAGTTTTTCTGTGCAAACAACTGACTACTGAGATGGAAAAGCCTCATTAAAGGAACATAAAACTTATAACTAATTGGATCCACGTAATTATTCAGATCTGCAAAAGTCAAGACAGTCCTGAGGTAAGCTTTCTGTATAGTTCTCTGATGTGGAGATGTGATAAAGCACTTGAAGTGAATCATCACCTTATTCCCAGAGCCAGATAACAGGCCATACACAAATATTTATCTTCAGCCAGTTAACAGCAGCGATGCCAATAAACATTTGATGAATTCCTCATTCCCTCCTGGAGTCTGGGTCTTTTAGGGAATGGGCAGGCTTGTAGAAACAGCACAAAATGTCACACTTGTGCCTCAGCCCAGTGCTGGGGGGCTTTGGCAAAAAGGGAACACCTTGTAGGTGTAAAACTCATCTACTAAAACCCAGGCAGACACACCTGAACCATGTTGTGGAGACAGAGAACAACATTTAATCAGGTTGGACTTGAACTTCTATCTGGGCTGAGCTACACAAGACTCCTAAGCCTTATTCATCCCCTTAGTGATCTATAGATAAGCTGGATCAGCCTACAGACTGTATTCCTGTGCTTTATACTGAAAATTACCTCAGTGTTGTCTTTATGTGACTTCTGGGAGTGTAGGTTCAGAGCACAGCCAGTGCATAGGGCTAGCAGAGAATTAGCTCCTGTCCCAGTGCAGTGGTCCTCAGGTGAAAACGTCACTAGAGTTTCTGGTAGGATTCAGGGAAGCTGGAGTTGGCGTGGTGACACTCTTTAAACCCATCTGCATGTGTTTCCAGTACCCAGCACACTCTGGTCCACTTTCCCCAAATCTCCAAGGTGAGAACCTACTACCAGTGAGCAAGTCAGAACCAGGCAAGAGCACTGCCAGGGGCCCTCCTCAAACCTTTCACACACATCCACACTCAGAAAGCATTTCTTCTAACCATGGTATACATTACTAGTTCAGCCAACATCCTGTTGTTTCTTACCTTTAGCATCTGCTACATCATCTTCTCCAGTTAATGTCTCTCCAGCAATTAATTCACAAAAATCTGCTTTGGCCCCAGCTTCTATGTTTTAATTGTCCAAAGTTCAGATAAGATTCAGGAGTACTTCCTCAGCCTACGAGATCCACTGCTGAGCTCTCGGCATTTTCCCTGTCCAAATGGTGTCAGATGAAGGAAACCGAGTCTCACCACTGCCTGTATTTCTTATCAGCTCATTCCCTTTTTTTGGGTTTTTTTTTTTCAATAGGCTGAGTTTTTCATCATGGTTTGCTGCCTCACATGCAGTCTCACACTCACGTGATCACACAGTTTTTGAATGACAGTGAACCCATGCTTGGCCAGCTTTGTGCCCAGGCAGTGAGACCTTGTATCCAACCACAACCTGCCGAGTCAGCATTGCTGCATACCTAAAAGCCCCTCACTGAAATCAGCTCTGATTTCACCTGGGGCCTCTGGGCTTTCTTGTAAGACAAGTATTTCTCCGTGCAAGATCTGCTGGGACCAAAGATGAAGGTGGACTTGCTGCATTAGGCATCTGTTTTCCACTGCAACCAACTTGCTTTGAAATCACTTACAGTTTTTGCTGGCGCATAAGTTTTACTATCAGCTTCAATGGGAATTTCTATGCCAGAGTAGCAGATGAGGCAGTCCACCACACTGCCCCACCCTCCCCCAATTTTTTTTTGTTTTTTTGTTTTTTTTTTTAATTTCACAGTACACACAAATATTAACATATCATCCTGATAAAGCTTTGTTTACTGGCACAGCGCCAGCCCCTCTTCAGTGCTTCCTGCTTGGCAGCCTAATCTCCCAAAGTTCGAGGGATGCAGTCCAAATCTCTTAGCAACATTAAATCTTATTCAATTAATTTTGTTGGGGGACAAAATTATTCTGTTACTGCTGTTGCCAGTCTGCCATATACAGTATGCCATCCACCAGTCAGGCCATTCAGCTTTTAGATATGGCAAGGAGACAGCAGGATCCAGCACAGGAACTCTGTCTAGATTGGGCATCCTGAGCTGCAACGCAACCCGTTAGCCAAAAGCTCCACCAAGTCCTCAGAAAGGTCCACAGTGGCAACAGGTCCAAGCCACTGCTTGTGTTTTAACGGCTTCTATTGATCCCCTTGTGGTCTGCACCCAGCAGAAACACCTCCTCCAAGGCATCATTGATGCTGGTGCAGCAACCACCAAAGATGGACCTACACAGCGAGGCCCTGCATTGGAGCTGGTCAAGTGCATTGACCACATTACGTGTAAGAATATACATCTCCAACTGTCACTGCTCTCTGCATAAAAGGCCATTATTGCTTCCAAGGGATGTCTTTTTATACTTGTAAGAAACCAGGGAAGTGTATGAGGATATGTTCCAGGTCCCCAGAGAAGAAAAGGAAACTACTACTCAACTCAGCTAGAAGGTGCAGGGTGCTGTACCTTCTGGGAAGTGGGGAGTTAACATCATAGGCCTCTCCTATGTGTCATTTTACACAGTACTTATGCTTAATTGCAACACATGAATCTTTAATTACAAGTCTAAGACATTAAAGGGAAATTAGTTTAGTCCAAATTCATTTTCTTTCCAGAACTAGTCAAAAACAACCAAAGCAGCAGTAATTTGTTTCCACCACACAGCAGGTGGCATTATAGCCTTCATTAAATCATACAGATATGACTAATATTAATCTTCATTTGTATCACTATGCATCAAATTCAGTATCCATCACACCATTCTTAGCATACTAATTACTTTAAAATGTATTTCATTAATGTGTTAAGACATAAGTAAAAGCAGTGAATAGGACCTGGGCAGGAATCAACCCCTCTCCCACCTCCCCTCCACACAGTAGTTCCCAGCAATTCTCTAAAAGGTCTGCACCAATATTAGACACTAATGAAAACATAGAGAAAATGTACACTTATTTTGCATTGTATTGCAGACTTCCAAAAACCGTTGCAAACAAAATCAATATGTTGAGGAAGATGGTTTCCTTGTCTTTATATTTATACATCTTGAAAAAGGTAATTCTGAAATCAGATGACCATTTACAGTTAATAGACAGCAAAATGCATAGGTTTATCAGTTACCCTCGTAGTGTGTCCCCTACCTGCCTTTTCCAAGCTTTCCCCTGTATTGCCACCTTTCTATTGCAAAACTACCTCTCATCCTGTCTGCTCAGTCCTGGATGAAACACAGTTGCTGGCAGCATGATGTTAAATTTAATTTGTGTCTTGTAATGTAAATGCACACAGAGGTTGAAGCAACAGGCACATGGGTTTTTTATAAATCAAGTTTTACATATGGTCTCTTTTTTTTTTCCCCCAGACACTCTCAAAGTGCAGGGAAGTCAGTATTTCACAGGGAGCCCATGAGCTGAGTTTAACCATCTCTGTTGAAAAATGTCACCAAAAATTTGTCACTGAGCTAGGGTGACATTTAAGGTGGCTACTGTGACAAAATATTTTACACTGACAAAGCTGCCTTTCTGGGATTTTCAAGATCAGAAAAAAATAATATTTCCCTTTAGTTGTAGCAAATCCACACAGCCTAACCTGTAATTTACCATGTTATCCAGCCGATAGCTTTGCAAATCCAGCTTTCCAAAACTTAGAGAAGCTATTACTAGCACAGCCTTGCAGCAAAACAAAATCCTGGAGCTACCCAAGCATGCAGGGAAAATCTATGTGCTGGGGACCTAAGGGCACATGTCTTACTAAGAGGATGATACAAACTCTTGGCTGAGCCCCGGTAGGATAAAGACTCCAATTTGCTCCTGTGAGCCCTGTGATATTGCTTTTATATTTCTGATTGTGGTAAAGAAGCACTTTTCTGTGAAAGCAGGAAAACGCCTACTGCCACTGCTGAGATGCAGGCCAGTCTCATAAATATTTACTGCAATACGTAGTAAGCCAAACTGAGCCTTCCCCCGGTGTCAGCAATGGGGTCAATGACCCTAGCCAGTGGGTTTAGACTCCAGGGATCTGGCTGCGCCATGGGTCCCTTGCATGGGGTTGGCAAAAGTTACAAAAGCCCCCAGGCTGGTATTGATTTTTATGATTGCTTGGCCACAGCCAAAGCTGCTGGAGACCTGGTCTCCAGCTTCCCCAAGCCCTGTGTTCCCACCAGTAAACTGGGATAACCACAGGGGCTGGTAATATGAGTGTGCTGCAAAACTTAGTTAGTATTCTAAGCACCTTGAGACCCTGATATAGAGAGAGCTACAGAGCGATTGTTATTTCTGAGCTTGCACAGCCAAAGACCAGTAAACTGATAACATTCACCTTCAGAAGAGATTTTTATCTTCTCACATTAAACCTGGCCCGGGTAAACATGCTTCTGTCCTCCTGCTGGTAAAATATGTTGCCATAACTGTTTAGTGTAACATTTGACCTGTTTCTCTTGAATCTTCCTAGATTACCGTCGAGCCATTTGCACTTCAATAGTTCAGGGGCTGCACTGCATTTTCTGGGGCTGGAAAGTAGCTCAGCTGTAAAAACTTGCTGGAGGCTGTAAAATGGCATAAAGAGGCTAAGCCAGGGAGTATTTTTTTAAAGACGGTTTTGGAGGGAGAAAATCATTATACTTGATTCCTTCCCTCTCCGCCTCCTTTTGGTTGTAAGCCTAAAAATTATGAAGGTCTTTGAGGCTGTCTTTCCAAAAGGGCTTAGAGACAAAGCTACAGCAAACATTTGCCAGCTCTCTGACTCAACAGGTAAAGCAGAGAGTCATCAGTGGAAAATTAAATGGCCCAATCAGTAATACACTGATGCTATATTGATTCTCTATCAATCTGTATTGATTCCTGCCCTAGAGGGGAGCAGCAGATGTGTGAAGACTGTAAGCTTTATGCACCAGCTCTGCCATAAGGGACAGGGGAACCTATACCAACTAAGAGTTGCTGTAGTGTGCTCTTCTGTCACCACACAGGCCTTGGCACAGCAGACCCACTGTAGTCCCCTAGACCATACCATTCTATAGAACTGCCCACAAAGTCTTAATATTTGAAAGTCTAATATTTCTCTGCACAGTGTGCCACTTGGAACTGCATCATTTTTCCCAGATTTCCTCCTCCCCTTCCCAAAACACCTCTCAGCTTTGTTAATACATACCATTTAATAGCCATGTATTATTTAAATCCTCAGAAACAGCACCATATTTATTCAGCAACAAATAAAATAGACAAACCAGGCTGCCTGTTAACTTTCCACATCTCCAGAGAGGTGGTAAATTGTACCACCAGTCCCTCTAGAATTGCCAAATATCCCCATCGATTCTGTTTGCACCACCAGTCTAAAGATGCTATATTCTGCTCTAAGGGACAGATAAAGACACATTCTGAAACACATACTACAGTACAGATAAATATACAAGCTGTCTCAGTGAATTAGTTACACGTGTAAATAGCTTCAGTTTGACAGTTAAGTTCTGATCCAAAATCAGCAGGAATCACAAAAAAGAATAAAAAAAAAATCTCCCCCTACTTTGAACCGGGGGCTCTGGACCAGGTCTTCGGTTAATGGAATGTTGGATAACACTGGATATGACACCTGCTGGGCAGTCTTTGGTCACTAATCCACTCCAGTTGTCCACAAAGGCTTGCAACCTTGTCACCCTTCAAGCCAGGCTCAGCAGGGAGGTGAGAACTGAATGCTTCAGAAAGTCAAACCACTCACCCCATCCCTGTTATCTTCTGGATGGGGTCTGAGAAAAAGCCACAGGGGAGTATAGGTGAAGTATGCATTGCCACCGGCCATGCAGCACCTGCCTCCAAGTAAGAAAAAGAGAGTTTGGTCTCCAGCACTTTCAATCTATGGATACACATGGAGGAAAAAACCAGGAAAGAAGTCTCAAAAATTCCAAGGATTTTTATTGAACTAGTGCCATAAACTGGGGGAAAAGACTTCTCAAAGAAAGTAACTTTCTCTATGGAAAAAAACACATAATTTCTCAAGTGGATGACCCACCTCCCCTTCCCCCACCCCAGCCTTAGCACTGACGTCCTGTAAAAAGCTCCAGAGAGGGATTTAGCCTGGCTTTTAGGACAGGACAAATCCCATCAGCCTGTAATATCGATCCCACTTTTGTTAATACAGAACTTGCTTTTTACTCCTTCTGCCAAAGCAACCTGGCCTGACCAGTCCCACAGTGAGGTCATAACTCAGGGCTGATCACATCACAGCATGTTGCCATGGCAATGCTTGAACTGTCACAAAGGATGTGTGCTGTGATTTCACAGCAGATGGGCTGTGAGGGAGGAAGCCCTCATTTAAATTTTAAAAATTGCTTTAGTAATTAGCAAGAGCAATAGGGAAAAATAAGAAAAAAAACATGGAAAAGAAAAGAAAAATCCCCAAACTGCCACTCTCGGTAGACGTTACAGGATTCCTGTGGGATCTGCAGGCCATCCACAGAGAAGGCCAAGCTGCTGCTCCAACTTCACTGAATTCATCAGCTCTTCGGGTCGCTGATGGGTCCAAAAAAGTCTGGAGCCTGCCCGGCTATAGGAGGCCTCGGGCAGCGGTGGGTGAGCAAAGCCCCCCTGAGCATCACTGCATTGCAAAGCACGCCTGCGCCGGGCCAGTGCCCTTCGCAGGGACCTGATGGCAATGGCAGAGGGTAGGTGGAGGCTGCCGCAGGCTTTATTAAAACACAAACTGCCTTCACAAGTTTTTATCAAGGCACTGGCTCAGTTATATCTATGGCCCTTCTTAATACAGCACAAGGAGCACAGTGTTGCACAGATGTGCTTGCATCCTTTCAGGGACAAGGTGGAGTGTTACCCCTCAAAGGGAAGAGTGAAATTCCTTGGCCCCCTAATTCTCACAGCCCAGCAGCACTGACCCCACAGTAGCCTACGTTGGCCCTGTCCTGCATCCTCAGCATCTCTCTGCAGAGTGGTACCCTATTCCCGCCTATTGCCCTCGCACTTGGGACCTGAGACCAACAGTAAACAATGGAGACAGAGCAGATACTGTCAAGCTTTCCAGATAGCCATAGTGCAGCCTTGGTTCCTCCTTAGGCTTCCCCATCCCTGGCAGAAGTGACCGTGAGGAAGCAAAGCCTCAGGTCCCCCCCCATGGCCACCACAGCTCATTGCAGAGATGCCAGCATTCCCTGGCTCACCACAGCAGCTCTCTTCCACATCACAGCAGCTCAGCAACCTCAAGGCAAAATTAAATGTCTCTCCCTTCTGCCTGCAGCAAGAAATGCACGTGGTGTTTCAGGGACCTTGGGCTGAGTCCTCATATTTAATGAGGAGAGCAGACTTCAATGCAGCTTGTTCCTTGTTCGTTCAGTGACTAACTGTTGATCTCTCTAAGAATAAGCCAGATGGTTCCCGTGATAAGTGATCAGCTCTCCTGGAGTTTTTGAAACAGAAAAAGACAGATGCCTGTGTGCCTCTTGCCAGGACCCATCTTAAGCTCAGGCGATGAGTGCAAATGCTTAGGGAGGTTGTGTTCAGGGGATTCTCGCCATCCAGGCTTAGCAACTAATCTTCCCCATCAGCCTTCCATCCTGGAGGGGAGGCATCTTGCCTTCTGACAGCTTCCCCTGACTTAAGGACACTACAAATCATAAGACCAACCCTTATAACTGGATCAGACTTTTATATTGTTTTCCTTTTCTGCGCATTTATATTAACATCTCATTATGCAGACAGCACATCTGATCAGTGCTTACTACTTCAGCTTCTATTTGCACACCCCAGCAACTGAGAACACTGATAGGTTAGACAAAGCATTTTAGCAAAAGACAAAGCTTGTTTTGGGAAGCTGTTTTGCTTCCCGAAAAGCAAGGGGGGGGCAGGGGGGGGGAGAAAAAGAAAAAGAAACCAAAAAGAAACAAACAAACAACAAACAGGTTGGGGAATGAGTGGCAAAAACACAAGGCTAAAGAGCTTTGTTTCTCAGTCTCAGATGTGAACAGCACCAGTCAAGCACTACTTCCTGCCCTCAGCACAGAGATCAAGGTCTCCACAAGAGAAGGAGAAAACGTAGTAATGTCTGCTGACTTCTTTTTAATTTGTTTTTATCTGAATTTCTACCTTTGATTGTATAGAAAGTCTGATTCCACTACTGAGCTGGCATTAAAAAGACCAAGTGAGAACCAGCAAATCACTAAAGCCAGGTAAGATTAGAAGAACAGAGTGGAAGAGGAGTTAGGACCGAGGTGTAAAATTAGCAATGGAAGCTGAGCTTTGTTCTTCCCCAAACCAGCCCTAATGCAGTAGTTTGGCCCACCAGCCTAGGGCTCGTTCTCCTCCCCTGGGGAAAGCAAACAGATCCACCCCAAATCCCACAGCCTCCCCATTTGCTACTATGTCTTGTAGGCAAAGATCCACTTGATATCACAGGGTTAGGCCGGCATTAAAATGAGCAACACACTCTAAAGAAAACAGTACTTGTATTTGCATGCCTCTGTTGTGGCTCTTAAAGGATGTAGGTTCCCTCTGTGGACATTTACATTGTCTCTTCAGAGTGAAATTCAGAGCTGCACCTTCAAGACAGGGAATTAAATCTGTAATGACTTACTTGGCCTGACAGGATTAAACAGTCCAAAACAAACTATGAAGCTGAAAAAGACTGAAAAGTATGTGACAGTACATATGTCAGACACTCACCTCCTCATTGTAAAAAAAAAATATATATATATCAGTACACCGTTCATTATCTCTGACCAAGGTATTATTTCACAGACAAGTTTGCAACTTCATCTGAGGGCTTTATGAGCAGATGTCAATTTAAATCCAGAGGCAGTGCACAGAGGGAACAGAGAGGGCACTAGATTTAAAACAAGCAAGTGCTCTGCCCTCACTTTCCTGGGAAATTGTGCATGCATGTTCACTGTGTTTTGTAATAAGTTTGGCTTCCATTATGTTATTAATTGAAAAGAGAGGCCTCATACAAAAGAAATTTAAAACCGCAAATTTCCATTTGCACATTCTGTAAAAGCAATTGTGATTTTATGTTACCTTGCATCATGTTCATGTTTGATTTTTATAAATCAATTATATGCCAAGACTTAGCAAGAGTTTTTGGATTGCATTCATCACTGACACCAGTTTTTGCATGAATCAAGGCTTTTGTAATTATAAACTCTAATCTTAAATACAGTTCCCCCATCTCGCAGTAAACTCTTTTGCGTTTCACTTAACTTCAATTCAATTTGATGGAATCAGAGTTTACCAACTAACTACAAGTTTCCTAAAAGACAGCATCTGGGTAGAGATGCCACACAGCCTGTTTGTCCCACTGCTCAAGGTACAGAGAAGGAATTTGATGGCCAAGTTGAAAAACACTCACAAAACCACTCACAAAACCAATCTCTGTGCACTATATTTTGCACTTCGATGTGGGAAAATGCCAAGTCACACAGAAGCAGGTATCCTTAGAGCTGGATTACACAGTGTGAGCAGCTTCTCTAGCAGTAATATTGAATACACAGGCACTCAAAAAATCGTCCTTAGTTTGTTCATTTAGGATGGTAATAACTGCGCTGCTCCAGTTTTAAACCAATTGCTCCAATGTTAAACCCACATCCTCCTCATCTTAAATACAGTGAATTATGCCTCATTTTTAATGACCTTCCAGCTCCTAATTTGTGTGACATCACACACAGTTTTGGGGAAGGCAGCTGAGTCTCACTGCTGGCCTTACTCGGTTTAAGGTCTGAAACCCCATACCCAGTTCCCATTGACAGCCCTTTTTTGCACTTGAAAGGCAGCATTAGCCACCATACCACTTAATCAGTCAAAGACCCTTCTGCATTTGGAAATGCAAAAAGAAGTTTAACAGGCCTTAAAGTAAGTGTCAGTTAGGACAAGAGCAAGCAGATGACTTTTCACCTGATTTTCCATTGATCTGCCTTTTCAAGAATATTTTGTACTCAAAAGTGTAGTAGTCTTAATAACACTTAGGCTTTTCTTTTTTCCAAATCACAGAAAAGGAATTTAAGACGGTAGGAATAAAAGGTGTCCTGTGGGAAAATATCTTTGCGCCCTAAAATAGCTCTTTTTTTTTTTTTCCTTCCCTGAGTATTCAAAATTCAGAAACATTTCCAGGGCTGGGCAGCTACTGAACAGTTAAAAAACATGCGTTCTGTAGTATTTATATGAAAAAGGAATTTCGGGGGAAAAAGCACGCAAACAAACGAAACTACAAAACAAAGAAACTAACAAAAATTAACCAAAAAACCACAATACCATCAAAAAAATCCCCAGCTCTAGGGAGGAAAACCGGAGTTTGGTGAGCGTCATCAAGCTCTAATGGGCATTTCCGTGCCCGAACAAGTGCAGAGAGGATGCCCATGCCAATGCTTATCCCTGCCTAACAGCTTCGATCTGAAAAGAATAGGAGAAGTTAGCAGACATCTCGGGGCTGGTGCAGCGAGGAAGGAATCCATCCTGTTATCAAATACTTACAGAGAGAGGCTGTACTCTGTCAGGCAGTCAAAAACACGCCTACTCAGATAAGGGTATCCCTGCAAAGAAGTCTCTTGACACTGATTTGACATATTTACGTTCTTCCGCGATTATTCAGTTACAATAACTTAGAGCTCCTCTTCTGACACGCAGACACGAGCCAGTCCCCAGCCCTACACGGGGAAAGGAAACAAAATATTGCCCAGCGAAGTTTCATAGACGGGTTAAGGGCTGCCACCCCGCTGATGACACGGGGCAGGGCTAGAGCCGAAGCAAATAGAGATTTAAAGCCTGTGGAGCTTTAAGTACACAATTAAAAGATTAATCTAATGCGATCTAATCAAAGATACCTCACACCCCTGAAGTTACAGTGAGATTATGCTACTCTTAAGTCCTATTAGCCTGGACTTGTTGGAATATCTGCTATCTAGGAGCAAGATACAATCGGTGAATGATTTCTTTTAATTAATTCATTGAAGTAAACAGAAAATAGACTGGATCCTGTCTGTCTACATCTCTTTGGAAGAAAGGCAAAGAGTTCAACGCCAGTTTTAAACTGGGGAAAGGATCCCTGTGATGTAGCAGAGGAGCGGAGATTGCAGGAGCATCCCTTGGAAATGCCCACCACCTTCCGCAAAGCGATAAACACCCACCGCCTGAAGCCCACCCCAGAGACAGTGGCTTGGAAAACCTCTATCACAAGCCGAGGATGAAGAAGTGCCTCACACCTCCCCAGGTAATCTGCCCCGTTTCGAAGGGGCAGCCTCTCGGCAACAGCCTCATGCAGCCCCTCAGGATCCCACCGCCGTCCCCATAGCAGGGGTCCAGCTCCCGCCGTCTCCGTACAGGGATACGATGCTGAGATGGTGGTCCCGTTCCTACGTCCTAGAACGAGGTTCCAGCGCTGCCATCCCCACCCAGGGAGGTCCAGCTCGCGCGACACTGGACCGAGGATCCTCACTCCCAGCCCCTCTACCAAGAGTCAGTATCCCCCCGGCCCCGCTGCCGCTCGCACGGCCCGGGGCAGGGGCGGGGAGGGGGGAGCGCCCCCGCGGCGAGCCCCGGCTCCGCCCGGAGGATCGGGAGGGTCCGTGTGTTCTGCGGGATGGGGAGCGCGGCAGGGACCGGCGGAGCGCCCGGCGATGCCAACCGGGCAGGGGCCGGCGGTGTCGCCACAGGGGCAGCGCAGCGCATCGCCCGGCGGAGCCCCCGCGGGCAGCGCTCGGGGCACGGGGCCGGGGGGTGCGAGGGGAGCCGGCAGGGCCGAGCC
>VWZG01000036.1:42058-106204 GCA_013396735.1 Grallaria varia | reverse complement strand
TTTTTTAATGAGAGGTGACTTTCCCGTTTGTTTTAGCCGGTTTCCAAAGCCATCACAGAGCCGTCTCCTTTTTTTCCCTCTTCTCTCCTTCCCTCTGGGATGAGGGTGACAGGGACAGACAGATTTTTTTCCCCCTCTTTGCTAGGAATAGAAGTTGGAAATGATAGAGGGATGTACCTGTCTGACTTTGGGGTATCCCAACGCCCAGCTCTTTCTTGAGCACTTTTGTTCGCTCAGAGCCTGGGAATCCCTCCAGAGGGAGACGGCCGGGGGGGCGGAGCATGGCTCTGATTTCCTCGGGCTGCCCAGGCACTCTCCGAAGGCGACTCCCCATCCTCTCTCAGGGCAGGTGCTCCTTTGAAACCCCCTGACCTTGCGAGGGTCCTGCCGTGCAGGGGAACTCAGCAAAAGTTTGATGTTGTAAGTTGGAGAGCAGAAGTGCGGAAAGCGTCCAAAAAAGTAGGAACGGGAGGGAAGAGGAAGATTCTTGCTAGGTGGGGAGGTGATACGGTGGTCGGGATTGCTGGGCATCAGCAGCTCCTGCCCGCTGGGTCCCGCAGCAGTGCAGGGAGCAGCGGGTGAGGGTGGCAGAGTGCGCAGTGCCTTGAGAAGCTGCGCCTCTGGCAGGACAGGGCATCTCCCACAGCAATACCGGCATCGCAGCATAAGGCAGTCAGCTAGGCAAAACTTGTCCTTCCTATTTGATTCTTTTGTCCCACAGGTGTCAAATCCCAGTTCAGGAAGGGATTTTAGTATATGCTTTAGTGGAGCAATGATAGTCATCGCAGCAACGACAAAGAAGTCTTTCTAAATTCGGGCTGAGAACTAAAGTGTCAAATGCCTCAACATAATTATTTTACAGCAAATTATGATAAATCGTTGCTGTTCCCTGCTTTGTCATCCAGCTCACCTACAAATAATCTACACATAGCTGGTCAACGAGCTGCCCTTTTTTTAAAAACTACAGATGAAACTTTGTGTGAGGTTTGTCACTCCTGGCCGGGACTCGGGTGGTCGTTCAGGAGCAGATGGGACTATGGGTGGTCTGATGTCTCTAGCAAAGCCTCCTGCATGCAGCCTTACTGGGAAATGGCATGTGAAGTAAGACTGCTATGTGCTGCCGTGGTTTTATTACACCGGTGGGTGAGTAATATTGTTGTTAAAGAGGTATCTGTGACCAAAGTGTTTCGCGGGTGTAATATATTTCTGTCCCAGTGAAGCCTTTCTAATGCAGATGTGGCTTCAGTGTGTTGTATGGACTCGACAGCTCTTTGAAACACTGAATTGCAAATCGGTCCCCGGGTCAGGGAAAGCAATGTACTGGCCAGCAATTGGGAAGAATATAAATGCTAAGAAGCCCATGCATTTTCAAAGTGGTTGCTGGTTCTTATTTTACTTCAAACCCATATGCATTTAGCCCCTCAGACTTGTGCAGAAATGGCCAAGAGCTCTCCCATGTTTGTCCTCTCTTCTTGTATCTGTGATGAACTCAGAGCCAGAAAGCACAGATAGGTGTGTAGAGCTCAGTTACCAGCCCAAAGACCGTGTGCTTACTCACCTTCATAAAATGATATTTTTCCTGACTGTCCACCCCAAAAGTTCTCCTCTCAGTTTCAACACTCAGGAAATTTCTTGCTGTGAGTGAAAGTAGCACGCTCCTTCCAGTTGCTTTCTCTAAAAGTACCACTTCTTTTTTCCTTTTTACTCTAATTACAATCAACAATTTCTAGACAGTGTCTCTGTAAAGTCAATAATCCATTATATGAAACAGCCCAAGCTGGAAGCATCACATTTTGGTTCTTTCTTGTTGCAGGGGGGAAGTTTTACTGTGTTTTTATTAGAAGTCAAAAAATATAGCAAAGTTACCATCTTCTTTTTGCATTTTCAAACCAGTTTCAAACTGCTCCAGGCTGGAATGAGAACACAGCAGGTTTTGCTCATCCTCGTAAAAGACAAAGATTTTAATGCCAGCCATGACATCACTGTATTTGCATGTGCGACATCTTCAGGTTTTATTCCTTTTTGCTTTGCTCTAATTTGGATCATCCTCACAAATGCTATGTGGACTCTCTCCTGGTTGGGATGTTTTGTCGCATGTCTAAATTATTTTTTTGTGTGTCCACTTAAGGAATGAAAACATGTACTGAAAATAAATCAAAATAATATTTTAGTTAGATTTTTTTCAGAAACAGCTGAATTCCCTGAGATTTCAGTGTGACTGTCAGGTTTTGGTAAAGTTGCATTTACATTCTTTGTGGAGTGTAATTGTAGTTTGACTTTCTTTCAAGTGTGAGGATAATTCAGCAAGTGTGTTCTTTTCTTAAAAGTTAGTGCACATCTGCATGATGTATTGAAAATAAGTAATAACCAAAATAGGCATTGAAATAATCTGTAAAGGCTTTAACGTAAAGCCGTTAAAATAATTGCTGCTCTTCTATCAAGGTGTGTTTACATGTGTCAGGTCAACTGGAACTAATATTTGTGGTTAGTTTATTTTATCAATCCTTTGCAAATAGATCTAAAGTTTACTGGATGTCATGGTACAGTTCAGTCCCAGAGTAGCAGAAAATTTGGGGTTTTTTCCTGAAAAGCCAAAAGAGTTGTTGTTTTCCAGAATGTTCCAAATTCTTTTCATACAGGATAGTAGTGTTTGAGAATTTGGTTTGCAAAAGTGTTGCAAAGTGGAAGTAAAATGAATCGGGCCCTTGGAAGATGAAGGGAGGAGAGTTCCATTCCATCCTTGCCTTTCAGAGGCAGTTTAGAAATCACCAAGCCAGCCCTCCCTCCCCAAAACTGTCATACCTTTGCAAATCAGAAGCGTTGTTTGTCTGGTTGCTTTGTTTTAAGAAATATGCACTTGCGATTGTGACGAGAAATGTTGTGAGTTTGAATATAAGATGATGTACTTGGCAGGGTTTTCTCAGGACCATGAGACCATAAACTGGTTTCTGAAGTGAAAACTGAATTTTCCATAAGCTGGGTTTATAGAATGACCAGTATTGTGAGTCTGCTGCAGGAGATCCAGGGAAACTGAGGGAGAGCTGTGAAATGATTTTGTGTATTTAGCACTGAAGAAGCTTCAGATGGCTGGTGTTTGTGAGTGAGCAGAGAGAGAATAACACAGGGAAGCAGAGGAGGTTTAGGTGCTGGTAACCAGGAGGGGACTTTAAAAGAGTCCTCCTGGGGGAATTTATTCTGATAACTGAGGAGATGGGTTATGGTGCAAGATCCCCTTGAATTCAAGGATGAGACCACATATGCCCAAGTTGACCTGCAGTGGGGCAGTGGGGAGGCTCTGTCAGTGCTTGACAAAGGGGAGCATCTGCCATCTGGAGGGCCAACAGAGAGGGGAGGAAGGGTTGGGAAGCAAACGGGAAAGAAGGTGATCTGTAACACCTGCATGGTTAGAAATTGCACATCAGGAGCAGAGGGGGGAGAGATTTCAGTGACTTTGACAGCTTTTTGTGAATTGTCTGGGTGCACAGGTGGATGCTGGGTGGTAAAATCTGGGCACTCTGACAATAAGCCTCCTCAGCTACATCTGCAGTTCATATCTTCTCCAGATCATTATCCAGGGGGACCTGATCTAACTAAGCAAAGCCTGGTCACCACTTCCCTCTCAAATCAACTTTTACAGACATTTTGAGAGGAATCTGCAGATCCCTTCACCTCCACCCACGTAGACTACAGGTTAAACAGGGCCATGGCCCATGCTCAGCCTTGGGCTCAGTTTCCGTCTATGCGGTTCACAAACTCTGAAATCATGTAGTTTTTTGTCTTGTGCTGCCCTTTGTCTTGCAGCTGGGGGAAACCTGTTGGCTACTCAGCCCCTGGGGCTGAGGGTTGAAAGGGACCTTTAAAGATCATCTCGTCCAACATTGCCTGTGATGGACAGAGACATCTTGCACTAGACCAGGTTGCCCTGTCCCTCCTGACCTTGAACTCTTGCAGCAATGAAGCATCCATAACTTTGCTGAGCAACTTGTTCCACTGTATCACCACCCTCATCGTAAAAAATTGCTTCCAATCAAAACCTACACTCTTTTGGTTCAAAGCCATTGCTCCTTGTCTCAGCACTGTAGGCTTTGGTAAAAAGTAAGCGTGCATGTATTTCAGACTCTTACTATCTCATTAGACAGGGTACCCAGAGCCTTGGAACACGTGAGCCTTTCGGTCGGGCCACATCCTACAACCACATCAAGAACTTTCTCCTTGGGTGAATGTGCTGATTGTGGGTTTATACTCCTGACCTTGCTGCAATAAACCGCATTGGCAAAAATGCCCCTTTGCCTTTCTGCTTGTGGGTTTTGCCTGCATTGCTGCATCGGTGACATGTCCTGCCCTGGGTTGATACAACCTCATGGTAAGCGTTAGTGGTACAGACCTGACATGAGGTGTGCCTGTTGTCGTCTGGTTCTTCTGCTCGTGATATCTGCACATCAGCCCTCCTCCCTGGGAAACCCTCGTTACTGCTGGAGTTAAGCCTAAGTTAAGCCCAGACCTCCCTGTGGGTGCAGGCAGTGGAGCCTCTGGGTCACAGGAGTGGGCTCATCCTGGCCACATAAGTGGCTCTGTGCATGTCATAGAGCTCCCTCCAGACTGGTATTACCTGACTGCAGTGTAGTTCAGTTCACTTGGGAAACTCCTCCAGAACCTGAAATTCATCTCTCCTGAAAAAATGTTGCAAGAAGAAAAGCGAAGTTGTTTGCCTTGTGTTACTCCACTTAGCAAATCCTTAGCTTTGAGTTTGGACAGAAACAGTCCTCTCCTTCTCTCCCTTCTTTCTTAAGTGAGATACAGATATATATATATCTAGAATTATTTTTTAACCTTCACTATTTCTATGCTGTGGTTTACAGTGTGGTCCCAGTTGGCACCAATGCAGGGGATGATTAATGTCATGTAAGCACTGGGAGGGGTGGGATGGGAACTTCTTGCACTGGTTTTCATGCCCCATCACAGGTCTGAAATCTTGGGCTTTCCTTCCCTTTTTTTCCCCCATTCTTCTTGTCCTGACCTTATTTCCCCTCTTAAATATTTTTTTAAAACTCACATCCTCAAATTACCTGTTGATTTGTCTTCCCTTTTGTAGTTAATTGTCTTGTTCCCATAATTTTCTAATAACTGATAAAACTGCATATTTCACTTGTTGGAGCTTAAACAAACAAAAACCCAAACAAACAAATGGGAAGAGATTTTCTCACTTTTTTTGAGTCAATGACCATAACTAAGGAAGCCTCAAGTTCAGTGTTATTGAACCTCTTGTCCAGTATGATGAGTGGAGACGTCCTGTGAGCAAAACTGTATAGGGAACAATGTGAGTCCTTCCTTTTTAAACAGAATCTTGTTATTTGTGGTTTGGGTATTTTTTTTTTTAATAACACTAAAAAAAGCAGGTCCTGAGCTGCTGCTGAAGGCACCCTCAGAGGGGCTTAATAAAATACCAGTATTTCTCAAGAACTCTGTGCCCCTTCCCTTGCCTGCAGTATGTTATGTATTCTTTTTTCTCATTCCTAGTTTTGGACTTTTTTTTTTTTTTTACTTCTCAACCCAATTTCATGCTTTTTAGTTTCAGTTACTTTATGTTACACTTCACTTAGGTAGCAGAAGTGGCAAAATACCTGTTCTTTTGTTTTAAATCTTATTTTCAAGATGAAAATCCAAGAGGATACCAGTTGGAGGTAGTTAAGTTTTGTAGGATTTCAAAGAGTGCTGGGATGGAGGCCTGGGAAGTGATGCTGGAGGTTTTGCCTCCTCTCATGCCAGTGGAATCCAGTACGAAGCAGACAGCGCCAGCATCTCCGAGCTTTGCTGCCGGGCAGGCGGAGCGCTGCTGATTCACTTTCACACAAAATGAAGGAAAGTCCGGGTGGTTCTGGCCTTAAGTGTTTTTGAGGATGTGCCTTCCCTGTCCCTCTTCTTGCCACCCACCTCAAAAGCAAATATGTTTTGTTGTGGAGGTTTTTTTGCAGCATCCTCTTGAGCACAAACTGTCAGGCACCACAGGGAGTTTTTCCTTGTCTTTTGTCTCTCTAGAAACTGATTTATTTAAATGATATGCTGGGAGCACATTGCTGTTACAGGCTTTGGTGCTTGTTGTTTTCTGGGCTTCGGTACAGTTTCCTTGAAAATTGTGAAACATAGGGTTATCCCAGAAAATCACGGTTTCCCCTGAAGCTGTTTTTTTCTGCATTTTTCCAAAGAGATTCCCTTTCCTGGTCTTCTGAGAAGAGTGGCTTTGGATCAGAACTATTTATTTCCATGTGATTGAAAGGTGTGGAAGTTGTTTGAGTGCTCAGCTCCCTCCTGGGGAGAGCACTTGGCTGCCTGGCTGGAAGTCCACATGGCTGTCACTGTTCCCACTCATGGGACCTCTACACCAACACCCTCCTTTTGCTTGGCCACAGGTAGTTGTAGAGCCCTTTATCACTTGTTTATTTGCCATCTGGCATCCCCATGTCATCTCTTAGAGCCTGTCACAGTTATGATGCTGCTTTTCATTGTGGTCTTGTAATACTCAGTACCAGGAGGAGTCATGATCTGTGATTGCAGATTTTTTGGGTCTGTTCCTCATCTCTCAGGACTTGTTTTGGGGAGACAGGAGCCATTTTAACTGGGGCTTTGACCTAAGGCACAGGTCCTCTGAACCTCTGCTCAGGTATGAGCATCTTGCTGGGAAGGCGCCAGCTCAACTGTATTACCATTTTGAGGGCTAGGTTTAGTTTTCTTTGAGAAGCCAGCAGTGGTACGATGCTGAAAAAGCCTCAGGGCATTTTCAAACCACGGAAAGTACCTGAGGTTGCTGCACGGGGGAGTCGGCAAAATGCGTCAGAGTTCCTGACACACGCAGGCCAGGCTGTCGAGTGCAAGGGCTGGTGTCCACTGAGGAACGGCAGGATTTTTCCCAACTGCTGTGGATAGGAAGTTCCCAGGTACAAATGGTGATGAGTAAATTCAAGAGGAAAGTGCTGCCTTAGGAAGCCTTTACTTCCCTCTGTGTGTCTGGGATTATTCAGCATAAGAAAGGAATCAGCTCCACATGTGTTTTAAGACAAATGGAGTGACAAGGAAGGATGATATGGTTGGAGGAAACTGGTTTTTTAACTGCTTTTATATTGGCATCTTCTCTTTCTTTAGAATTAGAGCATCCTCACAATTTTCCTGTTGCTCAAACACTTTTCACAGGATGCCCCTCCTCTGCATATCTGCTGGCATCTTGTCTGTGTGCCTGGTCATGATGTAAAGGGGATGAGGTGTTTGGGAAATACTGCTCAAGGTGAACACAAGTTTCAAAATCCACAATTAACCAGATACAGGGAGAAAACTCTTTGCTCTCTGCGAAGGAATTTGCTTTCAATCCTATGTGTGTAGTGCCTTAAATTCTGTTTGCCTGTCCTGTTGTCCTGTATTCTAGCCTTATCTGTAAGCACTTTACTTTTATGTTTTACCTTATTTTTATATGTTTACTCTTTGTGTGATGGTCCAGAGGAGCATGCAAACACTTGGTGCGTGTCCACACCAGAAGAGGAGAGTCACAATATATTATTTATGCTGAAAAGAGCTTCTACGTAGGGATGATTTTAGCTCCAGCCCATCTCTTCTCCAGCAGCAAAGAAAAGCATTGACTTGGTGGATTGAAAGTTAATCTCCTGAAATCTGAACTCCTTTTTGCTTGCTCTCTTCTTGCTTCTTGGCGAGCAGTGGATGGTCTTGTTCTCACCACAAAGGGCGAGTGCTTTCAGCCTCGGGTTCTACATCCCTAGGGTGCACATGGTGACTGGGCACCTGACACCCTTTTCCCAGTTCCCTGCTGAGCCCTCTACATCTCTCCCACAAAACTTCTAAGGGACATAAATATAGGGTCCTTCTAAAAGAAAAAAAAAAGGCCTCAAATCCCTGTCTGTTCCCAATTTAGAAGGAAATATATTGCTGAGGGCATGTTTTGCATTTTGAATTTCTTTGTGGTATCCTTGTCCTTCCCCTCTTCCTCTACCTGCCTGTTCTTACCCTGCCATCCCTTTGGAGGGCTCTATCTGCTTCCCAACAGGGAGCCTGCTGTGGTAGAGTGCTCTCAGGAGAAGCAAGGTGCCTTTCCATTTGCAGGAAAAGCACTGCTGTGATATTTGGTGGAATGAGGGATCTGCTTTGAAACGTGTTACTGAATGTGAAGCACTCCATGAGGAGTGTGTGAGATACTTTGAAAGGAATATTGGGAATTTAACACAAGTGCTGCTGCATCCCAAAATTGGTGGTGATGTAAACAGTATTCAGTACTGTAGGGCAAAGAATTTGTGGCTGTTTGCAGGCTGCTTTACTTACAGAAGGTGGGAGACAGCAAGAGGCGATGGGGATTACCACCTGGGCTCTGTCATGCTTTGAACTTCTAGATGCTTTGCATGCAGTGGTATGAGATGTTATTGCATTTTGGACATGGTGTATTTGAACAGGAAAGCTGAATTTCTGCCTGAGTCTCCTCTCTGTATTGATTTCTGCATCCAAGGTTTGAATTTGATCCTGTATTTCAGTTAGTTGCCTTGGTCTTGGAGCGTCCTTTTCTATTTGCCTCTCACTGGCACAAGCAGTAGGACCTCTTAGACTGGCTTGTGTTTTCATCTAACAAGCTTTAGTTATTTCATTTTTTAATCTGCCTGTAGTTTTTCATCCCTGTGTAGATAGGGGGTTTATTTGTTCCTTGGCACTCTTGTCCTGACCCTTTTACTGGCTCTCAGGGTGCTGCATGTACAAGGTCACTGTTTGGTTTGTGCATCAAGGCACTGCTGTAGCATCTTCCCAGGAGTTCCTGTGCAGAGCTTCTGGCACAGATTGACTGACAGACCCTTCTTCTGCTCAAATTCATGATTGCTGCTCTGCATGGCAGCTCAGAAAGACTGATTTGCTACTCTTTATTACTGGTATTTTACAACCTATGGACATTCATGTTAAAACACTTTTCACCTTTTGCTGTGGCCACTTGGCTTGTTTGGGGTTGCAGCTTGAGTACTTTTCGTCTAGTGCGTGAATGGCCCTTGTCCCTTTGCTGTGTTGTAAAATCGATAAAAAATAACTACTCAAAGGGTTGGGAACAGAAAATTTAACACACTTAGCACTGACAGTTTTACATTGTAGCCAGAGGACAAGGTAACAATAACATTTTTTTTTTCCTTTTTAAATGAAACAGGCAGCTAATAGGAAGTTTACTAAGAAACATTTGAGATTGGGTAGGATTTTTTGATCATTAAACTTTTTTTTTCCTTACTTTTCTGTGGTTTTAAAATAGCCATTCTTAAATTATGTAAAATAGATGGTATGAGAGTGAGGAACAGCCCAATGCACATCTGGATTTGGCAGAGTTCTTCATATGTTAAGTTTCATCCTTAATGTGATTTAAATAGTTCAAGGTATTTAGGTCTTTAAATCAAGGTTTATAACGGCTTCAAGATGCTTCCTACTTAAAGCACGAAGGAGCATTACATGCTATGGGTTTTAAAAAGAAGCAGTGTACATTCAGTGGTAATTATGTACTTTATTATTTAGTCTGAGGAGCAATTTTTTTTTTCTAAAGCGTGCTTGGCAAATATAGTTTTTAATCAAATGACAGAATAAAGTAATTACTTCAAATTTAGCACAATAAATTTATTTTATAGGTCTTAGTACCATAAGGATCTACTTAGGTCACCTTTGATCCGCATTGAAAGTAGCAGGCAGAGTCTTGTTGGAAGGTGAGCAAAGCCAAGGACTAGTTTTCTTAAAAGCTAGAGGATAATTATCCCAGGAGGTGCTTGTAGGAAACCTACTGCTTAGGTGACAGTAGGGTGTTGATAGGGAATTTTTTTGTCTCTTTGGTGATAACTTGCAGATAGGTTAAGCAAATTGTCATTAATTATTCAATAGAGGGCCCTGTGCTGCAGTTGCCTTTGACTCCTGCACTACTAAACATCTCTGGTTTGGAGGGTGGAATTAAGACTATAACTTGGAAATTAAGCTTTTCTTTTCCTCTTCCCGTTGAATGCTGCCATAACTGCCAGCTCTGAACGTCTGGAAGAGATGAACTTTTGCACTCTGTGCTAAGGACACTTACATAAAAGGGAGATACTGAGGCTGAATCCAAAGCCCACTCAGTTTGCTGTGGAAGATATGCCTGTGCTGTCCCTGTCTGCCTGGGTGTCTTCAGGGAGCATCTCTGCTACCTGTCCTTGCTTTTTGTGCAGACCCCTATCAGAAAACCACAGAAAAAGCTTAATCTGTGACAAGCCAGATGGGATGTGAGCTGAAGTCCTGGAGACTGATTATTCCTGGGGCCAGCAGGACCAACGCAAACAGCTTTTAGTGTGTTTGACTTGTGAGATCAAACTCCTGTACTGGAAAGAGGGGTCAGACTAACCACTCTCCATAGCACCAGTGATGGGGGTCTCTCCTCTACATCCTGTCTATCTTCATTAGACCAGTAGAAAGTTACTGTGCTGGGATTGATAGACCCACATACACATGAATGTGGAGGCAAACAGAAACAAGCCTCACAAATCCTTTAAAATCAGGGATAAAAGGAAGAAAACTAAGTTTGGCAGTTTTTACCAAACTTTTACCCAGTTCTTCTTGCTATCCCATTTCATTTTGCCCCTGCACAGGCTGTAAGGCTGGAGTTGTTCCCAGCAACCTGGCCAGTGGTGCCCTTCCACAGTAAAGTTCCTGGCAAGTGGAGTTATCAAAAGGTGACATGCTTTCCCAGCTGCAAACATACAGACAAGGCGATGTCAGTTCACGGGTATGAAAAAGTACAGCAAAAATACCTTTTCACCAGAGACCTCTCTGCATATGAGTCTGAAATCACAAAAACTGTCTTTGAATTTGGCTGCCTAATTGTATTGTGAATTTAGCTTTCAAGGTGCAGCTTTGAACAAGCAGTTGAGACCTTTAAAAGACCCAAACCCCCACTCTTGGCATTGTTACATAGGTATGACTACAGGGTGCTTGCATGCATCTGCATATAGGCATTGCGTGGCCCTACCTGGGTAAGTGTTTGGAACATTGCTCTTGTATTTAAGTAAGATGCAGTGCTGAGGCCTTTTCACTCCCACAGATGTGTCCAGAGCATCAGGACAATCGGGTCAGACCATTTGCAGCTGTCTCCATCCCTGCTGGGTGCCTGCAGCAGGGCAGGGGGGTTCTGCTGGAGCTCCTGTGATCAGCTCCTGGATCTTGCCGTGATGGGGAGAATTTGATGGGAGGATCAAGCCGTACCTGAACATTATCACATTGTAGTGAATGGGCAAACACTACTGTTCTCATCTTGCCTTTACCACTGAGATCGCCAGCAGCTGCTTCATTAACTATTAATGGCCTGCTCATTAATGCTGTAAAAGGCTAGGACCAATCTTGCAAATTTTCTGGATTCTTCCCCTGAAATATTTATGACTTGCTCTCTGTGCAAAAGGGCAAGAGCAACAGCAAAGAACATGCCTCCAAGTTTTGTTGAGCGTTATTAAAGAGCTCATGAATATGAAGAAGCTGGCAGCTTCTGTCTGTTTTTTGGCTTTCCGAGCTAGTGCTGCACATCTGGCTCTAGGGGTCGAGTGGACTGGTGGTTTGCTAATGCATTGGTGGCAGAATCTTGGATGCTTTATTGATGATCTGTAGTTCCTGTAGTGCCTTCCTTTGCATCCTCCTCTACAAGCACTGGAGTGTAATTAATACCTCCAGAGGAGGTTTTATTACTCTTGTTTAAGAGATGGGGAAACCGAGGCACAGAAATTGAACCATTTGCCTGGAGCCGAGCAATAGAAAGCCAGCAGAGGATAGAAATGTTTTACGCAATGCTGTAATGCTACTTTTGAAGTCTGGTTAGTGTGAAAGAGGGAGACACTCGCCAAGCCTCATCTGAAGCCATTGCTACAAGTCATTCCCATCCCGTTCCAAACAGAGCCCCTACATGATTGCAGAGAGCAGCATTGAGTAGTGCTTGCCCTGGGAAGGTGCCAGTTGTTTTAGCTCTCTCTGGTACAAAGAAGCAGCAGGGAAGCCATTTTTCCCCTCCAACCAGATTTTGGAGATATAATTGTGTACTTCTTATCGTTTATATCTACTGGCAATAAAGAGTCTGTCCACTAAATCCCAACTGCAGCTCGGCTGGTGGTGCACCAGGCAGATTAAAATCTGTATTTCTTTCACACAGCCATCTGTGGAGTGAGCACTAGGGCAAATACATGTGGGAGGCATTTTTTGGTAGAACAGGGAGATGTGCCTCAAAGAAAACAGGTATGACACCAGGAGTGAGGACTGGTCTGTACAATGTTTAACATCTTTTCCATATGCAGGCAGCCTTCAGAGTAAAATACCTCCTCTGTGTTTGGAAGATGTAGGGTGTGTCAGGAATAACCAGCCTGTTTGAGCTTCTGGGTTTGCCCAAGCGGAGCCAGGTGGCAAAATAAATCCATATCAGAAATATTCCCTGGTACAGCTTTCTCATTGTTTCTTACAGAGTGTGAATATTTATCCTGCATTATATCAAATTGCAATGGGAATGCTTGGTTTGTCTCCTGGAGTCATTCCCTTTAGTTGCTGGAGCAAAGTTATGGTGGGTCCAGAGTAGAATTTCAAAGTCCTTCACTGAAGCAGGGTTTATCTTAACAGCTTGATTTCACCCTGCTGTGACAAGGTAAATGTGGTAGCCACAACTTAGTGGTGGAATGTGGTCATGTTGTGCCCCGTATGACTGCAGCACGCCCTGGTGGGACTCCATTGTCATGCTGATCTCCAGGAATATTCCAGCGGCATACTGAATGGCATCTGGCTTTGCCCTCAAAGCTACAATAAGTCTCTCTGGGGAAGACTTCTGGGACTCTGCTGCTACAAGAATAGCATCCAAATCTTGAGTGACACATGTCATCTTTATTGAAGCAATTCCTCCAAAAGCTGGAAAATAGGTAAATGCAGGTATTGAGTCCCTGTGTGTTGACTGGTGCAGCTCTTCCAGAGACAGATGCAGTGGAGGCTGCAGAGCAAATCACTGGTATTTTTTAGTTACTGGTGGTGCTGTTGCCTCTCCATCTGCAGAGCTGCTCCTTTCTTTGTCAAAGGTCTGCCCCTCATCTTAACAACAGCACAAAGCTTCACCCAAGTTTTGGGACCCTTTTCCAGACCTTTTCCTTGGTAGTTAGGAGAAGTCTGCCATCTGGAACAGACCCTGTTCCTCCTCTCTGAATATGAAGTTGAATCACAGATGAGAGACCTTGTGAAATTGTAAAATCTCTGTTCCTGAGCAGAAGGAAGATCAGTGTAATTCAAAGTGTTGGGGGCCATGTCTTATCTATGCCAAAGGCATCAGTGATCAAGTATCAATTATATGAGAAAACACAGCAGTAATTAACACTTTCAGTAAGTAGAAACTTACTGTACCCCATGAAATAACTGGAAAAAGAAGGGGTTCTCAGTCAAAACACTAACTTTTAATTCTTGGTATCATAATGTGAACTAAATCATCAGCTGGCAGCAGAGGAATTCCAGATGTGTCTTCTGCATGCTGCTCAGCTGTGGGTTATGTTTCCAAGGAAGAAACATGTCTGTCTGCAGTCTTGTGCAGATTCCTGATTTCAGCACTCTTGGACTGAGAACGGGACCATGCTTTAGAGGATGCTCCATCTCATTATTCATTTTCCTTTTCTGGCAGTGTAGTCATGTCTTGTCAAGATAAACATGATTGTTCACATTCATGAAACGTGGTTTGTAAAGTCTAGCCCTTAAAGTGATGTCTTGGTATCTAAGTGATCCACGGGATACTGGTGGTTCACTGGGACTTGTGGATCTCCAGCAGTTTTGATAGAAACAAGATTTTCTTTAGCTATATCTGTGTTTGTCTGTGTCCTCAGGGGAAATATGCAGGGTTAGAAGAAATGTTAGTTAAATTTTCATTTGTGTTTAAGGTACTCCAGCCAGCAGCCGCCTTCGTTCATGGTAAATTCTGATTCAGGAAAATGTTATCTGAGCCTAAAATGAAGAGGGAAAAAAGGGCAAAACTTGTTCATGGGCAGAAATGGGGTAAGAGATCAACCAGTCATATGAAATGGCTTCTGGTTGAGTTTGAGATGAAACTGTCATGGGTGATCTGCTAAACCTGGCCATTTCAGAAGAGTTTAATTGTCCTTTGAGTTGTGTTAGTTTCTCATTTTTTGGCCACTGATGCTGTTTATGCATTGTGCTTACCTTGGTTTAAGGAGTACAGATTAGCCTTTTTTACTGCCCTGCCCATATATCCGTGTCCTTCTGCACTAACATGACAGAGCCCAAAACAGCACCCATCTAGAGTTTGTGTATCAATGAAAACTGTCCTGTCGGGGGTTTTATAAAGCCATTTCTTTCATGGCATGAGCTTGGCTTTTACTTGACAGCATCCGATGGTCCCTGCCTCCAGTGGACTGAGCAGCTCTGGAAGGCACAGAGACTGGATTTTGCCTTATGACCCAGGCTGTACTGTATGCTGGGAAGTTTGCTTGCATCCCGCCTTCCGCTGAAAATAGCTTGGGGTTAAGCCGTGCCTACACTACACTACATACTTCTGCCAGCAAAGCTGTGCTGGCCAAACACATGGAGAGGTGTGATTCCTCAGTGACGTGGCTGTACTGGCACAGCCCCGACTCACAGCGTGGGTGAACTGGGGAAGCCACCCCTTCTCTGGCCTGTGAGGGACTCCTGCTGGGCTCTCATAGACCAGGGCTCTGCCACAGCAGCCCTGTCTGCCATGTAGCATTTTGATGAGGTTACATGGGTGTTCCTCTGCTGCTGGAGTGCTTCTGGAGTGTTGGTTCCTGTAAATTTTTAAAGGTATGTTTTCAGATCCTCCTGAGTAAAACAGAGGTGAAAGGTGCATTTTAGTGTTACAAGTCCTCTTCCTCATCCTCCTTTCCCAGATGGTTCTGGTGTTTCCACTGCTCTCCGGAGCAGGGCGTGGTGGCTCTTATTCTAGCTATGTGCCATCCAATGCTGGATAATGTTGCAAGATCCAAAAATAAAAAGTGGAAAAATATGCAGAGGAATCAAGGCACAACTTTATCTCTTGGGCAGAACAACCCGCTTCCCTCTTCCTACCACAGCTTCACCCTTCGAATCTTGAAAGACTGTTGGATTTTTACTACCTACTCAGTCTTTCCACACTGACTCTTAATCCTTGGGTCCCTCCAAGAAATTATGTTGTTACACTGCTACTATGGGTCCTTTGATGAAATACTGCTCTTCTCTTCCTCCTCATCCTTTTGGAGTTACACATTTCTTTGCTCATGGAAAACACCTCAAGATTATCCCCAGCCTCACTGGAGAAGCAGTGAAGAGAGTGGTTTATTGGTGATTATTTAATCCCATCTTTCTTCAAATACAAGCACCTAGGATCCTCTTGGGTATTTTCTATCCCAATATTTGTGATACAGAAAAGTTTTGTTACCAGAATTAAGTGAAGAAGGTATAAGGAATAAAAATGGTTTACATGAGGTCAGGTAGGAAATTAAAACCTCCTCCCCCATAGCCTGACTGGGACTATACCCTCTTGCCCTCTCCTTTTCTTCTGGTGCACCCATGTCCCTGGGTTATGAGTTGCTTCTTGAATGGCTCAGTTTGTCAATACAGTATAGGACCACTGATTTCCAAACAAGTCCCTAATGATGTACCAGCTGAATGCCACAGATGGCAAAGACCATGTCAGACCTGCAAGTCTCATATTTATCTGTTTGCTTGTATGTTGAAAGTCACTTACTGCCTTTGCCAAAGCTAGTGCAATAATTTGATCTATTGGAATTGCCTGGTTAAGTCTCAGATAACTTAAAAGTCTGTTGAGATGTGATTATCAACAAGAAATCATGAAGATCCCCAACATGGCCTCCATTAGGAATGCGAGTTTGACTTGAAACCAGTACATGGGAAGTCTGTGATTTCAGCTTGGTTTTCTCCCGAAATAAGAATGGGAATTGTCTCATCCTTTGCAGCAATCTTTACCACTCTGCTCCTTCCAGTGAAACCTGACATTTTTTCTTCCTGCAAAGGGGACCTAGAAATTTATTTGCTAGAGCAGAATCCCCATTTAAGATGCAGACATGCTATGAAGAAGCTGAGCTTGAAGTGTTACTGCTCTCCAGCAAGTTTCATATATATATATGTACATATATATATATATGTATATACATATAAATGCCAGTAGGAATGCAGGCTTGGAACGGCATCCAAGGGCATGAAGCTCTCACATTTAGCCTGTTCTGGCACATAACAGAAGATGCAACCTCAGTATCCTTTCTGTTTCTCATTCCCCCCTATTCCACACCCTCCCTGCAGCCATGAAATCACAGTTATTATAGGAATTCATGCTGGTGTCCCAATGTTCAAAAACAACACTTGCTATTTTTACCTGTTACTTGGATTTTGGTTTTGGTTGTTTTGGAAGCAAAATGCTAAAGACAAATAAAATAAACAAGTCAATAAGCAAAGCATTTAAATGACTGTGCAGTCATTATAACTGATATCAGGGCAAAGGAATGCAAACAGGCTAGTCTGTGGCTTCATGCCTTCAGCTCCTGTCCCTCTGTTTTGTTTTTAATTTTGAGCACAGGAAGGGGCCGGTATGTGACCATATGCTTACAAAATGCTAGTAGCACATGTCTTCCAAACAATGTTATCATAGTAATGATATGTCATGTATGTATCACTTTTTGTCACGCTATGAATGTGCCTGTGTGACTCCAAACATTACTGTGATTCCTTCTCCTGTTCCTCTGCACCAGTAATAATAATTGTTTCCAAACAACTTTATAATGAATAAATTGGATTTCACTTCAGTTGGTGCCAGTGGGAATTTTGTACCCTGGGAAATTTGCAAGGGTAGTGCAGGGAAAATGTTAAGCATGTGCTTAAGCACCATTGATATTGATCAGATTAAGTCTGCTCTTAAACCTTAGGAGCCTCTTTCCAAGCATTAGTCTTACTGAAGGGTTCTAAAAGAAGGAGAGTTGCTCTTCACCTGCAAGGCCCTAAAGATGAAACTGTGTCTGGAGGGAAGGAATAGTCAGAAGTTCACGCTGATATTGCTGTGAACATTATCTTGGTCATACCTTTTCATTTTGCAAAGATAAGGTCCTTTCAGCGTGATCTAAGATTCCTCCAGTTCTCAAATGTTAGGGTTTTTTTTTTTCTCTCCTTGTGATTTGTTTTCCCTTATTTTTCTTGTCATGTAATCGCCTTTGCGGGTTTAACAAGGTTTTGAAGTTAACACTACTTTGAGGCAGTGATATCTAGGCCAAAGAGGTTCACACCTCTTTGGTGTGAGCGAGTTCTTGTGATGTTTGTGGAGGGAGGTCTTGTGATAAGAATGTGGAGGAGCAGAGGCTCAGGTCTCCTAGGTCCAGATTCGGTGTCTGTGGCTTTCCCTTCTGTGAGCCTTTGGCAAATGAGAGATGAATGCAGGCTCCATATAACCATCTTTAAGATAGATATCCCTTGGGGAGAGTATGGATTAATTAACATTTCAGAAGCACTTTGAGTTTCTTTGATAGGTGTTGCAGAAATGCAAAAGGGTTTTTTTTCATTGCTAGACACACGCTGTCTAAAGGATGAATTTTAATGATGTTGATTTACCTCCCGAGTGCTCTTTTTCAGTAGGAAAACTATTTAACTTTTTTGTATGTACCAATACGGTGTTTTACTGCAAATTTAAGCCAAAAAAAATATACAGCGTCTGGACCAAGACTAGATTTGGTACCTTCACATCATGAAAGCTCATGCTGATAATTTGCTAGTAGCCTGAGGTCTTTGATAGTAATTTGCCAGATGCTATACTGAACCTAATTTGCATCTGTATTTACATAAATGCTTTAATTAAAATTATATGCACCAACCTGAGATAAATGAACAGCACTGCCTGCTATTTGTTTACATTCCTTGACAATAAAACCCTGCCTTGGCTGCTTCTTGCTGATTGTGTGACTTGACAAGGCTGTTTGAGGTGCAGACTAGAAACCTGACAGGTTTCTAGTTAGGCTCTGTTGCAAACTGCTGAGGAGCGATGTTAAGCTTTCAGGACAAAATTCTGCCTTTATTCTAGCAACAGAGGAGATCTGAGCAACTTGATTTAAGGGGTCAAATTTGGTCCATATCCAATCCTAAAGCTCTAGCTTTAGGGTAGTTCTGTGCAGTCTGGATTTATAGTTCCTTGCACACCATACCTGCTTTGTCACCCATCCAAAATGTGAAATCCCACTGAGGACAGTAGAAAAACTTCTTAAATACACCTTCCATCGAGAGAAAATTTCTGAGTGCTGCTCATCTTTTAACAGAGCATTACAAAGCTCGTTGTGGGGCAGAGTGCTTTATGGGATTTTGGGGCTCAAGTGGGGTCCTGATTGTTTCAGTGGGACATGTGAGATCCTATGGCTAAGTTTGGACGGAGGCAGTGAAGTCTCTGGATGTATTTTTTGCTTAGACCACACATTTCATCTAGAAAACACAACCATGTAAGTACAAATCGAATCCAAACTGTGCAGTTTGCCTTTGGACAGTGGAGGATGTTCTGGTTGATGTTGCTGCGCTGCTTCCCAGTTTTTTGGAAGTTGTTACAGTGTTGCAAAGGAAAGAAATCAAATGGCAAAGTTCTGACTGATTTCACAGACCGCTTTGAAGACACACGAAGGACCGGGTAAAGACAATTGTAACTACCCTGCCTGGCTTTGAAGGGTTGATGAGCATTGTTTGAAGTTGTTTACTTAACTTGCATTATAGCAGATAGTTCAGAGCTTCTGCTTCCTTCACTGGGGGGTCATGTGTATGCAAAGGATTGGAACTAAGCTCTGTTTTAAGAAGAATTAAAGGTTTCTTTCAACCCAAAGTATTCTATAACTCTGTATAAATTTGAGCATTACCAGTCACCTTCTCCAGTGACTTCTGACTTTATTTGCCTGTAGTAATTTCTTAGTCTAGTTTCAGAGAGTCCATTCAGTGTCAGCATATTCATACATTAACCTTCATACATTATCATTCATACATTAACCTGTTTGCCTGGTAGCTTTGTTGAAGATGATAAACTGTCCCCCATGTTACAGTCTGCTATGGAACTGGTAGCCAAAACCTGTTTATTGAAGTCCACCCGAAAGAGCGCAGGCACGAAAGTATCTACATTTGTGGCAGTGTCCTGAATCTTTAAAGCAGGAGGTGTTAGTAAGCAGGCTGGCATGCACATTCAAGGGTGTGGGGTGAGTGACAGCACAGAATGATGGTGTCGATGGAAGTGAGAGCCCACCCTGCTCTCATGGGCCCTTGGCCTGGTACAGGAATGGCAGGCACTGGCAATGATTGGGGTGATACACTGCCAGGGGCAGCATCTGTCAGCAGCTGGGGTCTGACCGGGGTCGTAGCCGGGCAGGACTTTGCACTGCTGGAATGTGGTGGTCTCAGTTGAGTAATGGGCATGGCAAAGCCAGATTTGCAGTCTTGCAAAGCCAAAGCCTTAATGTAAACTGACATAAGATAATTAAATCCAAACTCTCAGACTTGCTTTGCCTCATCCGTAATAAGAGAATGAATATGCTTCCCATATTAAATTCATTGTGGTGTGGGGTGCTCTGATACTTGAGAGGAAGGTGGGAAAGCAGCCCTTGTTCCCCCTGATGTGAGGGAGGGAGGGGGAGGTACTTGCTTTTTAATCTTCAAGGTGAGGTGAGCAGATGAAGGAGCAGACCTGGGATGTTACACCCAGGGAAAAAGACATCCCCAGGGAAGGTGTCCTGTTGGGGTGGGATATTTGTGTTAAAATCTGCTCTGCAGTTGCCTTCTCCATTGGCCAGCTGTCCCGGCTCAGCCCTCCACTTTTCCCTCAGACGTCTGTGCTGCATGTCCCAGCAAGGGAGGTAGCAGCATGGTGGCTGAAGGGCAGGAGCCCCAGGAAGTACCCCACTTCAATGCCAAAACAGCTGGTGGTTTGAATTTGGATCAACATTCAGGGTGTTGGTACTTCTGCTGGTGCCCAGTTTGGCACCTCTGGTTTTCCCAAGGGGAGATCTTGGTGTGTTGTGAGGTGGGAGAGCAAGCCTGGGAGGGGGTCCAGAGAGCAGCCCTGCATTTGGAGAAGGTTTCTTTCAAAAATCATCTTCTCTGTTTGATTTTAAAAGTCAGTGCTAATGCTGTAAGTCTAGTGAATGCTGTAAGCCAGCCTTTAATCAGCCTGTGTGTATTTTAAGAATTGTGCCGACTGTTACAGCCTCAGAGATACCTGGAGATTTGGTGGAGAGAAGCCTGTCCTACTTTCTCAGGGTAGCCAGCAAGGCGTGCTCATTTCCCAATTTAACATGAGCCTTCCCAGTCTGTATTTTTCAAGGCATTTTCTTTGAAAAGTTGCAAAGCTCCAAGCAACCAGTTAACGCATAGGAGAAGAGAGAATTCAGAGTGTAACAGGGCGGTAATCCTTGCAATTAGAAGTTTCTTGATAACTGCACTTCAGCTGTGGATGGAGTACAGCAGGGTGTGGTTTTGGAAGGAGGGCCATCCTGGGGCAAGGGGACCTCCAGCCCTGCTGCAGAGAGGGCAGCTCACTTGTCTGCAGTGCTTTGGGTATAGTTGGGCAGTGCTGGAGGCAGCATCCAGCAGCCTAGTACAGGACTGGCACTGTCCCTAATGAAGACAAGACTTAATTGGGTAAAATTGTGGTGAGAAAATGTTTAATCATTTGCCTGTCACAAATCTGTTAGGCTGGGAGTTTTGTTTGTGTCACACAGTGGGTGTGATGGAAACTATTACTTATCTTTCCATTCTAGCTCTTCACACTGGGAAAAGGGAGCACAAAAAGGTTGATGGATCTGTCCAGACAGTCCTCTGGATCTTGAGCATGCCAGATAAGTGTCCCAGAGCCAGGAAAGAAATGCTGGGCTTATTCAGACCCTTCTTGAGCTCTGACTTGGAATTATATGTGCACTGCTCACTGTGTGCCCAGATCCCTATGAAACAAGGTCTTGTCAAAGCAGGCGCCAGGCTTCCAGCAGAAGCACACTTGATAATCAAGCTCTTGGACGTTGTTGTTCCCAGTATCACACCACCACCAAAATATGCAAAAAGCATCTCTCAAAAGTAAAAGCATTCCATTCTGGAAAAGCACTTGAGAGGCATTTATTAGCTCTTTATTTTCACCAAAACTCAATTAGAATCCCCAACTACTTTATTTATTTTTTTCTTCTGTCATCTGAAGTTGCAAGCAAATTTTCTGAGTTGCTCCCACTATAATCTGTCATCTCTTGGGAGGCATCCTCCTGGAAGTGTCCTTTCTCCATTTCCCACATGTGTACAGATGAAGTTAATACATGGCTATCAAGGTGCCTGCAACAAGTCATCTCCTCCTAAAACAGGATCCAGTCTTTTGTCACCCAAGGCCAGTTCTTACTTTCTATTTCAGAGCACCTCAAGACACACATCAGGTTTATGAAATGGCATAAAGCAAAGCTGGAGGCTGTGCCAAATAGTTCATAAGGATGGAGGCAAAGGGGCAGAGAAAGGAAGGGATGAATTATTGGTAAAACATGTCTGAGTGGTTTTTATGTTTGTGTCCATAAGTTTTGTACACCTAACAGCAAAGAAGTTAAATAGTATTAATGAAAACAGAAACAGTGTGGGAAGAGGGCATTTACTGAATTTAGAAATCAGTCCACATGCTCTTTCACTGTTAGTTGGACTTTATAAAAAAAATCTACCTTTTTGATTTGGAGTCACCCAACAAAGGTAATTCTTGGCTCAGATGGATATTTGACTTAAGTTCTAATGTTCTCTTTTTCTTCCTTTTAAACAAAAAACCCCTTAACTTAAAAAAAAAAAAGATACAGTATTTGCAGAATCAATAGAAAAGCTGACCCAGATAAAAGTGTGCAAAAATTGGTTTCATGCCCTAGAACTTTTCCTGCATGCTTTTTGATGCAATGTATCTGATCCTTCAAAAAGGAGGTAACATACAGTGATCTCAGCAGCTTTGAAGAATTGTTCTGGGAGAATAACAAGGAGCACTGGAGAAAGGGGTGTACCCTTCTGTGGTTTTTTCCCCCTCATTAAATATACCATGAGACAGAAGAAATTTGATGTCGTGTTGCTGGTTATGTGGAAAGATAAGATAAATTTTGTATGATATCTGACTTTGTCCAATTTTTAAAAGGTGGAAGTGCATTTCTCCTGAACAGCACTTCACAGTAGGATGTGAATTGCATGTTATCTTCCTTAGTTCAAACCTGCTCCTACTGGAGAGAGTGGCAAAGGTGTATCCACATAGTAGCAGGATTCTCTCTCAGGAATGTAATAATGTCCTAGATCCTGAATCAGGCAGAAAGCTGTAAAAAGTATCTGCTGCTCCAGGTGTTTTCTAGTAGAATCACAGAATGGTTTGGGTTGGAAGGGACCTTAAGGATTATCCAGTTCCAACCCCCCCTGCCGTGGGCAGGGACACCTCCCACTAGACCAGGTTGTTCAGAGATCCATCCATCCTGACCCTGAACACTTCTAGGAATGGGGTACCCACAAGTTTTCTGGGCAACCTGTTCCAGTGCCTCACCACCATCACAGTAGAGAATTTCTTCCGTATATCTAATCTAAACCTAATCATTTTCAGTTTGAAGCCATTCCCCCTTGTCCTGTCACTTCTAAATGGTCTTGCCACATCTTCCCTGTAAGTTCCCTTCAAGGACAGGAAGGCCGCAATTAGGTCACTCTGAAGCTTTCTCTTTTCCAGCCTGAGCAATCCCAGTTCTCTCATCTCATCTTTATAGGAGATGTGCTCCATCCCTGTAATCGTCTTTGTTTTCTCCTCTGGACTCGCCCCGAGAGGTCTATGTCCTTCCTGTGCTAGGGATCCCAGCGCTGGATGCAGCACTCCAGGCAGGATTTCATGAGTGGAGTAGAGGGGCAGAATCACCTCCCTCACCCTGCTGGACACGCTGCTGGTGATGCAGCCCAGGGCATGTTTGGCTTTCTGGGCTGCAAACGCACATTGCCAGCTCATGTCCATTCTGTCATCCCCCAGCACCCCCAGGTCCTTCTTAGCAGGGCTGCTCTTCATCTGTTCCTTCCCCAGCCTGGATTGGGGGTTGCTCCAACTCAAGTGCAGCGCCTTGCACTTGGTCTTGTTAAACCTCATGAGATTCCATGGGCCCACTTCTCAAACTAATGAGGATCCAAATCTTTATTTGATTTCAATACAGAACTTAGATATTCAGGAATCACACATTCAGTGTCTGAATCAGTGTAGCTTTGGCTTCCAGAAACATCCCAGGCTGTTTAGGACTGTGGACCACGAAGCATAACAAATTAGGCATCTGCACAGTGAAGATGATACATCAGTAGGACTGATTTGTGGGACCAAAAGACTGGCAGGCTGTAGAACAGTTTCATTCCATCCCTTTGTATTCTTGGCCTGGAAGTCTAGCTGGAGGGGAAGGATGGGCCCAGAGTTACTGATTCTGAATAGAATAAGCAGACGCAGTGCCCAGGCTGTGCTGCCTATTCCCAGGATAGGGAGAAAAGACCACAAAAGCTACTGCTTTGTGGGGATTTCCACAAGCCTTCCCAATCCTTGGGATCAAACTCTTTTTTAAAGTGCTCGGTGTCTGCAGACTTTCCCCTTTTAGTTCCATTTGCTGGAGCATGGGGAGACTGAAGAGACAGTGCTGGGGCTGTGCAGCCAGGAGAAGTGGAGCAGACAGGAACGTGCCCCAGGAGATGATCCTGTCAAACTGGAGCTCCAGGAGTTTGCAGTGACGAGAGCAGCTGAAGCTCAGCACCAAGCAGGAACGTAGAGCAACATTTAAGGGACTCCAGGCAGCCTTTCCTGTGACCTGTTTGTGGCTCTGTGGTTACTTGTGGCTGAAAATAGGTCACTGGGCCCAAATATATGGGGCTGCTGACCCAGGTGCCTCTCACTGAACTTTCCAGATAAGGCACAGGGATGCTCTTACTGAAAATAAGATACTCAACGCATAACAGTGCTGGTCTTCATGACTGAGTGAAGCATGAACACAGTTATTTGAGAGAGCAAAGTGATTTTTTGCTTTATGTTTGCACCCTGTGCTCATTTCATTTCTTGTACCTCTTTTGTACTAATGGCTGCTGAGTTTGGCAGGAATTTGCAAACATGTTGGTGTTTACAGCCAAAAGTAGGAATAGTCTAAACAGCTGGAAAAGGGAAACCTCTTCCTCTTGTATTTATTTTTAAGGCACAAAAACATAGTCACGGTCTGGTCTTGATCGATTTGGGGTTTTTCCTTTTTAAGTTGTTTGTTGGTTTTTTTTTTTCTTTTCAGCTTGAGGGTTGAGGGAAACAAAAGAGGGAGTGAATTAAAAGCAGAAGAAGAGAGTGATTGCTGTTGGGCTGTGTCATGTGGTGAGGAAATCAGGCTGAAACTGGAGAGACCAGGCCAAACCTGACAGTCGTACTGGGAGGCCTTGGATTGTGTCACGCTGACAGTGGATCTAAGCTGTGAAAATAGCTGGTGATGTTTCTGGCTGCAGTCCAGCATTGTCCATATGAGAAGTTGTGCTGAGGGGCTTCTGCTCACAACACCTTCCCTACCTGCCTGCTCTTAGAGGCAGTCTCGAATGATGACGCCTGTCCTTTCCAAATTGGCACATGCATTTAGACCATGGGGACTGACATGGGACAGCATGTTCTCATATTGTGTTCAGTTCTCTCTTTTGGTCTTTTCTGCTACAGCACTGCTGTTGTTGTGGGCTTGGGTATTTGGTGGATAGAGGAAGGAGCATGTGATTTCCTGGCTGTGTCCTCAGTATACAACTTACACAATGTCTCTCCAGCAAACTTGTATGACACCTGGATAACACAGGGACTGCAACACTACAGGCTTGGGGCAGAGTGGCTGGAAAGATATCCAGTGGGGAAGATCTGGGGGTGCTGCTTGACAGCAACTGAACATGAGCCGGCCCAGGTGGACAAGAAGGCCAAGGGCATCCTGGCTTGTGTCAGAAATTGTGTGACCAGGGCAGCGACTGTCCCCTGTACTTGGCACTGGTGAGGCCGCACTTTGAATCCTGGGTTCAGTTTTGGGCCCCTCACTACAAGAAGGACTCTGAGGGACAGGAGCCTTCTCAGTGACCAGAGAAGGGCAAAGAAGGTGGTGAAGGGTCTGGAGCACAAGTCCTATGTGGAGCAGCTGAGGTCACTTGGTCTGTTTAGCCTGGAGAAAAGGAGGCTCAGGGAGCACCTTATTGCTCTCTACAACTCCCTGAAAGGAGGGTGTAGCCAGGTGGGGGTCAGTCTCTTCTCCCAGGTAACAAGTGACAGGAGAGGAGATGGCCTCATGTTGCACCAGGGGAGGGTTAAATTGGATATTAGGAAAAGTTTTTTCACAGAAGGGATGGTCAGGCACTGGAACAGGCTGCCCAGGGTAGTGCTGGAGTCACCATGCCTGGAAATACTTAAAAGATGTGTAGATGTGTCACTTAGGGACATAGTTTAGTGGTGCATTTGGAAATAATGGGTTAAGGGTTGGACTCAGTTACAAAGGTTTTTTCCAACCTAAATGATTCTATGACTCTTATAGAGGACATCCCATGGTGTTGAAAATTAATTAGCAGGTCAACAGTCCACAGCTTGGTTGTGCAGCAAAATGTCCAATAACACTGCAACAACCGCTGTGTTGGAAAATGGTTATCAGTCATGGCTCTGGCATAGCAGGGCCTGACAATTGTTTTCCAATGCATTTATTACCACTGCCAAGTAGGTTACTAACCAGAGGGTGTCGGTCTGAAACGCAAGGTTTAAGAGGAATAATGTGAAATAGTTTAACATTACTAAAAGCCAAATAAATTAATAATGAACTTTCTGTTGGCCAAAATGCTACAGGACATCACTGTCTCTCTAGTTGAATTTTCTTACATGATCAAATATTTTTCTCATTTTTCTAAACCCCTTGCTGCCAATTTAAAATAGTATATGAGACTGAGATTTCTCACCCTTCAAGAAAACACTTTGATTTCTTGAAGGAAGGTAGGAGCAGTTAAGGAGATAGGAAAAAAAGTAATATACCTTTCCCTGTGCTGACATCTGCAACTGGGGGATGTGTTGAAAAGTAAATATAATCTACTTTGAGCAATGCTTTCCCATTCTCTTTCATTCCTATTCAGGGCTCTGGTTCCCGATGAACTAGATTAATGATGCAAAGTGAGGTGCAGAAAGGCTGTAGGACCTCAGTGAAGACACAGGGGATCATCTCCCCATGCTGGGCCCTGAAGTTAATGTTGTTCGTTTACATATTTTTTAAGAGAGCTCTGAGATGAGAAGTGCCAGAATCACTGTCCCTCTGTCAGTCCAGTGCCACGGAAGCCAGGCCAGGACCCTTGCCTGCTCCTGTCTCACCTTGCAGCCAAGGCCAAGTGCAGCTGCTGCCAGCACCCAACCCACTTCTTACCATCTTCAAGTAAAGCTATGGATGGGCACATCCTGGCCTGGAGCAGCTTGCAGCTGAGAGGTCGGAGCAGTCCCTTGGGGATGACAGTCAGGCAAAGGTGGCCTCCATGGCTGCCCAAGCTTCCTGGCTCAGCCATCCTCTGCCCTGAATTATCACCCTTGTACTGCTCCCTGGAGGCATGTGAGATCAGTTTCATCCTGATAGAGAGCACGTTTCTGAAATCTTCTAAAGCTCTAAGAGCGGGGAAATAGTTTCTGTTACAGTACTGCACAGTGAATATGTGCCTAAACCTATGAAGTTTTTTCCTTTATTTTATGACTGCTTATTTGCTTTTTGCTCTTATTTACTCTTAACTTTGCTGTTACTTGCTCTTTGCTTATTTTTATGCTTCTGAGTGTTTCCAAAAGCAGCTGGTAATATTAAGAAGGCCTTGCAAAGAGGGGTTTGGCCCATTCCTGTAGTTTGTAGAAGTTTACCTGGAAGAAGCAAAGGCTGGAGATCTGCAGCATGGTGTATTTGCATGTGCTTGGAATGTCTTTCTGGAACAGCTTCTGCTCACAGATACCTGCAAATAGTGCAGCACGGCTTAAGACCTTGTGCAAGTGGTTGTCACACTGGAGGTGGAGAAGATGACCCTTGACAGAAGGCTCCTACTCTGTTTTCCAGGTCAACACCAGTGGTTTTCCTGGGAAGCTCAGGGACTGCCAGAAGCAGCTTCTGTGAGGTGGAAATACTCATCTCTGTTTCATCTTTATTCAAAAGGCTGGAGAAAGGCAGCTGAATGCCAAGTGGCATAGGAATAAGACCACTGGGTTTGGACAGGTGGAAGGGATATCTCATGGCCTCTCCAAGCATCACTGCCTGCATGGTGTGTGTGCACTTATGCAGCGACGTTGGAACACTTCAACAAGTTTTAGTAGCGTTTTCACTGCATACTTAGGTGTTTGATGGAAACTTTCACTTGTGTTTTAAGTGTCTGTCTTAGGGATGGGGCAGGGATGGGTTAATTTTATTAGCTTTGTGAAAAGGTGTTGAAGGTAAGGATGCTCATGAGCACGATACTCCACTGCTCTGCAGTCTGCCAGGTTTGATGAATGTTTAATGAGGACTGGACCAGCAGCCAGGAGCTGCTGGGGCTCTCGGGACCCATTGGGATAACTGGGATTTTCAGAGTGTGTGGAGACAGACGACTTTCAGGAACGTTTGTATCTGCTAATGATGCTGTAATAACAGTCTGCAATCTAGAGGCTGCAAACGCCCCATTTCCGACACAGCTGTGCATATTTAATTTGATAGAAGGCATTTCTAGTCTGCTGTTAGAAGCAATTCAGATCGCTAAGGTGGTAATTTTGATCATGGTAGTTTTTAGGGAAATAAAGGTATAAGCTACACTGAAAAGTTAATAAATGCCTGGTATGATATCAACACTGGGGGTGAGGACATGATGGGTGGCTGCCAGTGCCTCACTCTGCACCCCGGCCTTGCCGTATTCCTGCCCCTCTGAGCCAGCAGCAGAGGAAAGCATCAACCACGAGGCTGATGAAGGAAGTTTGTCCTGACCTATTGCCTGTACCACAAATTTTGGGCACTGGGGCAGTCGGGCCATGGTGATGAGTCACCAGCAGTGCTGAGGGAAAGCACCGAAGCCTGGTGGGGCCATGGAGGGTTGGCATGACCTATTCCATGGGGGTGTTTTCAGCTGACCCCAAGGTTTAAACCACTGAGCTGCCATCTTTCAGGAAAAGAGGTCAGGAGGAGTGTGGGTTTTATTTTCCTTCATCTCAAGTGCAGTTGGGGAAAGCAAGTGCTTTCAGGGCTCCCAACTCCATTTCTCTCTGTAAATGTTCTTTTGCAAAATTGATAATTTCTGTAGGTTGAGAGAGTCTCAAAGGAACTTTTCTGTCAAACATCTAAAATCTACCATTATTTCTCTTCCTTGCTGTAACAGCAGCTTGAGATTTACATTTTAACTCACTAAAGATATCTCAACAATCTCATTTTTTGTACTAAATTTCATGGTGAACAAAGCAAAGTAATCCCATTTTCAGGTGGTTAGTGCTGCAGTGTTTGGGTTGCAGAAACCATGCAGAGTGATGGTGTTTATCAAGTATTTTAAAAGCCTTTTTGTTTATTTTGTTTTGTTTTGCCATGAGATGTTACTTTGTTTGGAAAGCATCTAGAATAATGAAGCAGCTGGTGGCTGAGTATCGTGCTCGGTGTGCAGAGAATGAAGGATGGCTGGGGTAGCTGGAGTTATCCACTGCACGCTGTGGGCAACATAAACACACAAACAGGCAATTCCTGTGGACCAGGAGGTGTGTGGTAACTCACAAACTACCATTACCTGTTCCGTGTGTGTACTCACCGTGACACGCCATGGGAGCCAGCAGATACAGATCTCCCCAGCTCTTGTCCATTCCTGTGGGGTGTTTGTGTGGCACAGCTCCTGCAGGTGAGATCATGATCCCTGCATGAATGCACTTCTGTGCAGTGGGGAGCTCTGGTTGGAATTCGCCTGATCTCAGCATTGTGATCTCTCATGTTAAGGAGTGCTGCTTCTCCTGCCTTGTGCTGGCTTGGAATAAGGATGCTCCCAATGGGAAGCTGCTCAAGAGCTGCTCATGCAGAGATGCTCAAGACAAACAAACTCAGGCAAGAGTTTTGTTAGTAACCCCCTAACTGCTGAAAAAACTTGAGGTTTCTGTGTGAAACATATTTGTGACTCCTTCATTGCCTAACTCCAGGCATTCAAAAGCAGTAGCAGATCTCCCAGAACCATGAAATAGTTTAAAGGATCTGAAATATGTATCTATATATATGTATATACATATATTACCAACTTGTTTCTGAGCTGTTATATTAAACCCAAATCATATTCTCATAGCCACGAGGGGCAGAAACTTTTTCATACTTTCTGAAGGGGATTGTGCAGTATAAGTACAACAGCAAGGGATTGGATTTAATAACCCTGGAGATTTCTTCCTGCTTTATATTTCCAAAAGTGGAGATCTTTGCAGAAGCTTCACCAGCCTGGTGTTTAGGAAACACACCAAAAATTGTGAGGCTCATTATGCAGTCCTAAGAAGCAGGAGCTCCATACATATATATTTATTTTAATTAACTTCCTGAGCAGAGGTTTCACATCAGGGGAAGGACAGGGACCTGTGCTGCACTGTAGTGACCTTGTTGTTCTTTAAAAGTGTTTTGCTCATAAGGATGGTTTTATTTCTGTTGGTAAGCTGTAGGATCACTTTTGTGTGTTGGACATGGCACTGAAAAAGCAGAATTTCAGATAGCAGTTTTGTTATAACTGGACTAAACGCATTAAATACAGAAACAGATTCATGCTAAGCTTGCAGCCTACCATGTGAGAATGGATATTGCACCTAAAAGAGGGAGGAAGGGCAGCAGAAAGTTGCCTGCTGAGTCCAAAAGTGGTGGAGTTGTAAATAGTGCAAAATCTGCAGCTATCCCTTGTGTTTATTTCTCTTTCACAATTCAGTGAAACTACCATATTTTTTTTGCCTTACTCTGAGACAGGGGAAAGCAGGAAGCGGCTTCCTTTTTATCTATGAATAAACATGCAGCTTTTTCTAGCCTAAGCTCTTAAAAAATGGTTATGGTTGTGTAATAGCTTCTAGATTCCCAGCTCCTCCAATAGTCAATATGGTCTTTCAGAAAATCAAGTCACATCTTCCTTTGAAAAGAGCCAAAAAAGTACCAACCTAACCTGCTGGGAAGGAGCAAAAGACTCCAAGTGATTTCTTTCTGTTTTGCCAGCTGATTTTTCACTGGCCAGATAACAGGACTCTGGAGTTTCAAACTCAAATACTTCAGCTTGAACTGAAAATGCAGGTTGTGCTCTCAGTGCTGCTGAAGCAATCAATAAGCTTCTGCCTCTTTTCTTGGGGGTGCTGGCAGAGCGGTTTGCTGCTTGTATTCTTTTACTGAGAGCAGTCCCATGACTGTTTTGTTATCTCTTTACCTGTTCTTCCAGACCTGCGGACACAGTGTTCTTCAGCTGTGTGTAAAGCCACTGCCAAAGGGGAATTTTTTTTCTATCATTTCTGCTCTTGCAGCTGCTGAAGCTAAACCTTCCTCTCCTGTTTTTTTTAGGGGGATAAGAAAAGCAAAATTGAGGAAAGCCAGCTTTAGCTTTGGGGCACAGGAGGTGAGTCCCATTAAGAAGGAGAAGGACAATTTTGGTGGCTTTCTGTTAAGTTCCCAATAGCCAAAGAGTTTGTTCTGGTATGTGTCAGCTGCAGCAGATGTTTTGTGGGTATTTCCAGTGCAAACCACAGCGGCGGTATCTTAGAACATCAGTGTGTGAGTGCTCTCCACTGTCTGCTTGGCTTATGAAATGTGAATGGTTTCTTTTCCCCCACAAGGCCCCCAAGGTTCGTCATGTTACTGTAAAAGGGCTGCAGGACCAAATCTTTCAAATTCTGCTTGCCAGTATTGGTCAGTGGAAAAGGGAATTGCTGTCAGTCTGCATTCCCAGGTGCTGGTGAAAAGACTAATTTGCCAATCATACAGTGGAAAGTATGGCTGCTATTTTCTCCTCTTTTACTTTTCACCTTGACTTACATGGTTTTTCTCTCTTTTATAGGTATCAGAAATACTGCTTGCCTTCAGAGAAGCATTAAGCACTGAGATTCCCAGGATGTAAGAAATCCAGTACTGTGAGTAACTTTTTTCTTCTCTCTGCCTTTATGTGGGAAATCCAAGCTTACCCAAACAGAGAGTATTTTAATTTTTTTTTTTTTTTTTTAAAGAAATGTTTACAGCAGGCAAATCCAGTCTTTTGGAACCAGCTGAGTGCCTTTGGCACCTCTTTGCAACCCACAAAATAAAGTCAGCGTTGTATTACCACATAGGCTGAATGATTATCTCACTGCAGATATGTACCACATGAATGCATTTAACTGAAAATATGGTCAGCAGAATGGACCATTAGCACCATCTGAAGCTTGTTTGTTGTTTCCAAGCTTTACCAGCCATTGAAAGACAGAATCTTGATGAAGAATTAAGGCAAGGCATTCCTTGGGAAGAGAGCTTGTGTCTTTTGAAAGGGAAGAAGAGAACAGATTGGCTGAGAGGTTGTTTTTGTGTGTGTGCACAACACCTCAGCCCTGTCATCAAAAAGGAAAACTATCAATATTTGGCTCTTTCCTAATGTGATAAAATAGCTTCAAAGGAACTTTTATACCACAGGAGACACCTGCACACTTGCTCCAAAGCAGCTTGGCCAGGAGCTTTTGCATATACATATATACATATATATAAAAAACCCAAACAGAAGTGTATATTTAAGGAGCAGCTGCACTATGACCTTTTCCTATGCGTTGCTAAAGGGGCTGTGATTTCCCATCAGCTGTGGCTCGTTTGCAGCTCTCCAGGTGGACCAGTCAGGGCTGTGTTAGACCCACCCCAGGAAGTCCTGGCTGGGGTTCCTGATTGTGTGCCTGGTACAGTGTGGGCTTCTGGGGTAGCTCCTCTGGTCTGGTGTGAAGCTGGATAACAGGGCTGAAATTTGGACTGAGGGTTTGGATACCAGTGTTCTGAGTTTCATCACTTTCTGTAAGTAAATTTTTTTAGCAGAGGGGTTGAATAAGAGAGTTTTTTTGGGTTTTTAAAATCAGCTCAATTCCTGTCCCATTTTTACCCTGTTCTATGGTGATGGAAATTTATGGTTACTTGGAAATCAGCAGAGTTTTGTTTCCATTTTTATTTTCAGTGGCTTACAGCCTGTTTTCTGTTACAACAACAAAATCTATTTGGGCTAGAGCAGAATAAAACCCCAAATTGAAGTCAGCCTGAAGAAAGAAAGGGCTTTGTTACAGGCTTGTTAATGGGAGAGAAGCTGAGTCCATCCGTGTTTGGTAAAGACATGGTAAAAATTCCTTAATAAACACCTAATAAGCATTCAGAAACTGGTAAGCAAAAAAAAATAAAAATCCTACTCTCAGCCTTTTGTGAAAGATACTGGAAATGAGTACAGTTATTGGGAGAAAAGGGATGTGAAGTGATGATAGTGTTTTTTGTCCGTTGTCCCTCAGTGAGGTCTGTGGTTCATATTTCTTCCTTTGAATCGCAAATGTTTTCTCCTAACTCCTTAGTGACTGTCACACAAGACCTGCTGATTGAGCTGTGGGGTTTGTTTTTTGTCAGTCACTCACAAAGCATTGCACAGGGTGGGCTCTGGCCTCTGTTTTTTACAGCTGTGTTGCCTTCAGCATGATGAGAAGAGTAGATACTGATTTAAGTGAAGAAAAATCAGCAGAAAGATGCTGTGTGTATGTATTGTGTCTCTCAAAGTGTATCTATGCTCTAGAAGTGCTCTTTGCTCATCTCGAGAACAAAATTTGCTTGGTTCTGTGTTAAGTAGGTGGTGTTGAAATTTGGGAAGCATTTCTGTGGTCCTAATGAATCTATATCCTAATGCACCCCCATGATGGCTACTTCCACAATGGGAAAATAAACGTGGGGACCTGTTCCTGCTCTTCAAAGGAGGACTGCTCATCCCAGGTCGATGTTGTCGGTGTTGTTAAGTCAAAGCAAGGCACCGATGCTGAGGGAGGGGTGCAGCTCAGGTGCCTCTGATGTATCATAGCCATCTTAAGAGGATGAGACAGAAAACAAGAGCAGGCTGCTTGGAAGCTGCCCAGGTAACTGGTGTATGGTCTCAGATGGCTCTGAAATTACTGCAGCAAGATGTAGTCGCAGCTCAGGGATGAAAGAGACTTTTAAATTCCATTTACCTGTCTCCTGGTGCTCTGACTGCATGACAGAAGCCTGAGTGAGGAACTTGGGAGCATGAGATGGCTGCAGTAGGGTGATGCTGACAGAGGAACTGGGCCTTGGTGGAGAAAATGATTTGCAAGCGCTGATTCAGCGCCGAAGCAAAGATCAAGAAAGGGAAATAGATAACTTTTTGGCCCAACTGGAAGCAAAATACAGGAATAATGCTAAGAAAGGAGGAAAGAAGACTGCAGCCAAGAAAAGAAAGTCATAAGGAACAGCACAGGGTGAAACACCAGGTTTTTGTTTTGTATGGAAATGTAGATTTGGGAAAATTTTGGGGACTTCTGGGCTCCTGTCCTGCTTAGAAGCTCAAGGAGAAACCAGAGCTGGAAGAATTCCATTTCTGTACGTCTGCTCTTTTGTGTTCCCTCACTAAATGTTTCAGGATCAAGTGTTCAGTGAGAGATTTGTTCAAGAGAAGGGAAAGGAGGCTTCTTTGCCATTTCCCTTTTTATGTTTGCCTGATGGCATCCAGAGATGAAGCTTGCCAGCAGCTGTGATCCCAGAGGTACCATCCCCTGTGAGGGATGACAGTGCTGGATGCAGCAGTGACTTGGGGTGGCCCTGGCTCTCACCCATGGAGAGAGGGAACCTAGTCCAAGAGATGACACTCTGTGTTATAAGCAGTCAGAGATGGTGTTGGTTTGGGAAGCTCCTGCCACATCTAGTGGGTTCGGGACACTGAGGTACAAACTGTGAGTAGTGGTCAGATCATTTGTTCAGCTTTAATTCACCTTCCCTTTGTAAGGCAGCACCTCTGTTAAGAGCATTGCCCACTTTTTCTGTGGGCAGGATTCTCCTGATGAGGTTTTGTTCTCAGAGCAGTCCAAGGCAGAGCCCTCTGTTGGTGGAGGATGAAGCAGGGGAGGGTTTCCTTCAGGTTCTGTGCGCTTGAGGAAAAGCATCCTCAGCTGTAGCATGGTGGTGTGGTGGCTCTCTGAGCCCAGGTGTCTGTGCATGAGGACAGGTGGGTGAGGTGGCTGCAGATCAGGGAATGCCCAGAACAGGCTGCAGTGTTGGACTGCAGAGGCACAGCAGGTCTGGCAGGAGAGCAGGCAGGATAGAGACGCCTTCTTCATGTATTGGAAAAATTTGGGGAAAAGTAACTTGGAAAAATTAACTCATTTGTATCAAGGTTTCTGGACGTGTAACTGTAAAGGAAGCACTTGTTGCAGGGAATTGTTCTTTATCAGATAAGATTTAGATGGGTTTGGTGTTACTTTTATTACTTGGAGCTTGAGCAGTGAATTTGCAAACGTTTTCTGCAAAGAAAATGACAGCAGTGTATCCTAGGAATGCCAGTGCTATGCACAGGAACAGCGTTGCAAAATGCAGCAGTGGCACTGCCTCCTTGCTTTTACATGGGCAAGAGATTGGACAGCAACTGTGGTACCCCTCAAAATCTCAAACCGTCGCTTGTACTTGTCACCCGAAAAGCTACCCCTCCAAACAGTGTGCTCTCCACAAAATCAATGCGCATTCTCCCCATGCTCCATCAGCTGACTGTCTGGAAATGTTGGACAGACTGTGTTTTATTTTTAAAAAGGGAGGGAAATACTGTTATAACTGAGGAATAGAGGATGTGGAAGAGAAGTTGGTTGGAGAGCAGGAGAAACTTAAGGGAGATGAGGCTTAGCAAAAAATCTCTGTTGCAGTTCCCAGCTGAGAAGGGATGAGGAGATTTCTTCCATGTAACTGCAAATATGCAGTTCATATTGCTGCTGAGGAAAGGAAAGAGGGCAGGTTTTCTGAAGAGCTTTGGGAAGAGCTTTTCCCAAGCCTGGGTTTTGGTAAGGATGAGGTTGCTGCTGTCTGGCTCTCCTGCAGCCCCAGTGCGGTGATTCTTTGGGACCTTGCTCCATAGGCAGGAGCTGATAGTGCTTGAAGAGCTGAAAGCAGGTTTTGTTCCATTCTTCTTATTTTTGATACTGTCTATTCCTTTTCTTTTCCATTAAGTATGATGTCACAAATGACATCAGTCCAGTAACTGCTTGTGGTTGTCATAGTCACAGCCTGTGACACCCAAACAAAGCAGTAGGAAAATGAAGCTGGCATACAAATGCTGTAATATAAATCACATTCCATTTGGTTCATAACTACATGGTTAGGTATTTATTTTCCATTGGAAAAAAAAAAAAAGGAGGAAGGGGACTTAAAATCAAAAAATTGAATCATTTACGGGGAGGAAGGTGGTTCCCGCTTCCATCTGAGCAAGGCAGCTGCACTTCCCTTCCCAGTACTTTTCTCCTAAGCCAACATTGCCCTGGACATCAACTACTCAGCTCCCTCCTGCAGCTATTCCCATCAATGAAGACTATGTGGTGATGCTCCGGCATAGAAAGGCAGTGGGAGACAGTCCACTGCCACTTAACACAAGCTGTGTCCCCAGCTGTGCCCTCCCAAGGACTGACAGTGAGTGCCAGCAGCAGCCACAGGTCAGCCAGCTTGGACTGCTGGATGGCTGAGGGTGTCATTCTTGCAGTGTATGGACAGAGTGTAGAGGGTTTTTTTTAATCTTCTGGAGAGTTTAGATGTGATGGGAGAGCAGTTGTTTGTGGTTTTCTGTTTTGGGTTTTCAAATCTGTAAAATAAGCTATTCTGGGTGAGCAGCAGAGCTTGTTTGCCCTTGCAAGGTTTAATCTCCACTCCTTCAGAGTTTGGCACAGTTGGCCTGATGGTAGGAAGGCGCTTGCTGCAAGAAGTAATTCCAATAATTGAAAAAAAATAAAATTACAGAAATAGATCTGGTACGAGTGCTGCATTTGCAGGACAAGCACTGGAACCACCAAAGCCCCTTGCTGCCATCCTTGAACCCCTCACCGAAACTTCCTGTTGCCCAGTGCCATCCCCCTTTGTGCCCCTGTGGGATGTACTGACCCTGAGTGCTCCAGCATGGCTTCCCCAAAATATCTGGGCATGTGATTGACGGGCTGAGCCTGGCTAACTCCCCAGCCCTGGCTGAGCTGGGAGCAGGCAGGAAGCATGCAGAGGGCAGTCTGGCAGTGAGCTCTGACCGGCTCGGGGACTCTGGATTCCGGCATTCAGTGCCGTGGCTCCTGCTGGTGCTTGCAGGGGGGTGCTCATTATATAATAGCTGGTGGTTGATTAATATGCCATGAGTCAGAAGCACCAGGGTATTTTAGCTTTCTCTAGTTGCTATGGCAACGTTATTTTAACAAATAGCTTTTTAATATTTAATTAAAACTCAGCTTTTGGCAGGCTGGAGTAAGAGCTATTACAATTACTACTACAAAGGGTTAGCGGTGAAGTGTATTTCAGAGTCACGTTTTTTTGGTTGGGTCCATGCCTTGTGTACCCCACTCCAATCTGTCTGCTTCAAAAAATTAAAAATCACTAATTTATTAGTTGTGAGAAACATAGTTTTGTTCCCAAGACACAAAGCAAATATAATGCAAATCTGCAGTTACTCTTCACAATTGAAGGTTGTCACTTCTTTCAATGTACAGTGCCAAGGCAGCTCTGTAAGGATGAAGCAGTGTGATAGTGTTTATTAATCGCTGCTTTGTCACTGGTGTTCCTTCTACCTTTGCCTTCTGGATGAGATCATTCCCATTTTGTTTGCTTCATGTTCCCTCTGTGTCAGGTTGGATGCTTTTCCCTTGCCAGCTTGTGGAGGAGGCTGGTGCTGTGTCCAGATCAGGCTCTGGATGGGTTCCTAGTCTTTTTTTAGGTGAGATCCTCTGCTCCCTGATACCAAATGATTCTGCAACAGAGACAAATGAACAGAGAACTCAGTCTCCAGAGAAAAATAAATATTTAACAGCTCTCTTTGTAAATACCCTTTATTTATAGAACAGTTGCAGGTTCTATCATGCTTGGTAAATGGGGATGCTTTTTATGCAAGAATTCTGCCTTGAGGGACTAAGTGGATACTTAATGTCATCTGTGATATAATAATGAAATAAATGTGTTGCTCTCATGGGATTCCCTTCCAGCGCCTATTTCCTATGATTAACTTCAGTATTGAACATGCTGTCTCTATTCGCATTGCATTCCTTAATATTGTACTGAAACCTCATTTGGAAGGTAACACCTTTATTTCCTGAGGGGAGGGAAAGGCTGTTGAGGGTTTTGACTTACGCAGAGTAGTCTGAGACTATCTGTCCTCCATCATGTTACCACTCTGGTGTCTTGCTAGGTCCTTGAGATTGGTGAGTTCAGCCTCCCACTCTCTTAGAGGCTGGGATGGTGCTGTTATCCCCTCTTACAAATGAGTGAAAGCAAGCCTGGAGAGACAGGATGTGTTTCACCCCAGCTGCCTGTAAGCCAAGCAGTTACTCCGTGGTAGCTGTCTGACCACTTCCAGCATCAGTGGAGAGACTGCACCATTTGCAGACATGTTTTGCCCTGCTTTAGGACACATGTTTGAAGCAGGTTGCAGGTGTAACACTCAGAGTTGTTTGTCCCTCCCCGTGTAACTTGGCACTGTAAACTCAGCTGGGGAGAAATTAGACAACAGAACTGTCATCCTGCACCAAAGATCTATAAAATTTCTGTAGGTGGTCTATAGTGGTGTCCCAGGCTGGAGAATGTCCTTGCTTGTTACATTGCTGTGGTCAAGTATCAGATCCCCTGTCAAAGGCAGCACCGCTAATCTCTGCCACACGTTGCTCACATTTGAGAATCCAAGATTAAACAGCTCAGAAGGAGTTACAAAACCTGTCTTCAGGCGTGTAAACTCAGGTGCAAAAGATTTGCCTGAAGTCCTTCTAACAAGCCAGGGAGAGAATGAAGGTTTTCCTTCCTATTTGTACTGAAGGTGTATTGTTGTGATCTAAATTACAGTGAAAATATTATTGCTGTGGTAGTGTGGCAAACAGTATGGCTGTGTTAGGCAGTTCCTTAAAGCCTCTGAGTTGCATCTCCTACTTATTGGTAAGTTTTTTGATGTATTTTGAAACCTCTTTGCTAGCTGATGGCAACCTCAGGGAATCCAAAGGCAATCTCAGGATGTGATGGAAGCTGAGATGGCAGCAGGGTATCCCTGGGTGGATAGTGACAGCACAGAGCAGCACATGCCACCTGTGTCAGCTGCTGGTTCCTGAGAGATCTGGGAAGGAATCCTTTATGTTTTCTGCTGGCAAGGGCCTGAAGCATACTGCAAAAAATATTTGACTGGTTTCATAGCAGACATGGGCCTCTTTGAGGCTTGCAAGTCAGTAGCTGGATGGCAGGAGGTCCTGCCATGCTGGAGGGGCAGCATGGAGGGACAGGCAGTGACTGTTGTGGGGGAAGCTGACAAGCAGATGGATGAAGCTGTCATTGCTCCTGGAGTGGAGGAGGTGAGGGCCAGTATGTTAGCAAATGTGATCAGGCTACCCCAGAGTGATAAGGGGAGCTGAGAGGTTTTAGCCAAACACCCTGACCAAAGGGAGCTTGCAGAGCCATTCCCTGGGAGGAGGTGGAAGAGTTTGGTGATGTGACTGGCAAGGGTAGAGGACTGAGCGGCAACAAGGTGAATATCAGAAGGTGGCAGGTTAAGTAGCTGAAATTGAAATTGTAGTGAGAAGGCAGAGAAATAACACTTCTACCTGAAATTTTCATTACATGGCCAAATTTTGGAAAGTACACAAGGAAGAGTGCAGCAGAACAGCTGCTTGGGCTATGTACTGGAGCCTAAGAGAAACACCCCTAGGTTATGGGTGAGAGAGATGTGGCTGATGGCCAAAATACTGACAGTATAGCAGATGGGAGAGCAGGGAAGGTGAGGAGCTCTGCTGTCCCTGAGCAGAGGTGGTGCAGAGGTGAGCAGTGGGCTGTTGGGGAGGGATGGCTGTGCCAAGAGTCTGTGTGGTGGAGCAGACCCAGCAGTGAGCCATTTGGAGAAATCCCGGATGTGTATTGCTCCTGAGTGCTGTGATGGGTAGCAGGTCTGGGTAGTCAGATCTGCTCTGGAATGCTGTTCCCAAGGGGGGAAACTGGGTTCTTTGGGTGGGGGAGAAAGTAGAGGGTGGGAGCCTGTGTTTTTGTTTGGGTAGATGTGCACTGGAGTTGTACTGGAAAAGCTGAACTGTGTTTTGCAATGGGAGATAAATGCTCCACTGCCAACACTGGCTGATGTTCACCTGCCAGGTCCTCAGCTTGGCCTGAACTACTCAGCCTCCCCATATGGGTGAAATGTGCTATATAGATCTTCAATTTACAGTAATTTGGGACTTGCTTGCTCTTCCAAGCTGACAGTGCTCAGAGATGCTGCAGTAACAAAGACTCCCCAAAATGGAGCCCAAGGGCCTTTTTTTTTTTCTTACGGTGATTTGAGATCCCTGCATATATCTTGCACTGCAAGTTGGTGATCTTCCCCAAATCCCATACTACCAAGTAGGAGGTCTCCTCCCCTCACCTAAACACTCCCTGCACTTAAACTAGCAAAGCCTTGTTTAGCTTTTCCCCTTTACTGGTCCTAGCTGATTCAAAAGACAGGTTGCTACTTCCATGTCTCCCTGATAAGCAAGAGCATCAAGGGGTGGAATAGACTCAGGTGAATTGAAAGGAGAGAGATTGGAAGTGACAAAAATTGCAGTGAACTTTCCTGGAGCTTCCCATCTCCACCTATTCCAGACCATTCCTTTATCTTTTGCTGCCATCAGTAGTTTTTGGTAGTGTTGGCTTCTCAGTGGCTGCTTTCTCATGGGGATATCTATTGGAAATCAGAAGGCTGGTATCTCGAAAGCAGGAACACTTGGGCCTGTGAGTCTGCTTGTGTATTGTGTATTCTGTCTCATAACCCAGCAAATGCAATGGGGGTGGGTGTAAGGTGCTTTGCGTCCCCAATAGTTTCACACAATACAACTGGGATACTTGCATGGGTAATTTGTGCTTAATCCCTGTTTTGCTGTTAGTGATGTTAGGGTAGAGCATCACATAGTTACTGAGCACGGTAGTGGTCTCTGAGTTGACTCAGTTTTCATTGTTTACACCTGAGTCATGACTAATGTTGACAATCTGGCATGTTTCCTGTCTGCAGTTCTCCAAGTATGGTCTTCTGCTTGCACGCCTCAAACCAGACCGTAACTGTGTGTGCTGCACTCTGAAATCCAGCCAGGTTTGCTACAGATGAATCAAACCTCACAGTGCTCGGGGCAGCTGCATTTCAGATGCTGCTGTGTGCGTGTAAGGAAGGGTGAGGAGCGAGTGCAGTGCTCAGAGTCTGCTACAGGAGAAGAGTTGAGCTCCAGTAGGACAGGGGATAGTCTTGCATTTATTGTCTTTATTTGTTATTAATATTGGATTCAAATGTTTTATGATTTATATAAGTAATTATATCTAGTGATTGTATATTAATTATTATATACTATATGAATAGAAAGAGGAACTGTATTTCTTTAGCTCTGTTACAGAGCATTCAGTGGATTCCCATTTTGATGTGACCTTGTGCTCCTGTTGGGGAAATTTTCCTGTTCGACCGTCCAGGAATCATCCTGGCAGTCACACCCTACACCACCTGTGCTGGGACCGAAGGTCCTACAAAGTGGTTGACCACTTGCTTCCCTACACTCACACATTCAGACGAGGTTTTCTTACCAGTTGGACCTCAGGTTTCCCAAAGAAGAGTATCAGATGTCTGGGTCCTTAAAATAATTATGGTGCAATAACAAAAAAAACAGCTGGAGTTGGATGCCTCCCAGAGAGGGACCCCGAACAAAGGATCACAGTCTATGCGCATGGAAGTCTGGGCTCTTCCAGCTGTCTTTGGCTCCAGCTGTGTCTCTGGGTGTCTGGCCACCTGGCTTCCACAGAAGGAATTTGTTATGCAAAGGGTAGGCACCAGTTCATGGCCTCTTGCCTCCAGCTCCAGCAACCCAGAGCTCAAGCTGCAGCTCACACTGCAGCTGCACCTGGAGGTACCAGCACTAAATGTATTCCTCAACAACTCTGGCTTTCACTTAAGTAAAAGAGCACACTGAGTGGCCATGGACAGACCACCCCTCTGGTATTGGAGGAGGGCAGAGGAGGAGCAGCTTTCTTCTTTGTCCTTGCTTCTGCTGGAGTCGGTAGCAAAATTTCAGATGACTTCAATGAGCCAGGATCAGTGCTCTAAAAATACTCCTGAGGCACTTGGGAGAAGCACTCCTGAACAGGTGAGGAGCAACCCCTTTTTGCCTCCAGGGCAGAAGGGAGCACACCCTTGGTAGGTGTTGCTTCTTTATGAACACATCATTTTGTACATGTTATCAAAAGGAAGAACTTCTGCAGTGTAGTGTAATGTGTAGTGCTGTCTGTTGCAGCAATAAGTTTTGATCTGTTACTGTAGAAATTCTGCCACTTTTTATAAGAGAAGGTCCAAAAGCCCCTTCCTTTTGCTGTCTGTGAAAACCTAAACCTGAAGGGTATGTTTTGTGTGTGCCATGAGGAGCTCTTGAGCATCTCTCTCCAGCTGAGTCTGGGTGAGTAAGTGTGTCGTTTGGAAGAGCTCCTGACACATGTGTTAGCCGCGTGCTAGCCCTGACCACCAGAGGTGGCAGCAAAATTAGAGGTACACCCTGTGTCATAAAAGCAGTGTAAAGCTTCCAGACCCTGCTGTAAGTTACATCACCTCCAGGGATTCCAGAGAGTGGTTCCGAGCATAGGAAGAAGACAGGGGAGGCTGGGGAGTGGGTTTACATCCCCTGGTATGTGATGCGTACTCATGGTGGTGGCATGGGCAGGCACAAGGATGATGAACCTTGCCGCCTACCCCAGTGGAGAATAGCTTTAATGTGTCCTTAAGCCTGAGGCTGACCAGGAAAAAAGAAACCCGTGCTCAGCACCTGAGATGGCCCCAGCACTGCTCTGCAGTCGTGATGTATCTGGAACACAGACAGCTATGCACTCAGGGACAGGATAAATGGAGAAGAGGGAGGTAGTGACCTCCGAACAGCTCTTGTGGTGGCAGAGAGGAGAGAAAGTGTTTTAGCTGCTTTTGGTGGTGGGCAAGGTGACTCTAAAAGGGCATTTAAATAGTAAAACAGGTAGATGGCATTTTGAGGATTTCCTAAGCTAGTTGCAAAAGTAATAAACATGAAAAAAAAATCTAATTTATAAGAGTGGGGAGTTTCAAGGCTGCAGCTCTGAGCATCATGCCAGGGTTAGGAGTGCTATGGAGCCCTGTGATTGTTCTAGTATGTTGGTTTGCTTTGGGCTCACGGAGGTTTGGTTTTGTACCTCCCCAGCCTCCCTCTGTCCATCTGTGCTCTCCTCACTCAGACGTGCTGGGTCTGTGAGAGAAGGCTTCCTGTACCACTGGCAGTGACGGGTTTCCCACTTCGGTGATTTTTTGGGGTTTTTTGGGGGGTTTTTTGTTGTTTTTGTTTGTTTGTTTGTTTTTGTTGTTGTTGTTGGTTTTTTTTATATTTGCTATGAGTAGATGCAGCTTATGATCTACCTCTGCAGATCACAGACCCTGTTTCTGACACCTGGCTTCTGCAACACATCACTTGTCTGCCAGCAAATCCGTGGCTGTGCCCATGAGGTCTCTGAGGCCAGTCACAGATACATGCTGAAACTGTGGCTTCTCCCCCTAAAAACCTCAGTCTATTTGCTGTGCTCTGGGATATGTCAGGGGGATGGAGCACTTGGCTCGGTTGTTGTGGCCTCTTCCACAGCTGCCTGAAACACATCTGCAAACTCAGTGGCAGTACGGCATCAATGGCATGACAGCTGCTGGAAAACTGCAGAGTCCCTTTACAAGACCCCTTCTCAACACCCTGAGCACCGAGGTGATGCCATATAAACTGCCCGCTGGCTATTTAACATCTCCCTTAACACGTGCTACTTCTGTGTTGCTTTCAAATGCCAGAATTTTGCAATAAATGCATCAGTTCTTGCCCCCTGCAGTGCACATTTGTGGCCTTGCCTGGTCCTGCTGTAGTATCCGCTCAGGTGGAGGTCCCTGGGGCATGTTGAGTGTAACTCTCTGCTCACGTTTTGTGTCATCACCACGGCTGTGCAGCACCAGGTCTGTTTTGGGAGAGAAACCACCCTCTTTTTGTGCAGCCTCTTTGGTTGCTGTCAATCTACTCTGTTTGCTTTTCAGGAGACTCTCACAGGATTAAGCTTGCTGGCACTGTCTGACACTGCTCTGTGCCTTCTGCTCTTCCTCAAACATTCAGCCTTAAGAGCTCTAAAAGGCTGGACAATCCCCAGGGTCACTTCACAGGAAACAGACGCTCAAAGAGTTCATGTAATTAGCTGCACTTTCCTTTTTAGATACCACCTAATCTCCTTGAGTGAAAGAGCCAGCTGTCCCATTTGCTTCAGCAAGGCTGGCCTGGGCATTGTGTAAAGACCCCTGTGTGTGTCCTGGGGCTTTCCCTGGCTCTTCCTGCTGATGGGAGCCTCAGCCAGGATGGTAGCACAGACCCAGACAGCATTATAGCAGGGTTTAAGCATCAGTTCTGTGTCAGACACCTGTATGAAATGCATAGGACTTCTATTTTTTTCCAGGATACTGACCTGGCGATCCCATTACATTGGTTAGAGACTTGAGTACTGAACACATCTGAAAATTAGACTCTGTCTGCTTTATAAAGGCTGGATTTTATTCCAGGAAATTGGAAGCTGGGGGTGGGAGGGTTTTGTATCCCTGTGAGTCAATTTGATGGAATTCTTTAATTTTTTTTTTAACTTGGCCCACTGGAAGTCTGTACATCCTTCCCCATGTGGGTTGCTGGAGGTGATGGGTATTCTGCTGCTGCTCCTAGTCCCCTTCTCTGAGACCCTCTCTGTCAGAGGCTGGTGCCAGATTGCTCTGTGGACCTTCAGCACGGCAGTGGTTAACCCGAGGTGAGCTGTGTTTCATAGAAAGTCCAGGAGGGTCATCCCCACTTCACAAAGCTTGATGTCGTTCTGATGGATACCACTTGCTCTTTGCAAGGTAGAAGCACACTCAGCTCATTGCCTGAAGCGCTTGAACAAAACATGGCTGACTGCATGAGTTGGAATTTCTTTCGTTTGACCTTAAGACAGATTTGCCTGCAAGGGCCTATTTTCAGAGACAGTAATGCTTGGTGTTGCTGGTTGTTCCTGATCTACCAATTGTTGAACATCTAGCTTGTTGCTTAAAAGTGCCTTTTTTTTTTTTTTTTTTTCTTCCCAGAGTGTTATTAGGTAGTTTTGAAGTGTATTGACTCATGAAGAAAGCAGTATTTAATGCTTTAACCTTCAAAGCAATTTACAACTAATAATTCTTCTCACTCTCATGTGAGCAGGGATATGGTGTATAAACTCTTTGAGGAGTAGGGCTTGTTTGGGTTTGTAGTACTGATGTTGTGATTGGAGAAAAACTGTTGCTCTGGGAAAACCTTCTTGCCATAGAAATACTTCCTAGGAATCGGAGAGAGAAACCACTTCATGTGAATAACTTGCGTGCTGGAGGTGTTGGGGTGGGGATGTTTCTAGTGCAAGCTTCTTGTCTTTCTCAAATTTATAAAAAGCAGTCTTATCTGTCTTGGGAGATTTTCTCTTGTTTTCTAAAGTTTCAGAGGTCTACATGCAAGATCTTAAAATTGGATGAGTACTGTGTGACTGAGGCATTTGTGAGCTAGTTTGTAACTTGAAAGATAAGGAAAAAAAAGGTTTTCTTGACTTGTTGGATTAGTAAGATATATTTGAACCAGGGCTGCCTGTCATTAAACATATGGTGAATCACATCTGACTTACATGCCAAAAAGAGTCTGAGATAATGGGACCAAAATGTCATGCAGTAATGATATTCACTTAACAGAGTAATTCCCTGGAATATAATCCTCAGGGATTATAAAATTAAATTTGAAAATGCATCCCCATTCCTATCTTGCCATGTGTAAAGTAAACCCACTGGAAACTGTTAACTCCTTGGTTGTTCTTACAGTAGCTTCTGAAGGTTAAACTTCTTGTTATGTCTCAAGTGCCTTTTTCCTATCCCAGCTTCCCATGCCCAAGGGTGAAGTGAATCCATGCACCATCCATTTGTAGTGCACATTCGTGCTGGTGGAGGTTCTCCATGGAGGCGTGGATGTTTTTTGCTTTGTTCTTCGGGTCTGCCTGCAGTTCAAGTCTTCAGGCTTCCTGAAACAGGGACCATTTTGGGTAAAACCGCTGGTGTGTGTCATGTAATGGGCAGAAAACAAGTCTCTGGGCTCGTTTTGGTTTTATTTAGGATATGTTCAACTGAGAGGCATTGTGTGTGTAGTTAAGTATATTGCATGCAGTTAAGTGTTATAGGGATTCAGTGCTGACACTACCATTAGTGTTCTCCAGGGGTCTTTTACACCTTTAGAGAATGTATAGTCTAATTATGGTAACCTATCCTAAAACTGTGGTAATTAAACTTAAGAGATTGCTGAGGTTGTTGGGTAGCGTTTTCTGAGAGATAGGTTCCAAGCCTGTTTTATCTGTCCTTAATTCATGTTTTAAACATTGACTTCAGCTTCTAGTTAACCTTCTTCTACTGTATTTGGCAGCTAATTCACTGGGAACTCTTGCAGGCTCCGGTCTGTTTGCATAGTCCTTATTGAATCAGATTGGAAAAGCGCTCTGGAATTTGAAAGAAAAGCAGAATGTAGATTTGTGATCTTTCCTTTTTATGTAGTCTTTTTAAAGAAAGAAGATAGAAGCGTCTTCATCTATGTGAATCATCAAATAACTAGCAAAAAAATAGGAAAAAACATGTTTTATCATTGCTGCCTTGACCAGTGTGCTGAGTTGAGAAGGGTGTGCCTGTAAGGTTGGGCTAAAAATTGGGCAGGAGTGAGGGGCACTGCAGTTCTTGTGCATTTGGAATGGAAGGAAAAAGCCTGGAGCCCCTGAGCAGGGCTCTGCCTGTAGCAGCAAGCTGGCCCTGCTGGGTGGGATTCAGCAGCAGCAAGGCTGGGCTTTTGGCCATTTGAGCCTAATTCAGGAGGATTTCAGGAGACTAGGGGCAAAGCTGTTTCTTCTTCATTCTCCCCTTCCTCTCAAAGATCTTCTAGCCCTTTGCTGCTGCCTATTCCTTTCTCTTTCTCTTCTCTGCAAGGCCAAAACCTGTTGAGGTGTAACCCAACACTTGCTATTTTCATCATCTGACCACAAATGTCCCTTCTCACCTCAGGAAGACCAGGTGCAATCATCTATGCACATGCACACAAACACAAAATAAATGTACAGTCCTGCCACGATAAATGCTGTATATTAAAAATCACACATGTAACATCATCAGAGTTCTAGTTTAAGCAGGGCATGTGAAAAATGCCCTGCTGACCTAATATCCATTAAAAAAAAAAATAAATCTGTACCTGGTGTCAATGGGCTGCTTTCTTCTTTCCTTTTCTTCCCTTTTCTTATCATTTTTGTGCCTTCTCTTCAGAAGAAGTTCAGTGCTGCATGAAAGAGATTACAGGTGCTTTTCATCTTACCTCTTTTTTTCCCCCCAATTTTACTTCTTCCCAGCAAGCCTCAGGGGTTTTTTGGGGATTTTTTTCCCCCCTTTTTTTTTTCTTTTAAAGCAATTGATTTATAGCTCTCCTACCTGCTGGGAAAGAATGACCTGCTACTGAGCATCTTCAGACAGCACTTCTTATGAGTCACTTGGGACTGGAAGCACAGAGGGCCAGGTTGAAAGGTGTTGCTTTCCTGATGCTGTTTACACCCTAAGTGAACAATGATGGCATGTGCTGTTTTTATATAGGTAGATATACGTTGTGTGTATATGTGCCTACATCTTGAAATGGGGTTGTACATGGAGGACAGACTTTTCTTTTTTCCCCCTAACACCCTTCTGATTTCTCCAGGTCTGAATGAAATCCAATTGCGCTCCCCCCCCTCCCCATGCTTCCTGTCAGAATATGCTTTTGGTGGGGTTTTACTGTGCAGTTTTATTTTCACAAGATTCAGGCTGTGCTTTGGTTCCTCTGAAACATGGGTTGTGGATCCCATGCAGAAACACTTTCAGTCTGTCATATAATCTGTGGTTTTCCCCCTTTGCTGCCCTGGTCTGTCTCTGCATGTCTGGGGCTGGGGACGCAGGGAGAGCAGTGGTGCTGAGCCACCATGCTAAGAAGCAAAGGGAGAAGGATGCCTTTCACCTCACTTTGGTTCACTGCAAGCTGAATGAACCACAGGGCTATCCTGTTGTTCAGCATTTGACTCCTGAAAAGATATTTCAGGGCAGTCTGGACAGGTCTTCTTATTTCTTTCCTTCTCCTTAGCTTTTTTTTTTTTTTCCCCCCTTCCTTGTCTGTAGTTCCTGCCATCTTGATACCAAAACTAAATCATTTTGCCTTCAAAAAAACAAACCTGACATGCCAGGATGGCTGTTCATCCTTTCTGAAGGATGAATCAACCAGCACTGAATTTCCTCAGACGTGTCTTCTGCTTTCCTGTGCTGGTCTGAAAACACTGACCTCAGCAGTTAGGCTGATTTATTCTACAAAAAGAGTAAAATCTGTCTATTCTTGTTTGAATTCAGTTTAGAAAGAAAAAGATCTAGAATTAAAAGCAATTTATCAGAAAAGATAAAAAAAGAAAAGATAAAAGAAAACAGAGAGGTTCTTTAATTTGCTTTCCTAGACCTAATACTAAGGCTTCTTTTTCACTTGCTCATGCAACAACTAAGGCCAAGTCCAGTGGACATCGCCCTTGAACTCTTTTAGTTAGTGCCACCTTTCATCATCAGGAAACAGCTAGAGATGCCACGCTTGAACCTTGGCAAGTGACAAAAGAGGCCAGTGAAGATTTACACACCAGCCCTGCTCTGAAGATGAATCAAACGCTGGGTGACCTGTCCTGTCTCGTTTCTCTTGTCCCTTCTTGCCTGGGGGTGGTTTGGATGCAATTGACTGATGTGAACTGCCGCTATTTGGAGAGGAGGGGTTTGGGAGCCGATTTCAGGCAGCCAGATCCAATTTCTCAGCAGCGTTGTGTGCAAGTGGGCTGTGTTTCATCATATTCGCTTCATTTTATTTTAATAAGTGTTACAAGAGGGGTGCTCAGTGACTGAGTGAGGGTTTTCCATTACAGGCTCTGCAGCCTTTTCATGCTCCCTGGCTCTCCTTCCTCCTCTTGCAGTCGTGCATGTGGGATAACTTTGCTTTAGAAATGATTTTTTTTTGTTTTTTTCAAAAGGAAAGCAGAGACCCACGGTCTGCATGAGCAGGATAGGATTTTAAGGATTTCTAATTTGTTCCCTCTGCCTTCCCTCTGATTTTTACCCTTTTAATTTACTGTTGTGATGCCATAGGACATACCAGGGGAACTGAATGCACTGGGTCATGTGGGGCCCAATTCCTCTTCAAGCCCCAAGCAATCCTCCTCCACAGGGACTGACTCTCAGCAGTGTTTCCAGAGACCACACGAGTCAGGAGCTACGTGAGCACTTTTTCTGGTTTCTTCTGCCTAAGCTTCCTTCACTCTGTGAACTTCTTGGTGAGGGCGGAGAAGACAAAAGGCATTGGAGGAAAAGCAGATCACCTCCACAAAACAAATTCTGAAATGAAGAGTAACTTTGGGGTAGGGAAATGACAAAAGTAAATAATTCCAATTTTTTTTTTTTTTTGTGGATTCCTCTTTCAGTTGAGGAGCATGCAGTAAGTTTTGACCTAGTTCCCTGAATATCATAAAGGTCTTGAGACAGCAGTTGCTTTAAGAAAGGTTCATGAGCAAGTGTTTCCCTGTCAGAAGGCATCTGATCTGCTGGAACTGAAGCTCTTCACATTAGTGTGTGTTTTGTCAATGCTTTTGTTGAGAATAAGGTCTGAAACCCAGGCTGGATATGAGAGGTGATGGCTGATGAATGCTCCCCTGAGACCTTGTTTCCCAGCCTTACAGATGGGACTATTGTCTCTTCCCTTCCCACTTCTTATTTGGATTTTGTGGTCAGGTGACTTCAAATAACAGTATCAGCTCTTGGCGTAGAATGTGGGTTTTTTTCCTAAACTTTAGAAACTGTTGTGCAATTAAGCTTTCACATAAAGCTTCGGGAGAAATAACCTTGGACCACTCCAGTCTGATTCATCATAGTGCTTAAGGCAGCCTTGCAGGTGATAAGACGTGGAAGGAATGTTTCTGAGAAGCGAAGGGAGCAGGGGCAAGTCCTTGGGAGCTGGCTTGTGTGTCAGTTTTGGATTGGCAGTAGTTACACAAAAGGTCTGGCTACAGGGCTAGGTTGAAGACCAGCCACAGAAGAGGCCTTAGCTTCAGTATGTCTGGGGATGCTGAATTGCTGCAGTATTCATCAGAGAGCCTCCCCACGTTTGTTGGGCACTGCAGCAGCAGCAGGTTGGTCCTGGCAGAATATCAGGTGCAACATCCAGCCGTGGCTATCGGAGGCAGCAAAAGAGCTTATGAGCACCCTGCCTGCCTGCCCTCCACACTGAGTCGGGGTGACCATGGCAGTGGTGAGCCCAGTGGGGCTGTCCTGCCACTGCTGGGAGTGACAGCAGTGCAGATCTGTCCGTCCTCCAAAAGGAGATATCCCCGGTGAGCATCCTGCTGTTGCATGTGGAGACCATCTGAGAGCGTGGCCCAGTTGCCTTAATTCACACTCCCTTCTGCTGAGGAGAACGATTGTGGGACTACAGAGGTCAATTTTCATGCTGTTTAGGAAACAAAATACATTGACTGTGCTTTACAAAGTAAACAAATCAACCAACCTGAAAATGACAGAGCAGCTGGTTAGCAGTTGGAGCTAAGACAGTCTCAGCAGTCAGGCTGTGGAAATGCTGCCTTTCCCCAGTGCATTCGGTTCCCCGGCATGACAGGATTGCCAGGCTTATGGCAACAGCCAGGGATTTTCAGCAGGCTCGTTCCCTGCCCTCCTTTGCCGTGCAGCAAAGACTGGAGAAAAGCACGCTTGGTGCTGGTGGGTTGCCATGGAAAGAGCTGCCACGTCGCACATAGTGGGGTGTTTGGTGCTTGTTTCTTTTTGGGAGAAGAATTTTTCACAAGTGTTATAAAACTGGGCAACCACCTAAATTAACATAAGCTGGTCACAAAATTGGTGTCTCTTGAAGTGATGTAATTAAGGATTTTTTTCCCCCCCCTCTTCTCTTAGAAGGAACGCACATATGTTTTGGCAAACAAATACTGAATACTAGTGTCACAGTGGATTTTGGAGCCTGTTTGCAGCACAGAGGAGAGAGTAGGAATGGGGAGGGCTTGCTGGAGTGGATGGGAGCAAGAATAAGCCCTGGGCACACTGTTGTGGACTCCCAGAAACCGAGAGAAGAAACCAAGTTTTTTAAAAAAATATTTAATCAAGTACCCTTCAGTGAGAACTGTCTTAAGGAGCAGTTCTCCTCCTTTTATGCATTTTTCAAGTGTTGCTCAAGCATCATTGTTACAGTTTCTTCATCTGGAGGAGCTATGAAGTAGCCCTAGGGGGAATCCAGGCACCAGGGAGACAAAGAGGCCGATGCCTGCGATGACTCCAGCTCTGAGCAGAGCTGGGAATAGTGAGTACAGAGGGATTAAAACTCATGGGAGGAGATAGGAGGAGGCAACTGCCAAGCCTACTTTGTCATGCTTTAAGGTGTTTTGATGGCAAACCCTTCCACTGGTAAGAAATAAATGAATGTGAGGTTTTGTCAATTCTTTTGTTGTTGTTTTCCCTGGCATTTTATTCTTCAGTATGTAATAATCTCCCTGGGTGACACATGGTCGCTTTTGTAGTTTGGGAGTGTCAGGGGTGTTCCAGGCAGATGCCAAAGCATCCAAACCTTGGATGGTCCAGATTGAACTCAGTAATAGAAGTAAGAACTGGTTTTTTCTGCATCCCTTGATGACTAAAATTAGAAGTGGAAGAAACAAAATGTATCCTGTCTTGTGGCATGTGCTGTGGCAAAAGTCTACAAAGGCATGGATTGTGCTAATCTGATTGTATTTACAAGTGTTTCAATTCTTATTTTTTAATACATATGAGATCTTATGAAACTTCATTTACTTACAAAGGTACTTTTCACTCTCTTCCATTGCATATGTCCAGAAAAATCACTGCTTCTTTTGAACTGAGATATTAAATAGTTTGTGAATGAGCCAATAATCATCTCCTCTTTGTATTTCCTGAGTGAAATGAAAATGCAGAGATGTTCCCATCCTGCTAAATCCCACTCTTTTTCCAGCAGCATTGTGTCAGGGTGTGCTCACCCTCTATCTCCTACATGCCATTTTGGCATCCTTTCCTGGAGCTCCTGGGAATGCTGGCAGTTCCTATCCTGGCCTAGGGACCCTCATTGCAAGGGCCAGTTGAGGGAAAGGTGGGACAAGCTGCATTCAGAGCAGTGCCTCAGAGCTGCTGCATTGGGGGGAAAAAAAATAATACATACACATACAGGCTGGTAGATTAAACTTAAATAGGAAATGTTGCACAAAGGAATTGCATGTTGTTAGAGCAGATCTGTCTGCCAAGTTTCTGGCTTCTTCAGGACAAGAATATACCTGGAAATTGGAGAGCCCTGTATTCAGGTGGTCTTGAGGTATCCAGGTAGCAAAAGTTGTGCAGGGAGATTAGAGGGCAGAGCTTTGGCACTCCCTCAGACCCTTCCTTGCTGCAAGTCTGGTTAGAGTTTGCTGGAATTAGTGCTCCCCAAAGCAACCACTCCACTGTCCTGCAGTACTTGATATGTGGGGGGAGGGGGATGGTGTTTGGGTTTGTGAGTTGCAGTCATCAGGGGACTGTTTCTAACCCAGCTCTGTGTGACAAGGGCGAAGGATTGCATTGTGTGCCCAACTTCTGGCACGAACAAAGGTCCTTTGTGGCCATGCCAAATTCTCCCAGCAGCAGAACTGTTACTGTGCACAGAGGGCAGTGGCTCTGCCCTGTGACAAATTGCAGCAGCAATGGGTTCTGTGGAAAGGAAGAGGAAGCTCATTTGGTCCCGTGATTTCCAGGGAGAAAATAGCATTAGTTTGCCTGCCTGGTACATGCCTATAGGGACACAAATTGGATGTGCCCACCTGAAACCTCAGCATACTGTGTGGCAAGACAGGTCTTTTCCCCATGAGTAAGCACAGTTTTGAAAGGCTTTCTATTTCTGGTGGTTTCTCCTCTCCCCACCATCCCCCTTCTCTGCCACCTTTTTTTCCCCCATTAAAAATTGTATCTATAATATTTTATTTTTCTAAGGAAGATAAATATTTGATTGGGAGCATATTTGTTGGATGACAGAAGAAATTAGAACGGTGTTACTTCATGGATAACTTCAACTCCAAGCAAGTTCTGATTTCACAGTTCATAGGGTGTAGACATCTGTAACAGTGATGCTTCAACTGGCTCCTGGTTTCTGATGGCAGACAACACTTGGTGTCTTTTGGTCTTGTATCAGTTGCCTTAAATGCCCAGTAAGCTGAGGAAAGTGTCTTGAAACCTTTAGTTGAAGGAAAAGCATGCAAATATTTTAAAGGGTCTTGCTGGACTTGCTATTATTGTCTCTTAACCTCTTCAGTGGAATGTGTGGTAGGTCCTCTGTCATACAGTTTATGGGATTATACTAAAGGCAAAGTGTTTTGTATGGGTATGAGGATTGGGTGCTTACTAAGAGTAGAGATAATTAAACATACATTGATAACAAAGTGCTGTGATAAAATTTGAAGCCAATAAGGGGGAAATTATGTGTAGAGGTGATTTGAGTGGGAATTTCAAGAAGTGAAGTACAACAGATTTAGGAAAAGAACTTCAATAGGCACAGCGTGTAATTAGGATGACAAAGCAAAGTAGCTAAGCATCTTTTAGAGGGTTGCTTTTCCAGAATTTGAACTGACCAAGTATGTGATTCATACTAGGAATGTTCAGCTTGTATCACCAACAGGCAGGAAAAATATGCCCTTGACTGAAAAAAGTGTTGGTCAACCCTTCCAGGGCCTCCAGAGAGAAAAGAGAACAAGTATATATTGATGGTACCCACAGAGTTTGTATGAGATTGTCATGAGAAGATCTTCATCACTTGGTAAACCTCTCTGAAATACTTGATTTTTCCACAATTTGGGAAAAAAATGGAACGGGGAAGAGTTCTTGAGCTGTAGGATTCAAGCAAAGGAAGACCAGGAGGAATCAGTGTGGTTTTGCTAATGATATGCTTTGCAGCAACTGCAGAGGAAGGTGGCTTTTAGCTTGTGTAAGGACAGAGGGAGGCTTGGCAACATCAGTAGATGAACTTCTTTCCTGTATACATGCACCTGCCCCAATGAGTGATTTCTGAAAGAAGGTAGATAGTTCAGACCTTTGATCTTCAGGCTTTTGTTTCCTCCTGTGAGCCTCCTGGTGAGAGCTGTGGTGGTTTTGTGACTTTGGTGCTTGTTTGCTGAGACCTAAGCTAAGAGTACCAGCTCTCTTAGCAGGGGCTGTTAACTGTTTTTCCACTTGTAAGCCAAGAGGAAAACCTAAATTTACTGGAGATTGGAGCAGCCTGTAGCACAAAAAAACCTCACTGCAGTTTCCAGCCCTGCTGAAGACCTGGGGTAAGGCATGATATTTACACTGTTGCTACCCGGTCCCTTTTGGTGGCTGCAAGCTGTAAATTGACTTGGCCATTTAACAAATCCTCAGCCATGCTCTCTTCATGCCTTAATTACCCATCTGAGCAATGGGAGTAATAGCAGTGCCTTAACGGACAAGCCTGCTGTGAGGATAGGGGTCCTAACAGCTGTAAAGCCTCCAAGTACTGGGCCAGTGGGATCTCCTGATTACCACAGGTCGTTAACTAAGCCAGACTCTTGTGTGAGGGGAAAGACCCTAAAAAGATACCTGTTTTACATAGTTGGTAGAAGTCATGTCATTGCTTTAAGAGAATAAAAGCCTCCAAATGTGGAACTTATGTTTTCCATGGTCTAATACAAGGCCATTTTTGAAACAGTCTTTCCTTTAAGGAAGTAGAGCATAACAAAATAGAATGTAAAATGCAACAAGAGAACAAAAGTTATTTACACCAAGATATTTGCAGTGTTCCTCAGTAGAACCAAATTGTTCATCGTCAGGAAGTTGAGGAGGTCAGAGTGATGCCAAGCGCTGCTTTGCAAGAATTCTTCTAAGCACCTCATTCCTCTTAACTGGCAGCAACCGTCTTTCCTGCATATTTCTTTTTGTCTCTGTCATGGCTGGGAGTGGGGTCTGGCTACAGTTGTGAAGAAATTGTGTCAGGCTTGAGGAAGGAGATGTCTTTTCCTGGCAATATAGGAGTTTGTATCACAGGAGTCTCCTAAATAGAGATCCATGTTGGGAAATGCGTGTGCCTCATCTGCCAGGAGCGTAAGGTCATTCATCTGAATTTGTCTAGCGAGCGGGAGAGCTGACCTGGCTATGGGCACAGCAGCATGGGTGTCTGCAGTGTGCTCGCTGGAGCCAGCAGCAGTACTTATGTGGGGTCTGTTTGCACATGGCAAACAGAACATGGCATTTTGACATGGGATGCCTGAGGTTTGCCTCCTCGGTTCATCAGGGTACTGAACCGTGTGAGTTAAGCCAACGGCTGACTCCTCGTATGCTTAAAATTGGAGCTGCCCTGAAGTGCCTTGGACATCAAATTTGTTTGGTGTTCTTGTGGCTGAGTTTGGAGGACACTGGGCTTTCGGGTCCTGTGAAAATTCATGTGGCAATTTCTAGGGGTGGTTTTGTTTTGAAAGAGGTCTGTTGAAATTCCTGTTTCTGGAAGTGTCAAAGTGAAATGTTTCCATTTCACTGCTGTGCAGGTGTTCTTTGTGGTGGGCTGCAAGGCTGCTTTGTACCCCAAACTCAGCCTTTGGGCATCCTTTGATAGCATCTGGCACTGTAGCTCAAGAGTTTCCATTCAGGAAGTGAGTATTTTTAGGTGTTACAATTACAAGCCAAACCTGAAGCTTTTCCCGGTGGTGCAAAGGTTCAGACTGTGTTAACAGTGTCAGCCTAGATGACTTGAAGCCATTGCTGTTGAGTTCACCAGTGTGTAGATGAGTGGATGTAGGGAAATGGGGCAGAAGAGAGCAGCAGTGTTTGGGAGGCACAGGTAAAACCGTCCTGTGGGAGGGAGATGTTTTGCTACTCTGCCTGTAGTGTTTCATCCTCTCGTCTGGATTTCTCCTTGGGGAATGTGAAGATACGCAGAGAAGCCCTTGTGAGGGGAAAGGAAAGCGGCACAGTGACTCATCAGCTTTATAAATCACAAACCATCTGCGGTTTTCCTAACGTGTCGTGAATGAGTCAAAGCGGGAGGTGTGCAGCTACAGACACACACAGGTTACTAATGTTTGCTGTTCGTTATTGAGCTCCTTCCTCTCTTCTGGGACGTCTGTAGGTTCCTTCAGTGTTGCAGTTGTGTTGAATGAGGCTGATGCAAAGGCTGCTTCTCGTGTTGGTCCAACATCCCATAAGTCTGTGTATTGCTTGTCTTGTTAAGACATGACATCCTGATGACACAGATTTCTTCTCCTTTCTTTTCCCCTCAAATCTAAACACTTCTTAGTGTTGGTCACCAAATAGTCTCTTGGCCTTAGCCTTTGCTCCTTCCCTTCCATCACGTCCTTTGGACGCTTTTTTTCCCCACTATTTCCTGCTGTGGTGTGTGCCTGTCAGAGCCAAGAGATGTGGGGGGGTACTTGTTGAAAAGTAAAAACTGCTTCTTTTTTTTTTTTTCTGCCCTGTAGCCAGGCAGGAGGGACGCCCAGAATGTGCGTCTGTAAAATCTGCAAAAGCATTTGTGAGTGTCTTCGTCATTTTTGTTTGGAAAACGTTGGCACTCAACTGACTAAAGTTCTACTGTGGTTCCCAGAGCAGAAAAATGTGATGAGGGAGATAAGCAGTGTGAGAAGTACTAAAGCAGGAAAACTTCTGTACTGTTGCTTATGTTTTGTAAGCATGTGGTGTAAAGAAATCAAATTACTCGATTCTGTCATAGCCCAGTTTTCTGTTTTGGAGGCGTGTAACTGATAAAGTCTCCATGATAACAATAAATATTATGGGAAAGAATATGTAATAATCTATAAAATATATAGTATTGGAAGTGTACCCTGTCTAGGTGGCAGTATTATGGAATGACGGATGACACAAGGGAGAATGGGGACCAGACACTGCTGTTAAGATGTTTGATCTAAACAAATGAGAAATTCTTACTAAAAATTGTTCTAAGCAAAAAATACTTATTTTAACACAACCCCCTTTTCTGAGGGGAAAAAAACCCACTCTTTGAAAGTGTATCTGAAAAGAAATTAATGTGAACATTCAATTAGAATAAACTATTTTTTTCCTGCATAAAATCAAAGATGGATACATCCAGGTTTTACCCACATAGCTGAAGACAGTGTCTATAGATAATTTTTGTTTTGTGTCTGTGAGTCTCTTGTCCTCCCACTACATGGTGCTGGATAAAAACTCAATATGAAAAATCACTTAAATCCAGTTATTCTAATCCAGTCCAATTATGAGAATTCATTGAGTTGCACAGACAAGTAATTAAACTAATTAGAATGAATGTTTTTATAGCATTTCTATTTCTCTCTTAAGAACTCTGTTGGTCTTTATTTCTCTCTTCTGAACATGCAAGTACCCACCCTAGGAGTAAACACACCACTGATTAAAGGAGATAATTTTGACAGGGTAGATGACTATTTTGGAGCTCACTGCCACTGGAAGCCACTGATGGAGGGTGGTGGTGAGAGGTTCACTCCTCCTGCAGGTGTTGAGAACATTTGCTGATGTGTCTGATTGTGCCTTACATGGGTGGTTCATGCATGTTCTTGCTTGGAAGAGGTCAGTCTGTATTTCTCCTTTCCAAAGGAGAGAGCAAGGCCACAGGAGTGCACCCACTATCACCTGCTGGGTTTGGGGTGTGTATAGTCAGAGGTGCCACTGGGATTTTGGGTCCTTTTATGTTCCTGAACATCTGTGTCTCCAGAGGGGGTCACCTGCTAGGCCACATGTTCATCAGAACATCAGTGCAGGTGCCTCTGACAGAAGCACACACTACAAATTAAAAAACCTTTTGTCAGACTGTGTCAACTTCACAAACCAGTGGCAGCTGCAGCACTTTGCAGTCACGTTTGCCTACATGCCCTGTTTTGTGTGCAAGCTATGGGTTGCCAGCCCTTTTTTTGGAGGAAAAAGCAGTAGCTGGACAGCAAAGAAACATGAATTTTGTCCCCCACCTTGACACTCCAGTTCTTTCCCTCCTGCCCATTGTTTGCCCCATCTACTCCAATGTGTGCCCTCCTGGAGAAGGACCATCTCCTGCCTACCGTGAGAGTAAGGCCACTGTCATGTGTGGAACTGACTGTTGCTACAATATAAATATTCTTTAAGGGCTTGACCAGTTTGTAAAGTGCTGTTTTTCATCACGAGTGGATTAATCTATCACTTTTCCAGAGGGCAAAAAAAGCTATAAAGCCAGGCCTAATCCAGTTTTTAGCAACTGAATTTAAGCCTGCATTTAAAAAACTGGGGCGGGGGCGGGGGGGAGACAAAGTACAAGCCAGTGATTGCAGATTGGTACTTATAATAGAAAATTCACAGCACGCAATGTTCAACTTCCCTTTCTCTGGGAGATATTGGCCTCTCATATTCATACCACCATTTTTCCTCTGTCTTTGACTTGCAGCAGTGTGAATAAAAACATTTTTGTTCAAAAGAATAGTCTGTGAGCAGTGTGCTTTGAAATAAGCCTATTGCATGGTACTGCCATACAACCTGTTCTGGTCAAACCTACAGAGCGGGGTTTTTTTTCCCCAAATACCTGTGTTTTTCAGAGGAAGTTTCTCTATCTCTACACAGTGGTCACATCACTGCTAAGTTGTTAATGTTAAAAGGCAGCTTTCACGTGATTAATTAAGGCATGCAGTTCTCCAGGGTTTTCTACAACTGTTGGTGCCTTTTGAAACCTGTTTCATCCTACCCTCAGCCCATCTCCACCAAAACCTATGATTTTTCTAAGTGTTTTTGCAGAGTTTCTCAGTGACTGTGCTGTAGGGGTGTGTGGCAGAGGTGAGGTGTGTGCTGGATTTGCTTCTGCCCCCATTCCTGTGTTGACACACAGTTTCACAGGACGTGTTTCTAGGGGAGTCAGGAGTCTGTGAGACAGTTTGGTTTATTGATGGCCTTTGAAAGGTGTGAGTCTAGTCCTTAAAAGAAAGAAAAATTCTCAATTGCTGCTTCTCTGTAGACAAAAATTCATGGCCACGGCACCCTGCTACAAATATCTATGTGGGATTTTTTTTATAATTAGAAATGTCTACACCAACACATGCAAATTGAAAATGTATAACACTTTCAATTTTATTTTTTCAGCATGCCTACAAGAATTATTGCTGTAATGATCTGTATACCTCCCCATTAGTTGTGGTTTATTCGGCTTATAAAGAACTGCAGAAGTGTTGGAGCTCTAGTCTGCTCTGACTTAAATGCTGTTCTAAAAGCTCTGCCTTAGTTCACAAAACCTGTCTTTCTTTCTGTGGTTTTCTTTTGTAAATTGTTACAGTTCTAATCCATCATGGAGGAATTATTTGCCCCAGTCTGCTTCCGCTTGTTCTGCTGCATATAATTAAGCAATGTTTTAAGTGTTTTATCACAGTGGAGAGCAACAGCATGTTTTTGCTGTGCTAGACGATGTGCTTTTTGATATTACTGTAGCAGCTGCATGCTGAAAACAGTTGTAAGGAAAGAAAAACATCACCCTAGGCATGTTCCTTTTTTGCACCATGAAATGTGTATCTCACCTCTCATCCTTGTATTTATAGGAGACAAATATTACTGCAATATTAGTGAGTGTGAGTTCAGCGTGTCTCATGTGGAGCGGGATGATGGAGCTCCGCTCTGTGCTGCGCGTGTTTGCTTTGCTGCAGCCTTCGTGGGTGCAGAGCAGATAGTCATGGGGTGTTACAATGCTGTCAAGTAATGTCAATTAGTTTCTGTTCTGAACTCGATGAGCATGACTTCTGGTCAGCCACACAGGTTGGAGTCAAGGGTTAAAAGTAGAGATGCTCAGAGGGATGCAGCTGATGAGTCCTGGGGAAATCAGGGAGGGACCCACAAGCTTGGAAGGTTATGAGAGGGAGAGGATACCATCGCAGCTAACCAGAAGTGAACAGCCACACTGAGGTCTGGTGTGGTTGGTCGCATGTCCTGGAAGGGGAGGAAAGTTCTTCAGCTCAGGAAGAAGGTGGTGCAGGTGGTGTCTCTGCTTTAAAAGCAGCCTGTGGTGTTTGCGAGGTGGTGGGCAAGAGGGCCTGGCTGGCATCTGAGGGCAGAGCATGACATCCATGTTCAGGTTTGCTGAGACCCACTTACTGAGTGATGAAGGGGAATAGTATTGCAAAAGAACCCACTGACAAAAAGGTGTGTGCCCAGCAAGTCCTTGCTAGAGAGCTTTGTGCTCTGCACCCCCTCTGTTACTTCTGCTGTGTCCCCAGGCTGGGGAAGGGGCGTGGGAAAGCTGTAAGGAAGAGTTTGTGTCTTTGTGATATCGAATGTCATGTTCGCACAGGGGATGTGTGTTAAATTACAAGACCGCAATTTGCACTTGCTTGTCCTGTGTGGCAGAGAGGGTGCTGTTTGTGGAGACTGAACTCCTAAGGAGTGAAGCAATAAAATACTTCCAGCCTCTTTAAACATCAGCTGGCCCTTGCAAGTGAATACCCCTATGTTTCTGTGCTTTCCTGCAGATATCCTCATGGTAGTGGCTTTCCCACTGTTCATTTTCAAATGAGGCTGGGCGCTGGGAACTCTCTGCGGGCACAGGGCAGAGTGAACCAATGCAGTGAGATGAAAAATAAGAAAGATTTTAGTGGCAAATTACACAAATGTCCATAAAGAATTTGGGGTTTTTCCCCTGGTTGGTTTGTTTTTTAAAAGTAAGGCATATCTGTGAAAAGCAAAGATCCATTTGTACTGGCTGGGGAGGTTCAACCTGTTTTAACTCCGTTGTATTTACTGTATTCCAGCCCTCAGCTGGAAACAAGATGCAGCACAAAGTAATGATATTTTTGGTGCACTTTTCCCTTTCTGCCAAAGTTAAGGTTTTTCCAGATTTTTAATTTGACATCTCTTCAAATTTAGTTGTTTTTAAACAGCCTTTTTCAGGCTCAGTCGTGTTTTGGGATATGAGGGAAAACAGGCAGCATCTCACCCTGTCTTCCCACTGCCCTACCACTTTCCCAGCCACAGCTCACAGGGTTTTGACTGATGCTTTGTGCTGCCAAGCTGTGTCCCAGCTGCTGTGGAAAGTTCCTGCTCTGCCACCACTTTGGAGGAGCCTGTGGGAACAGCACTGCAGAAAAGGAGTCTAGTTTCTACCCAAATATTTGCCTTTTGTTGTGGGGGAAGTGAGGTATAAAACTATCTCTGTGCACAAGGTCAAGATGGGGGAGAGTGAGAAGATTTAGGTGTTGAGCAAGAGAAAGCTTTGTTTATTTTTTCCATCCATTAGCTTAAACTGTATAGTTTGCTTCTGGAAGGTGGCATAGCTACAGAGGCAGAAGTTTTCCAGTGCTAACCAGACCTGAAAACATGATCTCTCTTCCCTGTGTGATTCTCTGTAGTTTCCCCAATCTGGGGCCAGATGACCAGATAGATCTGGCATTTCCTTAGTTGTGCATGGAGTTGCCATCAAGGTCCCACTTCAGTCTCATGCCAGATGCTCCAGAGTCATGTTAGCAGAGGTTTGATAGACCACAGTACTGTGGTTGGATTATTTAATTAATTAAACAAATTTCAGAAATTAAACCAGATTAGGGCCTCACTTGTAACTGCTGTGACACGCTTTTGGGGGAGGTAGGTTTGAAAGAATGCACTGCTTCAACCTGTATGTTCCTGTCCTAGATGGCTTTGCTGAAGCAAAGCAAATAGGAATTTTTTGTTCCTGCGCAGGGATTCTCTGTGGTTTGGTTTAGATCTCATTCACAGTGACAGATTCTGCTCAGAGCCAAGAACTTTTGTTTTTCACCTCATTGCCTTTTGCTGTTTTGTGCATTTGCTCATTTAAAAAGAAAATTCAAAAAATTAGACAGCTTTATTTTTTTCAACCCCTTGCAGTATGGAAAGACAAGCAAGAGAGGTGGCAGGTGAGCTGGAGGAGTGAAGACTATCTTCCCTCCTCATGCCCCAGGGGTACTGGCTGCTTGCAGGACAGCTACTGGCAGCACCCCTGCACCCCACACCTATGGCACTGCACACTGGCAGCAGCCCAAAAAGCAGGTCATTTGTCTGGGGTCCTGTCCATGACAAAACAAAGAGTGAACAGGGCCAGCTTGAGGGATGGAGATTGACCTGACCATGGCACAGACCTATTCCTCAAACATCAGATATGGATTTTGCCCCTCGAAGGGATGTGTGTGCTGTGGATGTGTGGGTCAGGTGATGAAATGTGGCTCAGGTTCCCGTCAGGATGTGCTGGTTGCTAAGCCATTGCTGTAGGGTAACTTCTCAACTCCCCATAAGTCTTGGTAGTTGTCACTAGCTGGAGGACAGCCGTCTGCAAGTGAAATCCAGAGGTTTGTGGGGTCTGGTTTGTCTGCCTGCTGATCTCCGATAGAGTGACAGCCTGAGTGCTGCCTCACTCCTGAATTGGAGGAGCTGAAATGGCATCGTTTAGCAGCTTTGTCAGGAGCAACACCATGTACTTAAAGCTGTCTGCTGGGGCTTTGATGTTCTGGCAAGCGGCTCATGTTTGAAAGCAGGGAGATGCCTCTGATGCTTTTTCTAATGTCCTCAGATGGGATGTGGCAGGCCCTGCAACTGTACATGATGCAGCTTCCAGGGATGTGTCACGAGGGTGGGAGTGGTGTCCCATCCTCCCCTGGGACTGTGTCATCCCAAATGACATCCCTACTGAAGTCCTGGAGGGGGTGTAGCTTGGAGGTCCAAATAAACTCTGCTGCTTCTGCAGGTGTTGGGCCTCTTTTCCTCCCCACTTTTCAGGGTGTGGGTTGAAGGGCCAGTCTGACTGCACATCCCAAACTGCACATCTTGTACTAAAAGCCATTTGGGTGTTTTTTGTCCTCCAAAAAGAAGCATTTGACTTGGGCTTGGTTTCTGTGGTGGACAGTGATTTTCATGTGGCAGAAAAAACTATTCAAATGTGTAGGGTTAGAAATCACCAATTAGACATGTAGAAAAACAGTCTGCAGAATAGAACATGGAAGAGAAGCAACAATCTGTACAATTTTCCTGAAAAACTGTAACAGAATTTTTAATCTTTCCAGCCTCTTATGTATGTTTCAGAGGAACCTTGGCCCTTCCTCTGTATTAGAGCATCCTTGTTTGGAGTCAGTCCTCCTGTCCTCATAAGAGTTGGGAGATCAGCCCAGCAACTTGGTGCAGAACAGACCTTGCTGAGCTTTCAGAGACTGGGAAATTCAAAACATTTATTCTGACTTTTAAGAAACCTTTGACTGATTCAAAGTTGTAACCTAGACTGAAGAATATCACAGAAATATGCTGGGTTGGAAGCGACCCACAAGGATCATTGAATCCAGCCCTTAGCTCTGCACCCATTCCCAACAGTCACGTCATGTACCTGAGAGTGTCATCCAAATGCTTCTTGAACTCAGTCAGGGTTGGTGTTGTGACCCCTTTCTTGGGGAACCTGTTCCGGTGCCCAACCACCCTCCGGGGGGAGAATCTCTGATATCCAACCTAAGCCTCCCCTGACACAACTTCAGGCCATTGCCTCAGGTCCTCTCACTGGTCACTACAGAGAAGAGATCAGTGCCTGCTCTTTCTCTTCCCCTCTCGAGGAAGTTGTAACTGCAATGATGTCTCCCCTCAGTCTCCTCTTCTTCAGGCTCAATAGACCAAGTGACCTCAGCCACTCCTCCTATGGTTTCCCCTTAAGGGCCCTTCACCATCTTCATTGCCCTCCTTTGGACACTCTCTAACGGCTCAATGTCTTCCTTACACTGCAGTGACCAAAACTGCACACAATATTCCAGGTGAGGCCGCCCCAGGGCAGAGCAGAGCAGGACGATCCCCTCTCTTGCCTGACTGGTGATGCTTTGCCAGATGCTCCCCAGGACATGGTTGGCCCTCCTGGCTGCCAGGGCACTGCTGACTCACATTCAACTTGCCATTGACCCAGGACCCCCAGGTTCCTTTCTGTGGCATGGCTTTCCAGCATCTCATTCCCCAGTCTGTCGGCACATCCAGGGTTGCTCCATCCCAAGTGCAAAATCCAGCACTTTCTTTTGTCCTTTAATTTATCGAGGTCTCCTTCTCTGGTCTTTCTCTTCCATCCCATTCCTTTATCTTTACGTCCTTAGCTCTTTTTTCCTATGGAGGAGGGGGGATATTCAACGAAATATAAATAAGCCTTGCTCTGTCTTTGATGTCTTTTGAATTTTCTTCCTTTTGCTGCTGTTGCTGCATGAATTGTGCAGGAGGTCATACATTAGAAAAGGAGCAGCCCATTAGGTGCAGCTGTGGCCTGGGAGAGAGAGCAAGCCCCAGAGGAGCATCCTGGGAGCCACGGCTTCATACCTGTGTTCATCACCCTGGCCCAGAGTACTGCCTTTAAACCTCCCTTCCCTTGTCTGCAAAAGTCAGTGTCACAAACGTAGTGGGATCTCTGGGGTAAAGTGGCTTGGCCTGACCACCTTAACCCTGTTTCCAGGAGTAGCTGTACTTAGAGAGCCCACTCTGCCCCCTTCTCTCATCTTTTGGCCTGTTTTGGCCAAATTTATTATAAGGGAAGAAGCTTCAAAGATAATTAATTTTCTGCAAGCATAATTAAACACAGGTGACTGGGAAGATGGGTGTTTGGAAGGTTGAGTATTTGTCTTTAGCTTCTGATCCTGTCTGCAGTGGGATGAAGTAAGTCACAGACCACTGCCAAAATATCTGCAGGAGGGTAGTTTGAGGGGAAGTAGAAAGGAATTTTGAAGTAATATGTGGAAATTATAGAGAATATTATGAATAATCCAGTTTAAAGGTCAGTCAGCACAAATCTAGAGAAAGCTGGGCATCATTTCTTCCACTGTACATCTGCTTGTTTATTATTAAAAGGCAGAAGTGGGATCGGGGGGTGGGGGG
>VWZG01000036.1:0-42044 GCA_013396735.1 Grallaria varia | reverse complement strand
GTGGGGGGGGGGGGCGAGAAGGAAACAGGAAATTTTTGCTCAGAGATGCTGAGACTTTGGGCAATGGTGATGACAATGCTGGTGATCCCAGGTCAGGGGGAAATGGCACTATCATCCTGACTGAGGCAGAGCCATAAGCCTGTGGGCAGCCCCTATCCCTGTTTCATGGAGCCCAGCAAAGATGCTCCATTTCCCAGGGAAGCATCCCAACCAGGTGCTCTCACACTTGACCAGATCAGAGCAAGTGTGTGGGAGCATCCCTGCTCTGTGTCGGGGTGGCAGTGGCTGTGAACAGAAAGCTCTGTGCAGATATCCTGAGGCATCTGCACTGTAGCACATGGTGTCTGCATGGCACCTTTGTGGTGTGCTTGGTCTTTCACAGCTTGCATTTCGCAAGAGCCTTATCTGCAAAGGTGCTGCATGGAAAATTCACACATGAAGTGGTCTGTATATGGAGAATTACTTCACACTGGGGTTTGAGTGCACGGAACTGGAAGCTGCCATCCCTGCTCTTATTCCCAGCTGGAGCTGGCCCTATATAATTTTAAGTTTCCATACATACCGGAGTGGTGTGATCTGTGATGGGCAGAGCAGCAGAAATGTGCTCTAGAGACCTGTGGAGTGTTCCTCGGCTACAGGCAGAACCCAGAAGTTAGCAGCTACTTTTATAGTGACTATTTTTGACTCTCATACCAAGACTCAAGCAAGAGGAGAGGGTTCAGGGACAGCATTTGGGTGATTATAAACTGCTGATGTTGGATGTGTCCAGTTGTAACTGCAGTGGAATTTTATTTCATTAGACTTTCATGTCTTGGATTCTGGATGCAGCTTATCATTTACAGGCTTCACAATGAGAAAATATGCATTTGGTTAGACATGAGATCATAGACTCACAGAATGGCTTATACTAGAAAGGATCTTTAAACATCATCTGGTCTATACCTCAGCAATGGGCAGGGACATCTTCCACTGGACCTCTAGTTCAGATTTTCCATTTAGTACACTCGTACAGAAACCAGTCCAGGCCTTACCCACTCTGCAAATCTCCACTTTCCATCCTCCTGCAGTTTGTAAATCCCAGTGCATCTCCCACCCCATTCTCACTGCTTCTTGAGTTTTCCATTAAGGCTGGGAAGTGTTACGAAGCCAGAGACCATCTGATCAGGAAGAACAGCAAATTGGATTCAATGATAAATTAGAAACAGCATCTTGTCAAATAGGAAAGTGACCTTTTTTTTTTTTTTTTTTTGATTAATGAAACTCTTTTGACAACTAAATTCCCCTCTTTCTCTCCACCCATTCCTGATGAGTGCAGGCAGGTCCTAAAAGAGCTAGTGTCATTTTTCTTTGTGCTTGTTTTGACTGATGCTGGCCTCAGATCCTTTTAAAAACATGTTTTACAGAATTCTTGTTTGGGAACTTCCAAAACTGCTTTAACATGAATTGTGCTTTACAAGGTTTTGGGTTTTGGTTGTATTATTTGGTGTTTTTTCTTTTTAATTCTGTAGAGAGTGACATGCACAAATTGGCACTTGATGAGACTGTCAGCAGGGGCACAGGAAGGGACCCTTGTTTAAAAGGTATCTGAGGGCTTCTGTTACCTTTGGTAGCCACCTCTGTCAATGTTAAGTGGAAAGTGGAGTTTTAAGGAAACTTTTCTTCCAGAAAAGACTTGATAGGCCTCCACAGATGAACTGCAGTTTCTTTGAGCCCACTTTTCCTCAAGACACAGACCTTTGGAAGTGTTGATTTGCATTAACTCTTCTTTCTGTCTTTACTTTTACAACCAAGGCAGGCGCGATAGCTTTATTTAGAAATCACCCGTCATTAGTAACCACAGTCATTTAGTAGACATATTTACAAGGTAAGTGACAGTGGGAAGTAATTAAGTTTAATATAAATCACACCCAATTTCAAATCTGCAGGCTTCAAAATAATTATTAATAGAAAATGCAGCTTCTATAAAAAGATGCAATATTTATAGCAGTTTCTTCTTTCTTTTCCAGCTAAACACATTGAGTCTAGTGGAAATTAAAATCCCCTGTCTGTTCATCTTGTTTCAAAGTAATTTTTTTCCTCTGGTGCACTTCTTTGCAAATTACCCCCTGCTTGCTTTCTTCGTGGGGAGATTTTTTACTCTTATGATGATGGTGGGGAGGAGGAAGAGTTAGGCATTATCCAAAATACCCTTGCAAATGCACATATCTTGAGCTGTGGCTTTCTGCTAAATCTCTGTTTAACCACTGTCTGACAATGTGTGCTTTGTTTCACAGGTGTCATGCAGCGGACAGGTCCACCTGCAGAGCTGATGGTCAAAGCCAGGGCAGAAATTCATTAAGCAAAAGAGGGTCAAATAATCAAGGTGTTTTGGAGCTGTTTGCAAGATCTTCTGAGCTGGTTGCTCATCCTGTCAAAAGAAAACACAATTTGGGACAACAGTGTGCTGGCAGTGGTTGCCATGGCTAGCAAAAGAAAGTCAACAACTCCCTGTATGGTGCGAACTTCTGAAGTCATGGAGCAAGAAGGCACTGAAAGTGTGGAGATTCCTAAAGAGAAAAGAACTGGCTCACCTCAGCAGGACTCCAAAAAAAGTTGGCCTTCAGAAACCTCGGTCAAAGACTGTGAAGTGGTTGAGGCAAAGCCCCCAGCTGAAAATCAGTCCAAGAAACCCCAGGGTGGTTATGAGTGTAAGTACTGCCCTTACTCAACACAAAACTTAAATGAATTTACAGAGCATGTTGACACTCAGCATCCAAACGTTATTCTCAACCCCCTGTATGTGTGTGCTGAGTGCAACTTTACAACCAAAAAATACGATTCTTTATCTGACCACAACACAAAATACCACCCAGGAGAGACTAACTTTAAACTGAAATTAATTAAACGCAATAATCAGACTGTTCTAGAACAGTCCATTGAGACCACCACTAATGATGTCACTGTCGCAAGCAGTGGGCTAGAAAATGCAGAGTGTGACGATTCACTTCATGGGGGAATTAGTGCGAATAAAGTGCCAATGGTGAAACTGGGGAAGCCTAAAGGGGAAACCAAGAAGGGATCAAAAAAGCCAGAAGAGGGAGCTACGGAAAACCACGTGGATGGCACTCTCCCCCGTATCATAACTGAAGCCACTGAAGCCATTGCTTGTATAAATGGAGACCTTCTCCATGATGTGCTAGCCCATGTTATGCCCTCTGTACAGCTGCCACCAAATATCAACCTTGTCCCCAAGGTCCCAGTCCCCCTCAACAGTACCAAATACAACTCTGCACTGGACACTAACGCAACCATGATCAACTCCTTCAATAAGTTTCCGTACCCAACACAAGCAGAATTGTCATGGTTGACAGCAGCATCGAAACATCCGGAAGAGCAAATCCGGATCTGGTTTGCTACACAACGTTTGAAGCATGGTATAAGTTGGTCTCCTGAAGAAGTGGAGGAAGCAAGAAAGAAGATGTTCAATGGTACTATCCAGGCTGTTCCCCAAACCATCACTGTCCTCCCAGCTCCTTTGGCAACTGCAAAAATACCACAGCCCATCATCCAGACAGCTTTGCCTTGTCAGATACTGGGCCAGACTGGTCTGGTTTTGACTCCTGTGTCAAATGGTTCAACTGTTTCCTGTTCACCAATTACACTCGCTGTTGCCCCAAACCAGGGGCAAAAGAGGACAATACAGACCTTATCAAGTGCCCCAGAGGCCAAGCGTCCTCACGTAGTTCAGGTGCCTGAGATTCCTGCCAAGTTGACCACTGTGCCGCTGACGCCAGCCAGTGAGCGGAAGAAGACGAAGGAGCAGATAGCAGAGCTGAAAGCCAGTTTCATGGCAAGCCAGTTTCCTGACGATGCAGAAGTCTACCGGCTTATAGAGGCGACAGGTCTTTCCAGGAGTGAGATCAAGAAGTGGTTCAGTGACCACAGGTACAGAAGTCAGAGGGGCATTGCACAAATTCCTGGTGATGCTTTAGGGAAAGATCAAATAGCACCTTCAACTGGTCGACACGGCCGGGCGTTTCACCCATACACAGATTTTCCTCCCCAGAGATTCAAAGAGAAAACCCAAGAGCAGCTTAGGGCCCTTGAGGAGAGTTTCCTGAGATGCTCTTTTCCTACTCAAGGTGAATTGGACAGGCTTCGAGTGGAGACTAAGCTGAGTAGAAGGGAGATAGATTCATGGTTCTCTGAACGGAGAAAGATAAGGGACAGCATGGAGCAAGCTGTCTTAGACTCAATGGGATCATACAGAAAAATTAAAGAACAAGGAACTCCCAATGGTGCAATAAGCCAGGCAGATCTTCTTAGTGGCACTCAGCTCCCTGGTGCTTTATCTGGATCTTCAGCCACATTTAAGAAAACACAAGAGCAGATTCATCTATTGAAAAGCACATTTGCAAGGACCCAGTGGCCATCACCTCAGGAGTATGACCAGTTAGCATCTCAGACTGGGCTCACGAGAACCGAAATAGTTCGCTGGTTCAAGGAAAACAGATCATCACTAAGAACAGGGTCGCTAAAGTGGATAGACCAGTACCAGCAGCAGTATGCTGTTGATGGTCATAACAAGCAAAGCCAGAAAAAGGGCTCAAAACACACTGAGAGTCCAAAGAATGGTAATGAGGTATCTCGGCAGCATTACCAGGATCATAAAAAACTGAATGAAGAGAATGGGGGAAAACCAGTGGTGAGAGCAAAAAGGGACTGTGAGCCACTGAAAGACTCATTGTTGGGGAATCAAGCAGAGGGTATGGACAGGCTGGAGTGCAACAGCCACGATGGCCAAGGCAGTGAGGAGAACGAGGAGCCAGCAGAGGTGAACTGGGTGGAAGTGACAGTGGGAGAGGATGATGCTGCGTCGGACTGTACAGACAGCTGGAGCCAAATGGCACCCGAAGGCCAGACAGAGCTGGCAGACTTGGACTCTGAAAGTATATCTGGAGAGAATTCCCACGTATAGACAGGTAATGCTGATGGTGTCCCATTTCTCTGAGCCTGCCTCTCACTGGGTGTGCTTCCAGCATCCTGTAGCCCCTCTTCAGCATAAATCCCTGGAACCCATCCCTGCTGGATCCTTGCGCCTGCTGAATGCCTGAACACAAGGGAGACACATTCTGCTAGTAAATTAAAGCCAACTGCGTGGTAGGGGAGGGGTTGGTGCCATTTGCCTTGTTTCTTGTTTCCTTCTGGGTCAAGTCCTGGATAAGGGAGATTTTTTCAATTTTTTTTTTTTTTTCAATGAGTGATTAAACCTTAAACTTTCTGCCTTTAAACCTGTGAAACCTCCACAGCTTGATGTAAAACATACCAGCTGAGCCACACGAAGAAATAGTAAGTAACACTAGTTGCTAATATCCCCCTTGCTAAGAGATCATTGATCTCCTGTGAATAGAGGCAGTGCCTGTTTTTGGCCTCAGGTCCTTCCTTTGCAGCGTCCTGCCCTGCTCAAAATCAAAGGTCACTGGGGGAAGGGCCCAGGACAGAGGTGCTTCTTTATGCAAAAGCAAGGGAAAAAGAAAAATGTTGTGTGGACTGAAGTAGCTCGTGCAAATGTCCTCTCTTCCTCTTGCAGGTGAGAACTGTCTGCAGCCTCCCTTTGTTCAGCTTGCTCACACTAGGGGCTTAGGAAATGCCCCAGACTAAGCTGTGTGGGTGTTTTAGCAGCTCTTCTTCACAGGATCCTGAATTTAAAAGCAAGTTGCAGGGCCTTGCTTCAAGGCGGGGGGTTGTACAATCTTTCACAATGTGAAAGGATGTGTTATTTGGAGATCTGAAGCCTGCTTCTGGTCACAGTTGCACAGGTATAAATCTGGAGCAAGCACTGTCAGCATTTCTTGACTTGCATGTTGAATTGAGTTCACTGGAGTCTGTAACAGTTTGTGCTCACCCAAATCTGTCTCTCCCAAACTGGAATTAAGCTAGAATTTACCCTACAGGAGGCTCCTCATCCTGCATTAACGACCATAGTGAGTGAACACCTCTTCTAGAGTTAGTAGTTTCCTGGTATCTAAAATTATACCTTAGCATTTCTTACCAAAAAAAAAACAAAAAAAAAANAAAAAAAAAAAAAAGGTGGGGGTCGGGGGGAAAAAAAGAAATACAAAAGCCAGGCAGGACTTACAGAGCCTCCACACTTGCACTGAAGACTTCCATTATTATAATTGGCAGTAGTTGGATTGAACTACCTCTTGGCAGAGGTTCAGGTTTTGGTAGTAAGCCCCTGCTGACTAGCACTCCATTTTCTCCACATGCAATATTTCTCCAGAAGTCTTCTGGACATTTTCTCTGAGTTTTTTCTGAGGAAAACCCTGCAGTGGCATCATTTTTAACTGAATCATGGCAGCTGATCTTGAGAAATGTTATGACATCTATACAACAAAATATCTTAAAACTTCAAACTGCAATGTAAGGCACTGTCCTGCATTATCCTTGCAGAAGTTGGTAATTAGGGATGCGAGGAACAGGTTGTGTTACCTGTGTGGCAAAGGCAAAGATTAAAGGAAGAAGGATGTGGGAACATCAGCTGGAGGCACACTGGGGTGCCACTGTTGTGCAGACACATAAGAAGGAAGAGCAAGGATCTGGTCTGCCTTTTAAAATCAAATGTGTGATGAATAAATGCACTGTAGGATCTTTTTTTTTTTTTCAGGCTTGTTATGCTGGATCATTTCCCCTTTCCAGCTATGAATATTGGTTCTGAGGAGAGGGAGCAGACCAGGGGCTAGGAGAGGGAATAGGGAGGAAGGCAGGAGCCAGGGGAGTTGCCTGAAACCACTGTTTCTTACCAACTTCTTGTACTGTGAAACCAAGCTCTGCAACAGTCCTCCTCCAGCAGTATAGGTTTGGTGCCTGCACTCTTGTGCTTGTCAGAAGTGTCAGGTATTTTGGAGTGAACCTCCTGCCTCTGTGCCCTGGTATAGGTGCTGACCATAAAAATCCAGGGTTCTGGAGGTCTCAGGTGTTATCAGAGAGGAATTTTAATAATAACTTTAATCTTGGTTAAACTTTCGCTTAGTGATCCTTTTGTTGAGGAACTTTCCGGTGGTTGTGTGTAAAATAAACCTACTGAGAAGAGGTGCAGTGGAGCAGGACTTCTGCTGCAAAGAGCATGCAGTAAGATCAGAAGGCCATTTTGTCCTACTCTTTGCCCATTTCTCAGCATGCTGACTTGGGGACTTGACAAAAGCCCAGTCTTTAATTTTCCTTTATTCTGCCTGTAAGTCTCAGCCCAGAAACACAAGTGCCTGCTCTCATGTGCCCATGTGTGGAGGCATTGTCACAGTTGTTGTGACACAAAATTTGGAACCTCTATATCCTGCACTGCTGGGACTCATGGGAAAACCTCAGCTTCTGTCTCCTTTTTTCTTAAGAATAAGCTTTCACTCTTTGTACAGCCTATTTGAGAAATTTTAAACTGAAACTTTGGTGTTCTATTGACAGGGTGTTACGTTAAGTGACATCCAGAGTATGACTCAAAAGGAAAGACTGTGTAAGGCCTGAAGGAGAGCTTGTTTCTGTCTGTTCTTATATAAAAGCCTCATTTTTCCTAGCAGCATATTCCTCAGATACCACATGTAGGAGGTGGACTGAAGAACTGACAAGGGACCTCTCTTGACTCTCACACAGCCACACTTAATGCATGAATCTTTCACTGCTGAACCCTGCATCAGGCAGAAGCATGCTCCTTTGATATTCATGTTGTTGCTATTTTGTCAGCTTGATGTACGTAGTGTAAAATGAACGTTTGTGGGGGATCAATCTCCATACACCTGTTGGCTGAATTTGTGTGCAGTTCCTGTAAAACCTCATCTCTTCCAGACCATCCCAGTCACTCTCTGCACCAGTGTGCTGCTTTAGGAATTTCTGGAACTATTAGCATTCATGTTACAGCCTAGACAAACCTTATGCCTTTAAAATGGAGGTTTTCAAAACTGATCCATGTTAAGCAGATGCTGCTGCTGCTACAGCTAGAGGGAATTTCACAAGCATCTGATCTCCGTGAGAGCAGGATCTGTGCTGGGCTGTGAAATACTACCCCATGACTAGGAAAAGGCTCTGTTACCAAGTCTGTGTCTGAAGTTTTGGCAATATTGGGTACTCCATGGAGCAGGTCAGGTTTTCTGAACAGTGGGGCTGGGAGACCTGTCCCCATAGAGTGCCAGGGCCTTCAAGATGTTGAGTGGCTGCTGTAAGGTGCACTAAAGCCATCACTGAAAATGTTCCAGATGCTGCATCATGAAGCCTGTGCCCCCCTTGTAAGGAGGCCCGACTGCTCTGTCAAAAGAGCGCTTTAGATCTCTTTCCATCAATACAGATGTTCCTGCCTACCTACAGCATGAGTCAAAATTAGGTCTGTTGTCCCCATTTGTGCAAAACTGATAAACAGAAATGGTCCTAAATTAAATTCAACCAACTACAGCTCAGACAGGAGAGGGGGACCTGAGCATGCCAGAGTGGTTGGCCGCTATTGCTGGCTTTCTTCATGATGATGTCTCCCTGTGGGGTTTTCCCAAGATCAGAGCTTTTGGGGTCTTTTTTCTCTCAGAATCATGCTTTTTCTCCCCACCAACGCCTTTCTGCAGTACACTCTCTTTTTGAGTTATTTCGTGACCTCCATTGTTGAGCCTGAACCCTGCAAGATGTAGGCACCGAAGTCTGTGGCTCATGGTGGGAATGAGGTAGGTGGGCACCCTGAAGGATGTGTGCCCTGGCTCTGGATGGCTGTGACTACTGCTNGGGGGGGAGGGGGTGGGGAGGAGGGAAAGTCCAAAGGTAGTTGCTGTATGCAGATGGTGAGCATTGGAGGTAGTCTGGGTCCTCTTGGCATTTCCAGCCCCTTCTGCTCTGCTGCAGGAGCTGAGATCACTCATTTGCTGGTGACACAGTACATTCCTTGGTGTCCAAAACTGGTAAAAGTGAGCAGCACTGGAGTTTGTCTTACTTTCTACCCAAGTTCTCACTTTTCTTGTGGTTTAGGGTTTCATCTGTAAGGCAAGCTACAGTGCCTGTTACCAGTGTTGTGTTCCATCCTGAAGTAAGTCAGTGTGGGACTGACTAGTGGTTTTTGCAGAATTTGGGTCACCCCAAAGCATTTGGTGGGAATGAGAAAGGGAAAGTGTGCCTCTTCCCCTGAAACCAGTGAGGCACATTGAAGACCAAAGCTCTAATGTAGTGAAGGACTTCAGGGCAAGAAGCAAAAACCAAAAACCCAATGCAGCAATTAAAATTTTCCAGTGAGTCAGAAGGAGCAGGGGCCTGTTTGAGGAAAGGTCTCCAGGACTGGGGAGGACTTTTCCCCTTGATGTTTGTGCAACTCCATGTCCTTTTCCTGGGCATGACTGCGTGGCATTCTGGATTGTAGATGCTAGACAGAGCTCACTGCTGTAGTGGGGAATAACAGACCAAATAGCAATATCCATGCAAGGCGTGAAATAACATGTTAACTCAGGTTTTGGGAAGCACTGCTGCAGGATGAGTGAGGAGGATGGTGCAGGAAAGCCATCTCATGCAGCTCCAGCATGAGTGCATGTTTACACTCTAGATGGGAACATATATACTGGATGTAATCCTTGTCATAGAGCCCTTGCTTTGTGCTGGGAACCGGGGATACATGTAGTTTGGTGGCTATTTGAAGCTTGGGTTTTGAGGGGGTATTTTTTAATCTCTAGTCTATGATGCAGGAGCCATAATGGAGCCAGGGAGCTGCTCTGCAGAGTACAGGCAGTTCCAATTTTTTCCCCATTGTCTTGCAGTTTGTATAGTTTGCTAAAATCATGCAAAACAAAAGGTGTTGGGGGAGAAAGACCTGAGGTCTTCTGGCTTTATCACTATCTGTCCTGTGGTCACCAAGTCACTGCATCATCTTTGAGTCAGCGTGAGAATCTAGCCAAGTCAAGGCTGGACTGTATATCCCTATTAGAAATCTATAGGGGATTATTAACTGGATGTTATAAGCAGCAAAAGTCCAGCACCTGACCACATCAGGTTGTGATAAGGATAGGCTTTAGAGCACATTTAATACCGAATACAGTGTTACTCTGTGGAGGGGTGTAAACTGGATGCTGTGTTAGTTAACAGCTCACATAGTTGTTCATAGTGCCTTCAGAAATAATACACTGCTTTTGTAATTTTTGCAGGGGTACTCCTCAGCTGCACTGTCCTGTCCTGACATTGAAGGGGAAATGCTGCCTGAAAATAGAAGAAAACTATTTTCCTGACGGGGGTGAGAATAGTGTGTTGCGACTCCAAGTCTCGAACACCGCTTGTGGAGGCACTGCAAGAAATACTCTCATGGGGCATCATCATGGAATCACTGATAGTGCCAAAGTCCTACTACTGCATTAAGAAAGAAAGATAAAAGGGTCCTTGTACATAGGTTTTTCTTCAGTTTCTCCCCCAGCTGCTTTCCTGTCCAGCCTCTTCCTCTACTGGAACAGATTTGTACGACATGAAAATTTTGTTAATTTTTTTAAATAATTGCAAGTTATTCTTGCATATAATGCAATTGCAAAATTTCAGGGTTGGTTTAGGGGAGGGAAGTGTCTTTTGTGGGGGAGGGAGAGGAGACTTTTTTTTTTTTTTTCTGAAGTGTTTTAAGAGAGTTGCAATCCTTTGGAGTCGTCTTGGTGCAGATCAGCATCTGAGCCCAGGTCCCCACCCCAGTTTACATTTCAGCCCAGTTAAACATGTTCTGAAGTGGTGGGGTTTGTTGTTTTGTTTTGTTTTGTTTTTTCTCTTGTTGTTTTGACTTTTTTGTTTTATGGCCACCTGCTACTGGTTGAAGTATTTAAATCTCTGCTTTTATGTGCTCCTACAAGGCAAGTCTTCTCCAGCTCCTGTACTTCACTTTCACCAGCCAGTCCCAGCTGTTGGTCTCTGAAGATTTTTTTGCTAGAATGCCTTGTTTGGTTTGGTGGGGTTCTTTTGAGGTTTTTTTAGCACTTTTTGTTTAAACATGCAGTACAACTCCCAGAAGGGTTGGCATGAGGAAATAAAATGCTTCATAACTCAAACTTTTTTGTGTTTCTTTGGCTGGTGCAGTGATGGACACCATAACCAGCAGTCTGCCGGCCAGCTTTAGATGTTGTAGTGCACAACAGAAGTTTCTTATTAACCCTTGCCACTAAATTTTTAGATCAGTTCTAGGTTCCTGACTGCACTTTTTTTTTTTCAAATCGGCTAATTTGGATTTGTGTGGGGGTGTCTGTCCGTGCACGTGTGAGGAGGAAATGGAGAGAGAGCAGGAGCCTGGGTGCAGGAACCGTCCACTGCGTTCCTCTGATGAGCTGGGTTTGGAAAACTTGCCCACTTTTCAGTATGCTGCACAAACCGGATGCTAGGGAGTTTGAATAAATCCAACTTTTCTAACTTGTTGCTCAGTTGTTGTAACTCAATAAAGCAAAGGCTAAACATTTTGGTAACCTTTTTCTCATCTCTTTATTTTATTTCATTTAAAATCCACTGTCAGCCCAAACTTGGTGCACAAGAGCTTGGTGTTTTTAGAGCCATGCCTAGGGTTTTAACTGGTATTGCAAACACTAGCTGGATCAAAGTGAACTCAGGGAATGCTGATGCTCCTTCTCCCAGTGTCAGTCACCTCTTTCCTGCAGGAGGAATTTGGATAGTGCTTGGGAATGGGGATTGGGGGAACACCTTTTATTTTGGTTGCAGTCACAACTGAGTGAATTAATGAAACCATCCCTCTGTAGTTATTTTTATTAATCATCAGCACAACATGTAAGTATAGAGGGAGTTTTGTAGTGGATGGCAGCAAGCTCTCAGTGACTTTTCTTCCAGTAAAGTTGTCTGGTTCATTGCTGAAAAGGAGTGACTGCACGTGGATTGCTGCATTTGTGTAACAACAAAAGGTAGGGAAGTGACATCAGCTCCTCCATGGGCAAAGGCGGACAGAGGGTGGGTATGCACATCACACACGGTTCAGATGTTGATCTGCGTGGTGGAGGCAGATGCCCGTGCAGGCATGTATGTACCCCCACACGGGTTGTCAGATCAATGGATGCAAACATCAGATGACCAGAAAGAAAATGCCTCTGAAGACACTCCGCCAGGACTCCAAAATTGTAACTGAAACTAATTGCCACTTTTGTTTGCTTTGTTTACATGAAAGGATGCTAATATTTTAATTGCCCTTGTGAAGTTTTTAACAGCCACTTGGTGGCTTAATATTCCTGTTTGCATCTCTCATGTCTGATGTGTGTTGTACATCTGTGTGTTTGGAGCACTGACTTACTTCACTTAACTAGCAGTGCTCCCAGGGAGCTCAGCAGGAGGTTTAGGAAGAACAAGACCCACCTGGGTTTTTCTGTATTTGAACATCCCAGACGCGGTGGGATTAAGGCCCAGGATTGGGGCTCTTTAAGATCTTTGCAATTCAAATAAAACAATAGCAGCAGCCCTGGAGTCTGTCATCACACAGATAATAAAGCTGAAGCTGTCCCACAGTAACCACACAGGCTTGCAAAAGACTAACACGGCCCCTGCCAGTGCGGGCAGACCAGTGGCACCGCGGAGGTTGGTGCAGGCACGTTGTGGTGTGGCACCAAACCTCCTGGGGGAAGGCTGAGCCCGTGAGCCCTTTTGCCTTAGCTCAAAGCAACCCAGGTCCCCCACAGACTGCTGCAGTGTGGCTGCCCGAGTGGGTTCACAAACTGGGCAGTGGAAGTAGGCTTTGTTTTCAATTAATGCAGACGCAGTGACTGCATTTCTAGGGAGTCCAAGCAGCAAGGGACAATCAGGACATTGTTTATATGTGGGGGCCATTAGGGATAGGCTTGGCCTTGGGGGTTCATTGCCTGGCAAAGCCCTGCTGTGAGGGAGACAGCCTTTCCTGGACAGGGTCCCCCAGGACCAGCAGTCCCTTGTGCTCAGGGTCTGATTGATACCTTTCATCGTGTGTTTTAATCCAAGTGTCTTGCAATATTCTAATCAGAAAAAAAATCAAGTTAATACAAAACCACACAAAAATAAGATTTTTGCAAAATGTGGCTTGTAGAAAAATCCATCCCTAGGCAGTTGGGAATGACTTGAATTGGGGGGCCTCTACTTTCTTAATCTAGTCTGCTTTTTGCTGACAAGAGGATGGATTTTCCTTATATAAACACATTACTTCTCTTGCCTAGTCCATAAGATGCTGGGAAGCTCCTTAGTGCTGTTAGAGAGCTGGAGGCTCCCAAGTATATCATAACACAGGTCCCAGCATCATGTGGACCATCACAGATTGGAAGGAAAGGGATGGGTTATGCAACAAATCTGAGTGATTATGAGCATAATGATAATTTTGTGATGATAACTTAAAAATCTAGAGAAATGCACAGGGAGGTAAAACAGCAAACAATATTTATGCATTATATTTGCCATTAGCAGAAATTTAACCACTGAAGCTTTATCTTCTTGTAGCCCTTGGATATTGTTAGGTAGCAAAAAGACATCCTGAAACCTTACTAGCATACAGAAGGGAGAAAGGAATTAATTTTGAAGGCACATAAGGCAACATTGCAGGAAGTCTGGCATCCTGAGAGGAAGGAAAGAGCACACCAGTGATGGAAATGAACTTTTTATTATCAGCTGCTGAGAAAAAAGACATGAGAGGCAAGTCATCTGTGCTCATTTGATCAGTAACTGATGGAAAGCAGTTATGAATGGGGCCTGTGACTCAAGGATGAGACTGGAAGTATTCATAATATAGCAGGAAAACTGAATGTATTGAGAATGAAAACAAGAGAATGTGAGATACCCAGTGAAGGAAAAAAAAGCAGAATGAAAAAAACAAGGCAGGGTTTCTCTGGTGCTAAGCAGTTGAACCATATCCCAATTAGATTACTGCGAGCTCTAGAGAGGACGGAGGTAAGAGCTGAGTGACCGGGTAATTGTCAGACCAAATCTCACAGCACGCATCTCGAGCACAGCAAGAAAAAGGAGGACTTTTCTGTTGGTTTCTTACTTCCATCAAACCTGATGCTCCAAAATGGTAGTCCCAATTATATTAAAATTCTCATAATTTTGGTGTACTTCACACATGCAGCAAGTTGGCTCAGGCACAGTAAATGGGCATTTTTGGAATTTTCTCAGTACACAAACCCACTGTTACCTTCCTCTTTTTTTAATCTTTCTTAAAAGTCTAGATCATCCCCGTGCAATATGTCATGTAAAATTTAGTATGCAGCAGTGATAATATAAAAAATAATTAGTTTTGCAACACATCTCTAAGACAGTTAAAGAACAGCATTAACCCAAGTTTATGGACAAAGAACCTGAGAAATTTATGTAGTTATTCACAAGACTTCTGAATAAATGTGCTAAGGGCAAGAGCTGGAGTTCAGCTTGGCCTTGTTTTGACTTCTCAGCAAGAAAACATTTTATATCAAATCATTGCTGCTCCATTGGCATTTCTGCCTTTCACTCAAAGCCTTTCCCTCTACAAGAAGCAAAACCACAAGAGCCAAAATGAGCAGGCTGGGACTGGAGCCTTTCCACATCCGACACAGTCCTGCCAGGACATCCATCCTCTCCAGCACAAGGCAAAGCTTTCACCATCCTGTCTTAATTCCCTCCACCTGTAAGTCACCCTAAACATCTTTTCTCCATCTTCTTTTTCCAGAGGTCTGTTTTGGGGGGTGTTGTGGTTTAACCCCAATTGGCAACTCAGCCTCACCCAGCTGTTTGCTCCCTCCCCCTCAGCTGGATGAGGAAGAGCACTGGAAGGGAAACAGTGGAAAAACCTATGGGTTGAAATAAAGACAGTTTAATAGGCAAAGCAAAAGAGGTGTACACAAGCAAAGCAAACAAGGAATTCATTCACCACTTCCCATGGGCAGGCCAGTGTTCAGTGATCCTCAGCAAAGCAGGGCTCCATCACATGTAACAGTGACTTGGGCAGACAAATGCCATCACTCCAAACATTCCCCCTTTCTTTTTCTTCCTTAGCTTTTGTTGCTGAGTGATGCCATATGACATGGAATATCATAGAATAGTTTGGGTGGGCAAGGACCTTGAAAGTTCATCTAGTCCCCCTGCCATAAGCAAGGACATCTTCAACTCAATGAAGCACAAATCCAAAACATACCCCATACCAGCTACTGTGAAGAAAATTGACTCCACCCCAGCCAAAACCAGCATAGGGGGGCCCTGGGGAAGGCGCCAAGTGATCCCCCCGTGGGGTTGGCATTTCTGGCCATTGCTGCAGCTGCTCTTTTTATTCCCATAGAGGGGGTATTTCTTCTCCCTTAGCAGCAGAAGCTCACAGCATGCTGTGGGGTGTTTTAGAAACACATTAGCATGCATATGTGATTACCTCTCTCATGGTATTAAGAGCATTGCTATCTCCTCCAGCTTAGAGGACCAGAACTGTTCAGCCTCTTTGGCCTCCCTGAACGGCTCACACAAAGTCATTAATAATAACAAAAGGCATTTTGCCACACAATGGCATGTAACACAAATCTGTACCTAATGTTCAAATTTGACATATTTTGCTTTTTTATCCTCCCATAACCTCAGCAGTCCCTCTCTTCTCAGCACTGGGGCTGCCAGCCAATGCTGGTGACTGAGGATGCAGCTCTTCACGGCGGTGGAAATACTTGACTTTCCCTCCTGCTTTGATGTGCTCCCAAGACACGTATTGAACGGCAGCATCACGTCTTAGCGCCTGACTGTTAAACCTCTTCATAAAGGGATCTTCCTCAGTGCCTATTCATCAAGCTGGGGTTTCACACAAACTCAGGTTTGTTTGGCTGCTCCCTGATGGCCTGTTGTCTACATCTCTGCTCCAGGTTCTCCCAAGGCACTTTTGAGTATTTACCTTCCCTTTTATTGGCTGAAGATTCAATTGTTGAGCCCCATGGGTTGGCTGCTGCCTCACCTGAAGGGCTGTGCTCCCCCAGAACTGGCCCCAGGTGAGGGAAGGATGCTGAGATGGAGAGCTGGCCCTGAAAAATCAGGGAGGCTCCATGCAAACAGGAATTTAAATCAACACTAATTTTGATGAGGGTAGTTGTTCATTATTACTTGTGACATATTTGGAGATAGTCACTGCACATGCTAAGAGGAAGGGGACACAACTGGAGCAACTGTGACAGAAATAGGATGCCAGTAGTTTTGGCACTGGTCACCCCATTATACAAAGTAGAAGTGCCCCAGAATCAGCAGCACAGCTCCAAACCTCTTCTCCAGCAGATTCAGCTACCACCAGACTTCAGCCACAACTGAGCAAACAGCAGGCAAAGAACACCAGTGCTGAGGCAGTGGGGTCCATGCGTTTCACCCAACACAGCCCAGGTGAAGAGCTCAGAGCCGGGAGCGCAAGCCAAGACCTATCCCTACATCTGAAGGCTGGCATGCTCAAACGCTCCCTTATTAGGGATTTAAACAAAAGGAATTTTAATCTTTTTAATTTTTTTTCTTTTTAATGCCAGCATTTGAATATGGGGGGGATGCAAATTTTAACACAAAGCCACATGCTGAAGGTCATGGAAAGGCAGACATTGTCTTCAGTTATATTAAAACGAAGCCCAGCCCTGCTGTATCAGAGCAAAAAAAATGAATACTTCTTTTGATTGGAAAGAAAGTTTCTCCATGCCTGGTTGCAGTGCAGCATTGCACAACAGAGACTTCTGTGGCTGAGAGCAAAGAGAATTAATTACTTTGCTTTTTGAAGCATGGACTGCTCTGCTCTGCTGTGCCAGCTTCGAGAACGATAAGCGCTTATCCAAAGAGCGCAGTTTTGTCCTCCGGCGCAGGAGTTTTGCCTGTCCAAATCACAGGGGGCTGCTGAATTTTTGTTTTGTTTTCTTCGTACTTGGCCTACACACTTGAACCTTGAGTCTTTTCGGACTCACAGACACCAATTTTCTGCCATCTGAGGGAAGGACACTGGACTGACCACCAGTGTTGTCCACGCAGTGCCATGGTATCACAGCATTGGCACTGTCCCAGAGTGCCGGCTACTGCCACCATGGCACATTACAGCCCCACAGCACAGACAAGGTTTTGCCAAATGCAAATGTATCTCCAAACCACCTCCTCTCAGGGAATTTTGCTTTCAAGGGCATTTCAGCATCTAAACAAAGATGAAGTACTCCTCTCTCAGAGAGAGCAGGAGGTGGGGTGGTGGCACTGAAGGATGTCCTCTGTTCTTTGTCCACAGCTGAGGCAGCAGCAAGTTAAGCCACAGAATTGGCTTATTGATGATGTATTTGGCCTTTCAGGAGGTTGAATTATTTTCTTGAGTCTCTTACACCTCCCACCCCTCTTGTTCATTTAGGAGGAGATATTTTTCTTATACAAGTGACTTGAGACCTGAAGTCATACAGTTTGCCAAAGTTTTACTCCTCTACTCACAAATAACTTCCAGGTGGCCCTTGGCATGAGAAAAATGGTTTTGCTCAGTAAAAGCACCACCCACCAGTTCAGAGTAGCTGCAGATGCTGCTGCACTGACCTTCAACAGGCAAAATCACATGGTGTTTAAATTTTTACTCCAGCGTTGACACACCTCCTGAAAAAAATCAGTTTCCTCCTCTCCCAGAGCCACTGTTTCTGGCCACCTGAAGCTTCAGCTTGCCAGAGTCATAACTCCTAGTGCTCCTCCTGATCCCATCTTTTAGGCAAAAGCTGTTAATTTACCTGAACAGTTGCAAAAGAACTGAAGGACACGGGCATGGGGTGGTTTTAACATGAACAGCTCCTGTTGGCCTCTTGTTAACAGATGCTTCCAGCAATACTCAGTGAATCTCATCCCACTTCTCTGATTGAAGAGCCAAAACCGATCTCTCTTCAGCATCCTTCACACCAAGTTCTTAATTCATCTTCATCTTCACAGCATCAAGTTCAAAAAAACAAAAAACAAAAATAACATGCCAAACATAAGACTAAATATAAAAGCTGCTCAGAGCCTATCAGGCTTTTATCATCATCCATTTCTTGATACCAGCTAGGATTTCCCTATTTCCATGCCTGGCATAACTGATTTTAATTTGATACTCCTGAACCATACTCACTAGCACATAAGCAAGCCAAGACAATCTTACAGATAAGAAAGATCAGCACTTCTTTTGAATTACGTTCTTCCTGAATTATCATGTGCAGATAGCAATTTCTTAATTGATGCTTACACTAGTTCAACGCTAGATCAATGCTTTGAATATGACCCAGGCTACCTGCTTCTTAAAACCATCAACATTTGGGTTGCAAGAGAGATATATAGGGGTGGGGAAAAAAGCAGCTATGCTCATATGCTCTGTGGTAGCTGATATTCAGAAAGAGAATGCCTGCAGATCCAGGACATCAATACATTTCTTTCTTCCGACTCCCTTCACACCCGTTCCCCAGCTCTTTACAGGCGCTCCAGTGCCAGTTAGTGGCTGTTTTTCTGGCAAACGTGTAGCAAAGCTGAAGCCTGACACACAGTGGCATACTCAGAAATAAATGCAAGTCCACAGAATTGCCCTAATTTGTGTAATACTTGGCTTACAATTGCTCCTTGTCCAGCAAGGAACATGCAAGAGTAAGCTTACCTTTTGGCATTTACTTAAAGCTTTCAATTTTAAGACACATCTTGGAAAGGGAAAAAGATTAAAGCTTTGTAGGTTAGATAGTGAGTGATTTAGTCCAGAGATTAAGTCACACCTTAGGTCCAAAAAAAAAAAAAAAAAAAAAAAAAAAAAAAGGCAGCAATACAGTGAGTTACATGTCCAGTGTGAGCAATCTTGGCAGTGGCAGTTGAAGATCACCAAATATGAAGGAGATGTCATGTGCTGTCCTGCCCCTTGCCCTGGCAGAACGAAATGCACAGCCCTGCCCCAGTGTCCCAGCCCCTGCCAACAAAGCAGCACTTCCAGGACAGGGTGCTCCTCCTGAGCTTCTCTACTGATGATCCCCTCCAGTCCCACCGAAGTCCCCAGAAAGGAAGCAGGAACAAGCCCACCTCCAGGCATTCAAAAACAGTTTAACCCATGGGATTGAATTCCCTCTGGCCTTTCAGCTATGGAGGCATCAAGAGTAAATGACTCTCAGACAACCGTCCCCAGAGTCAGGGTGCTGCCTTCACGGTCACAGAAGTACAGTTGTTTTTCTTCTTGGTCCTCTTTTCCCTAGATTCCTCCTGCTTTCCCTCCCCTTCAGTAACATGCCTGTGCATCCTCTTCAGCATGTTTTTTCTTTTGAATAATGCAGCCAGGGGTCATGGGTAATCACAGTGTTTTCCATACTCTATTTCCCTGCTCACTGTCCTCTGCCACTTGTTGAGAACCTTATCTTTATCAGCTGGTCTTATCACAACTCGATTACACATTAACAAAAACTCTTCTTACTCAACAGGATTTCCTTTAGGCTTCAGAGGGCAGCTCTGTGGAGCAAACCACTGCACTAGAGCCAGCCTAGGAAGTTATTGATCTCATTCAAGATGCACAACGGGACGCAGAAATCTCTAGGACAACTCTGAGGAACTGGCAGGAGCAGATTTAGAGAACAAAGCCTTCCATAGGGGAGCAGACGCATTAGCTTATGTTGTTTGTATTTGCATTATATTATACAGTAAATATTTGGTCCCGGTGAGCTGTGCCCTAATAGCAGCTACAGAGATGTTTGAGATCCTTCAGCACAAGGATTGCATCCAGCTAAAACATCCCCCTACCCACTTAGCTACTCAACAAGATAATATAGCCCTAGGGCCTGTTGTTATCTGTCTGCTTTCAAGAAACCAGACTGATACAGTTCTTAGAGGATTACTAGACCTTCAAGTATCAGCACACCTACACCTCCAACAGAGGATATTTCTCCTTCAGTGTTACTATCACCCTGCCCAGGAAGGTTAAATGGCATCAACTTGTATCAACTGCTCTTGCTTTTTCTTCTTTTCTTAAAAAATACATTACAGAGAGGAATTCACTATTTGAAAAGGACGGAATGATGAGTGCAGAAGAGGGAGGAAATGCATTGTTAGAGATGAGAAAACCAATTCCTTAACAGGTGGCTCTGTGAATCTCACAAATCCATCTCTTGTGAAGACAATGGTCCATCCAGGAACTCCACAGCCTGGTGAGACTTCCCAGTGCTGGACAGTCCAGATGAGAAGCAAGCAGAGCTCACCATTTGGTTAATCATAGCCTCCCTTCTGTTTGGAAAATCGCATGTCTGCAGTGACGTACCATTGCTGTGGCCCTTCACACTCCCCTCTGCTCCCAAAACAGTCCACACACATCTCCATGGGGTGGGGAACAGAAATAAGGTTTGGGGAATTCATTAGACACTCCATTAAAACAGCTAGAAAAAGAATGGGTAAGACAGAAAGCACAAAAACTCTTCTGAAGTAGCAGCTCCAAAAGCAGGTGTGGCATTTAAGGACCAGAACTCTTGAATTTAACTACTTTCAGTCATCAGATCATCTGAGAGAATGAGTAGCTGATATCTGGAAAACAGAGATGGATGTAAGCAAGGGAAGAGGTATTAAACCGGTTATCACCTGCAGGGGAGATTAAAAAAAAGAGAGAGATTTGTAATTTACTGCCTGCCTGACAGCCAGCAGAGAAGGCAAGAAAAGGTTATAAATTGCTCTAAACAAATACTGCTACTGGGCACATGATTTTAAGTATCAAGACTCAACTTCTGTTTACGTTTGGAGTTCTTTATATATGATGGGTGTCACCCTGGCAATGGATGAAGAGGCCCTATTACAGCCTGCTCAGGCTTTCTAAACTCCTGAGGATTTACATTCTGCAGTGGCATCTGATGCTTCCTGTAAGTCTTTCCTGCCGCTGCAGAATGTGGGAGCAGGTGCAGGTACAATGCAGGAGCTGAGAATATTGCTCTTCTTCCTCCCGTGCTATTAAAGCATTAAATTTGTCCCTAACACTTTGACTGTAGCTTCAGATGAAAAAGAAGGAAGGTATATTTAAATTAAATAGTACTGCTCTAACTGAAATAAAAAGGAGAACTAAAAATGGGATTGTAACCATCCCAATGAGAGGAGCAAACATGCTGGGAAGGTTTCACCATCAGTTCAGAAAATCTGCTCAGAAGCTCTTAAACCTCTCCATCTTATTACTCAGAGAGCAAAGGAGACAACAGAAACCTGTTGACAATGATCCAAGTTAGGCCTTTTTCCAACTTGCAAATCCCATCTCAGACGAGTCACAAAATTATTTTATTGCAGTGAGAGGTCACCACCACACCTCTGAAAACAAAGGCTGCAGAAGTGTTTTGCCATAATCAAAATAGTAGGCTCTGATTTCAGATTTTGAGGTCTAAAAACAAGCAGAAAACCCATTGTATCTCCTAAGCTAACTGAAAAGTAATTTCAGAAATAAAAACATGAATCACTTCATCCTCATCAGTATCACCCAAATGAATTAGTCCCATGTTGCAGACACACCCTCCCCAGTTTCTTTCCAATACTATCAGTACAGTGAAATCTGCACATGCTGCAAGCACACACATCTGCTCTCCAGCTAAGAATCTTCCCTCCCCACACACCGAGGTTTTGCCCCTTTATTTTCAGAATAGGAGCTACCTTCCCCTCTACAGACTTCAGGAATAGCAGTTTACAACTTGAGGCTTCCCTTAAACACCTGGGGAAAGGCTGTACCCAAGAGAAGCCAAACCAGGCCCTCCTCAAAATAATATGGCCAGTTCTTCAACCACGTCTGTCCTACTTTCTCCTGGGTTGTGCAGCCCCACCAGTTCAATGCAACTGACTGTTGAAAGTCAAATAAAGCAAGCTCACAGTCAGGTCAGACCTCACACTTTTCTCCTTCCTCTTAACTCAGTTCCCACAGATTTATTTTTTTTCAGTGTGTTGATGAATGCTGGTCTCCCTGGGGAGCCCCTGCCCCTGGCTATGTGCTACTTGTACTGCTAAAGCCAAACCAGATGCTGACACAGCTAGAGAGGAACATCCATCCCTGTGAACAAGTGAGGCTGCACTTAAATTTGAATACTGCTAAGACCGAACTGTAGAGCAGAAAAAAAGCAAATATTGCTGTGCTGGATGACCCAGAGCACTTCTAATTTCAGCAAAAGTTCAAACTCTTGCAAAATTTTTGCACTCCTCCTCATAGATCCTGACCAGGATCTTCCAAGAATATTAATACTTACAAGATTTAATGTGGTTTCTGAATTTACACAACACAAGGGCTGAAAGAACAATAAAAGCTCTTTACACCATCAACTGCCTAAAGCTTTGGGGTCTTCAGGCTTCTTGATGCTGCCCCAGAATCTTTGCGACACTTTTTCAAGATTAATTGGATTTTCATCTTGAAATACGTGCCTTGGGGAAGAAGGGTGAGACAGGACAGAAAACAGGACAACACTAACTTTCCTCCTTGTTACACATTAAAAACTCCAAGCCCTCTAGCACATGAGCTTTGAATCAGCTTTTAAGAAAATTACTCTGTATGTAAAAGCTCTGGAATAAAAATATCAAAACATTAACAGTTACGTTTAACTCCTTAGTTTAAGCTCCTAAAACAAACAAGGCCAATGCCCAAAGGTACACACATGCCATTTTCTTTCTGCAATTGCTTAAATTCTTAACAGCAATAAGCATAGGTAGTTCAGACTCAACAAACATCATCTTAAAAAGACAGGTAAAGTGCTGTTATAGGCACAAGACCCCTCGGTCTTGTGCAGGGTCTTGCACAAGACCCTTCTGGCCAAAGGCTTATCCCTGAGTCCAGCTGTAGATACAAATATTAAACAGTGTCTCCCTTCACCACTCCACCCACTACAGGGTTAAGGATTCAGTAGACAGAGAACAGAGACAGGCATCGCTCTTCTTTGCAGTCTGAATGGAGACTGTAATTTTCTGAGCCCATATTGCAGAAAAAAAAATCACTTTGGAAAACTTTCTTTGATCAATGAATACAATCCCTGATTAATGTTTTCTCTTCCCATTCTCAAGTCCAGGTAAAATTCTCAGCAACTTCAGATCCCTTCCTGACTGATTTAAAATATTTTTTCAGCCAAAAAATAGTACCTTAGGCTTCTCTGCCTCATACATCCACCAACACCACACACAAACTGTTTTCAGTTAAAGAAAGAAGCAACGATTTAACCCAAGTTGCATTCCTCCATCACAGTATTTGTTCCCCACAGCTCGGGGCTATGAGCACACACCTCTGCCCACGTACCAGGCAACAAAGAGTTTTGATTGCACTGATCTGAGACCCCCCTCCACTGTACATGAACAGCTCTGTGCAGGAGGGGCACCTTCCAACCTAATCCCCTCCCCTAACCCAAGAGGAGATGCATCTCATGCACAGCACAGGTAGGCATGGGCAGTGGGATGACAGCTCCCTTCATCTGCCCTCTTGTGACTGTGAGAGAACTCTCTATCCCACGGCCTGATGGAGGTTTTACAGCACCAATGCTGAGCAGTGCCAGGCAAGTAGGTCTTAACAAAGACAAGTGCTACAAAAAGTCTTTCCAGTTGGAGTAGGTGAGGGAGCTATGATTTTAAAACAGGCTGAAGGGTGTGTTAACTACTAATTAACCTATGGATTAATTAGGACTAACCAATACAATAACAAAGCAAAAGGAAACATTACTGCAAAGACACTCCCTCCGTTTAACTACCTACCTACCTACTTACCCCAAGGTGACCTGCATTCAGTAGTGTGAAGGAGGAGTGGGTTGGCTCCGTTGCTTAGAACTTGGTGCCAATAATGCCAAGATCATGGGTTCAATCCCCATACAGGCCATTCGTTGAATAGTAGGACTCAATGATTTTTGTGGGTCCCTTCCAACTCAGAATATTCTGTGAATATCTGAAGAGATCTACCAGGCAGCTTGGCAAGCCCAGGCGTTGGCACAGGCAGCATCCTCACACCTCCAGGGACAATGACAAGTCAATTAAACCATTAATGGAGGGATCCACCCACTGTCCTTTAATCCATGGCCAGTCCAGGAATTCACACACCCCCTTAAGAAATACATGTAAACATTCAGATCCAAGTAGACTGCTTCTGATGGTTTTGATTTTAAACACTGCCTCCAATGGCCACGATCTTCATCACAGACTTATGGCAGGTTCAGTAGTCCAGAGAAACCAGGCCTTAAAAGCTGATTTGATTCTAATGGCATTTTGCAAGTGTTTTGTCCTTTGGAGGGGGGGCAAAATGAAAAAATGAACCACCAGAATTAAGATTTCATCCTCACTTTTTGCCCCTCCAACATCAAGATTCTGCAGAGGCCTTGCCAGCATCCTGTAGTTACAGCTCCTTTTATGCCCTTTTGTTCTCAAGCAGTGTAATCACTCCTAGATCATGTTCCAGATGATAAAGGGTGAGCCGCTGCTGCAAACAGAACTCCTTTCATCACTTAAACAATGTGCTTGAAAAATACAAGCAGCTGAAGTGTTTTCATCATTTCAGTTCCAGACAACAGCACATCATCACCTTTTAGTACGTACTTCTGCTTAATACGCACATATTACAAAATGTAACTTAATTAATTAAAATCATGACAACAAACTTAATTCTGAGCTTCAGCTCACACAGTTACTATCATCCATGGCAAAATAAGAATCTAGGGACGCATAAAACAAGAAATGCCATTTACTAGTGAAGGTGATGGCAATGCTAAGAACATCTTCACCAGAATTAGTGCTCTGCCATACCATAACAAGTACAAATTGATCCATTATCCTAAGCCTAGCACAGAACAAGGGAGAATACGAATCATCTGAATTTTATGGATGCAGAAGAGGACTACAAAGTCATTAGGTGACTTGTTATATCAGAAGCTTCAGACTGTAAATTAGTGCTGTCTCTCTGGCTCAGCACCTTAACCATCAGGGCAAAGCCATCTTCCTCCCTGATAAAGTACACAGGGATATATAAACACAGAATCTTATGGTGTATTGCAAGCAATATGCTACTCTGAGAATTAAACCCTCAGTTTTTCTAGTGTGACCATTAGATGGCAACAGATCCAGTTTCTCATTAAGTCACTGGCAACACATCACTGAGCTGTGTTGAGAGGAGCTGTTGCCAAGACAAAGCAGTAAGAAGGAAAGACAAAGCATTTGATTTCATATTCTTGGCTCTTCTGCTGACTCTTTATGCAGCTGGAGCAAAATCAAAACACACACACTTGCCACGCTGTTCTATCTGGTGTATCTAGTCCGGACCAAGACTTTCCAGTTCAAGGAGCACAACAGATTTCACACAGTGCTTTATGCACCAAATCAGTGATTTTCTTTGATGCCACTATGGTAACAGGGAATGTGCTGTCAGATGAATGATGAGGACCAGAAGAGTCATTCACAGGATGCCCAACGTGTCTGTCTCCAAATCAGTTGAGGTTAAGAGCCTCAAAAGGAATTCTGGCAGCTTTGCACATCTGTCTGGACTGAGAGGGTATTGCAGAATTCCAAGCTTACCCTTGGAAAAGTTAAGTGATCTGTATCAATCCCACAAAGTTTGAGGGTGAATAGAAGGATGCTTTCTTCAGAGGATGAAGAATTAATAATCAAGCACACAAAAAAACAGCTATAAAATGGTAATAGCCCAGGAAGGACACAGACTGTCAAACTCATGGTATAAACAAGTGGTAAAAATATGCCTATGATTTCACAACTGAGCAGGGAAGACACGACTTCCACCCAAAAGCAGGTAATTTAGTTGAGTACTTTTATCAACAGCAGGAGATGGTGTCACAGTGCAGCTGTCAAGACAGTCCCCGGAGATGTGCAGATCACAAGGCTTGTCTTAAGTTGAAATCTGATTTAGCAAAACGGAGACAGTAACAGAGATTAAAATTTTAATTTAAAACTTTGCCAACAAAAATTGATTACAAAAAGGGAAATTATCTGTACAAAATAAGAAAGGAGGTACTCATTTAACAAGAGACTGCCATCGTCAATGTATGTGGGAGGATAAACTATGCTTCAGGTCGCCAAAGTGAGAAAATAACAAACAGAGCTTGTAATATGGAATTCTGAAGTGAATTTTCTATAAGCAAAGTAAATTGACCTGAAGCAGCTGAGAAGCTAATCAAGGTTTATAAGAAGTCTATATTCCTTGCTAACCTTTTCTACTTAATTTAGAGAAGGAGGATGTACCAGAAAGCAAGACCCAGCACAGTGCAGTGAGCCAGGACAATGACTTTTGCCATGTTTTCACTCACTCAAGCCTTCCTCCAGGCCTTCTGGACAAAGATATTCTGCAATTTAAGTGTGCCATAGTTTTAGCTGAGCCACAACTATTGCATCTTCACTTAAGAATTGGGTTCTGACTCAAAATGAAGACAAATGCTTTGGACACAGTGATGTTACTATGACAAAAAAGACCACCTTTATCATGACTCCTATCAAAATTATGGTTCTCAGACTGTTCAAGTTCACATCAAATAACAGCTGTTGGTCAGTGATAAATTTGTATTTACAACAGTACACTCCTCTTTTCTGCCTACCATTTGATACAATGAGGGACTCCAGGGCATCTTTAAAACTCATCACTGAATAGACAAAAATGGCAGGTGACTGCTGAACTCCAAGTTCCTGTAAAACTTAAGCATACAATAAGATCATTACCAGTTTTCTACATTTTTCCACAAGCCAAATCAACATAATTGAGTTGCAGTGAAGAAATGGAACATGCTTTTGTTTCAAGCAAGCCAGCTCAAAACTTCCAGTCCAACTGCTTATTTTCCACTCTGCTTTGCATCACACAGTATTTACAAGTTTTTACACCTTCAGAACCCAGGTTTAGTGAAGGAACAAACCAGTAAAAAAAAAAAAATGTTTCAGCCCAGATTGACTTCACCTACTTACAGTTACCTGAGATACCTAAGTTGGGGCAGAACAGCTTTCTGCGCCCTACCTACCCAGTAAAATGACAGACAAGTGCTTAAAAGGCAATTCAGTCAGACTTGAAACTCATCCTAGTGACAGTGCTCTCCTTCCTCCAACTATAAAAATAAGCAACTACATTCCGACTTAGAAGTCTTGGTTAAGCTTTGAGTAATTGTGTTCCTATCTGAAGTGTTGGATTTCTGTGAACCTAAGCCTGACCTGGCTCACTAGCAGCTCCCTCCTAAGGAGGTCAGGGACAGCTGTCCTTAAGAATGCTGTGAGACATGCACGAGTCCTCCTTACAGCTGGGAAAGCTGAGATAAGCAACAAGTTTGCTCAAGTCCATGCAGCAAGTCAGTAACAAGCTGGCATTAGATTCCTGGATCTTAGCCACATGCTCTGCCCATGGAAACCCAGTGCAAGGAAAACTACTGTACAGAGTCATTCCTTTTTCCATGTCATTTTTTTACCAAAAAAAAAAGTACAGCTACTACTAAACAGTGTACAGAATTTCTTATTACACAATGAAAGAGTCCTGCAGTAAAGCAATCTGTTCTATTGTATCTTGACCCTGCAAAAAATTATTTCTAGCTTTGATTCTTTGACGTCTTAAAGCTTTTAAGAGAAAGTTGAAGCTTCAGTTAACAATGCTGCAGTCAGTACCCTTTGCATTAACCACAACGATATGTTACATTTTCTAGTTTAAGCAGTATTTATGCTACTCAATTTGGCAATCAAAATAGAAACCTTGAAGCCAAGAATTCACAGATTTCAGGGGGGTCAAAAAAAAAAAAAAAAAGAGCTGGACAATTTCAGTTTTAACAGAACAAGCCTTGTAACATGCCATGAAGAGTTCAGAGATTTCAATTGTGTGAGTATCTATTATTGTCATTTCAAACAAAAGCTCTCTAATTCTTAGTCTTGCCCAGCCTATAATGTAGCAGATGGACAAATGCTGCACAGAAAGAAAAAAAAATTCTCTTCAAAACACAGCTTAATAACAGAAATTAAACATTTACAATTTGCTTTGCGAATGCAGCAGAGAGATATCACTAAAATAATGTTTCCAAAGAACCTGCGACTAAAGTACAGCTATGGAAAAAGTCAGCTTCCTAAACCTGGGGGCTTGCTCGAGCCATTGGCCTCACACTGGATTCTTACTTTACTGTGGTCGACAAAGTTTTTAACATACCAGGTGAGACAGAACACCATCAGCTCGTTCCATCACATCATGGAACTGGACAGCCAATGGATCCTGCTGTGACAGAGAGACAATACTGTATAAAGAAGGCTTATTTTTAATGGCAGAATCAAATTGGACACTACTGGCTAACCTGGAGCAAGATCTACATTTTTTTCCTTCTGGAGTTTTTCGTCTTCTCTTGAACCAGAAACATTCTTTCTAATCAGTTAAATCCAAGAGTACTACAGAGAGCTCAGTTCTTTAAGCATGCTCTGCACCAGGAAGGGTCGGTTCTACATCCAGTTAAAACCGAAGAGTTGATGTTTTCCAAGGGCAGGAGTTCTTCACTGGTCACCCAGTCGGAAACCTTGGCCCCAGTTGTGTCTTCCACCACCCTGCTGATCTTCTGCAGCTCTTCTCATGCTAGCAGGAGGGACACCAAACCCCGACACTCCTCCTCTCCTATTTGGCAACCAGCGGTAACTAGGACAAACCAGAAGAGGAGTTAGAGAAACAGCTGCACCCTGGGAGTAAATGCCAGACAACTTTTCCGTGCACTTCCTTTTAGCTGGCAGACTTTGCAACAAAATTGGCTTTTCATAGCAGAACTTCAGAGAATTCTTTTCAAATCCAGCCCTCAGAATGCTGAGAAATGGGAATACTGGAGAACTTCCACTTCTGGGATATGTATGGAATCAAGAGAATTGCACATAACAAACAAGAGTGATGGCAGTTTCAGAGCTGTTACTGCCTTGAAAGACATTTTTTAAAACTATCTTGCTTTCTAATCCTTATTGAAAATTAATTTACTAGATGGGCTTGTAAAGACAGAATTAGAATATAAAGCTTCCCTACTCATTAAGACATGTACAGAAAGTATAACTGTAATTCAATGGTTTATGCTATGAGTTTATGCTGAGCTGCTAACTAAAGTTTGATAGAGAAGGAATATTTACAGTCCAAAAGGATGAGGACAAGGGCAACTGAAGCTACAACCTCTGGCTTCTGACTGCAGGATTTCAATGCCCAAACAGTGAACATATCACAAGAAAAAATACTTCAGACACCAAGACTTGCAGTCTCATATTACAGTTCTGAACAAGTTTACAACTGACTTCTATTATTGTTAGACATTGCTGAACTGGTAGCTACAGTAATGATACATGGGAATACAGAAAAAAGATCATTTATAGGATAAAACTTTTTTTTATACCATCTGAGAATTGTTAGGAAGTTCTCTTTACTGCAGCTCAATTCACTAGCAGAACTATGACTTTTACTCTCACTCTTAAGAGTGGGCAAAGGACATAAGCCACCCAGAGGGGTAACAGAGAACTCTCATGTGGGCCACTTACAAGAAACTCTACACTTTCATGACTCATCAGCTCAGTCAATATGATAGTCTGCAGCAGGTTGATTTAGCAAAGTATTTTACACTTTCCAATCCCAGCAAATGTATGTCTGATGAACCATATAAAAACTGGACGGAACAAGCAGTGAGGTAAAGTATAAGGTCAGCTTACAGGAACTGAGGTGTGGACAGAAAATTCCTTCCTCCCAAATCCATTGGATATTTAAACATTAAGAAGAAATAGAGGTGTCCAACCAGATTTCCTATCAGTTCATTGATGACTCTGTAAAGTAAAAGAAAAAAAATTGTTTCACATGCTGTCTTCTCTGAAAATAAAAGAGTAACTATCTTGTGTTCACCTTCCACTGGCATGGCAGAATTTCCCTTTCCTCAGCATTTTGTAACCCATTCTTTAGAAGAGCCAACTTTCTGTGCCAACACATCAGCAGTATGTTCCACCCTCCCTTCCAAACCTTCTCTACTCTGTACTGAAAATGCAATTAAATACTTATTTACATCAGGGAATTAGACCGTACAGCCATTAGTGCCTAAAATAATAGTTTCCAGAGCTAAAGAAGTTACTGCTGTTTTCACTGGACAACCTGTCTCCCGCTGTACTGAGCTGTTTTGTTCCCAATTTTGCAAAAACCCAGCTGACTGGAGGCCCTTGGGTATCTTCTGTCATGCATAGAAGCAGCGGGTATCTAACAGCAAGCAGTTTTCACAAGTGACGAATGAGTCAGTAGGAGGCACAGCCAGAACTGGGAATTTGGTTTTGCTGTACTATTGCCTCCTTTTATAACTCAACCTCAAACTTGTTACTGTCACCTAATTGTGTTACAGCAGCACCAAGAGGCCCCAACCGATGAAGGGCACCAATGAGACAGGCTGTGCACAGAGAGAGGGGATTTCTGCACCACGAGGTTTAGTCAAAGAAACCCAAGTCAGACCAATGATTTCATCAAGTACTAAAATGGTACTCTGTGGGCTTATTGCCATTTCCCCTTGTTTCACAAACTGAAAAAAAAATCAGTTTGGACAAGACTGCAAGGGAAAGAAGTAACAGCATTATCAGAGTAAAGCTAACTTTGTTTCTAAAACCAGTAATGATGGCTGATCACATAAAATGACAGCCTTCTTTCCTATGTGTTACTTTTTTAGTATGGAAAAGGCCTAATGCATAGGGTGACTAGAAAATAAAACAAACTTACTACTTTCCCCTCACCTACATTCTCTAGTTCTCACACGCACATTTCCTCTTTGCTCTTATCTTAAATGATGACCATGTGATGCTGAGCAGTCAGATTATACAGTTTTAAGCTTCTTTTAATATTACTTAAAAGTTCAGCAGCAAACTAAATAGCTGTAAAAGTTTATATAACTTCAAATTTGCCATATAAGTAAATACATACGATCCACCAATGATGTAGTTGAACCCCAGAATAACCCATGGAAGGTAACAGGCCTGAAAAAGAACAGTGAAGAGAGAAATTGTAAGTACAAGTTACAGATGTAAACCTGCTGTCAACTTCCTTCCCACTGCACTAATAAGCATGGTCATAATCTCTGTGTTTCAGGCATCACACAAATCCTTCAGCAGATTCAACCTAACAAGGGAAGATACTCCAAACTGAACAAGGACTAACATTTTTAGACAAAACATACTCATTTAAACATTATAAGTAGACGGGCCTTTTGCACCCTACGTTTCACAACAAGCTTGCATCTGGAACAAAGTCCTAAAGTTTCCAATTTTGAAATGGTCTGGAAACAATGACCAAAAGAGTTTTCACAAGACCCGTCAGAAACAGACAAGATCTCACAGGAAAGAACAATTCGAAGTATCAATATTTTGTCACTACATTCAACTTGTATCCAGGCTAATGTTTATCAGGATTTTTTTCCCTCTTTTCAGAACGATGTATTTCAATTGTCAGGACATCTTTCCAGTAAAGCCACACTGAGTGACATCACATGGAAGACCATGAAAAAATTTGTCTTTGCGGCATCTCAAGGAGCATAGAGCTATGTAAAATGTGGGGCATCTTTAATAAGGGAAAATATTTACATTTTGCTGCCTGCCCCCTACATGTGCATCTTATGGGCAGGAACATTTTCAATATCCTGCCTGACATACCTTAAATCTTGTTCCAAACCAAAATGATACAATCATGTCTCTGTTCAGCTGGGCCCACACATAAAGTACTGACATGATGAGTGGAATCATCAGCAACTGCAATGTTAAAAAAACAATAAAAAAAAGGCAAACAGTTACCATTATTTTCACATAAACTCAAGAAACTTAAACAGGAAGCAGGAGCTATAAGTTTCAAAAGTGGCTTGTAAGCATGGTACATCAGTAAAGACTTTACAGATTGACCCAGAATCCTTGCCACCATATGTCATGGATCTGTAAAAAAAACACTGAGAAAGGTAAGGAGGAGAAGCTACTTGGGTCATTTGCTTTTGCAAGGCTATGCCAAAGCAAAGGGCTCCAACTTCCACCCAGTTAAAGAGCAGCTGTGGAGAACTCCTTTGCTCCCTGGCAGCTGCCTGGCAGGACACCTACAGCAGAGCCAGCCATGGACCTGTGCCATAATCACTTCCAGGGCACTGGAACCCAAACAGTTACTCCACTGAACTGTCCCCATCCTCCTCAGCATCCCAGAGGAAAGGGGCACCAGTAAATCACCATTTCAGGGCACTGCAGCCAGCCTTGGCAAAGCTGCCTTGATAGCACTCGGAGTTAACCGGTGCTCCATGCCAGGAAATGCGATTGTTTCAAACACTTCCTTACTGTGACTGTGTAGTAGCTAATTGAACTATTTCTAGTGAAAGAAATACAAAGCACTATTTCAGCATTCTGCTGATGTCTGAACTGAAGGCAGACTGCACCAGCAACATTTCTATGACCTGGTTAAATGCTACAAACCAGGTGGTGTGTTTGGAAGATGTTAAAACTCACCCCCACAGGGGTGCTGCTTTCCAACGGGTTCCACATTAATGCTGGCACACCACCACCAGTCCAGCCTTCCACAAGCCCCATGCTGCACCAGCAGTCTGACTCACCACACAAGCACTTTAGGGTCTTTATTAAAACCCTATTTATTTTACTGGAAAACCAATGCAATATCTAATTTCCTACTCTATCTTCTCAATTTCAAGCAAGGCCACTCAATACAAGCAAAAAACCCCTCTCTTTTAAGAAAAACACATCTGTACATCAAAGAGTTGATTCTCTTTTAAGCAATAGTTTGTATGCAGATTAAAAAACTAAACATTCTAAGTACCTTTTTTAAAAGGTACAAATCAACATTATCAGTCTAAAATTCATACAATGTATGGGTTACGCCAGCATGCTTTTGTAACAGTTTGTGGTGTCTTCCCCACAGCAAAGAAAAGTTAAAGTGTGAAGTTATGGACAGCCCTTAACAGAACTCAGTCCTGACTAGATGTGCATGATCTCTATTTTTGTCTGTGGGGGGAGCCTGATAAGTAATCTAATAAATGCTAAAATAATTCTGTGCAGAATACTACAGATACTAGTACTGGCTTTAGGTGATGGGGACAGATAAAGATGAGGAGAGAATAGCAGAGGTACACTCTGTTGTGTCCAAGAAATATTTCCCAATTTTCCCCTTTAATATTTGGGGAGATAAGAACTAAATATAATTCTTTAGACCACTATCTTAATCATTCCTGTGAGGATTTTGCAGTTCACAGTTCTGCTTTCAATCTGAAGTTGTGTTTTTCACAAAAAGATCATCTGTTGGCACAGTAAGTAAAAGTAAAAAACACACTAAATTTAGGAAGATGAATGAACCCAAGAATCATTTTTGAATAAAAGAGTAAGAATGCAGATCCACTTTCATTAAAGGAAACAGTGCATAGGTGACAGCTTGTATCCATTGTAGTAATAGGCTGAACACTTCCTGAATGCACAAAGAGCCAGTTTCATTCCTTAATTCCCTAACGGGGTTAGATATGGCTTATGCCATCAGCTGAGGCTAACCTGAACTAAAAAACTAACAATACACATACAGCAGTCCATTTTGATATAAACTGAACCAGTCTAACTTAACTGTGTTCTGCAGTCAAGTCAATAATGCTTCTAAAAAGTCATTAACTACTCATGATGTTCCATAAAATTAAGAAAGTGTATTGCACTTACCTGCATGTCCATTGCCAAGCCAGTTATCTGTCATTGCACCATTAAGGAAAATGCAGCAAAACCTGACAGACTACAACAATAAAAAGAAGCTGCAGACACACTGAATGCTCATGCAAAGTCCTTTAATGTTTAAAACTAATTCTACACAGGAACACAGTTTTAATTTAAATACTGGAAGAAAATGAAAAACCTCCAATGATCTAAATAGTTACACACTTAGTTTCAGTAACTGCTTTTTGGTAGCTTTTCAAGTTCCCACTTCAAGTCACTACTCCAAGAGCTGATAGATGCACTGGCCTTTCTTCCCTGATGGAAACTGGCTAACTACTAACTCAATCAGTCCTTGCATAAAGCACACTACAAGTTTAACAGCTGGATTCTTCCGTTAATTTAACACTGAAATTCTGAGTTTCCACCTGAAGAAATACCAGATCATGAAAAAACCCCAATACATTGCCAGTGAGTCATAGAAAAGAAATAATTTCATGAAGTGCATCAATGCAGGCTTTTAATACGCCTCTCCTGCCTTGGAGCCCAAAGGATCTGTTGTAGTAACTGCTGAGTACAAACAATCACTGAAGGATTTTGCTATGACCAGAATGCTTTTAGCAGTTCATGAATACATACAAATGACACCCAGCATTTTCCCAGACCATGCATCCAGGCTGCTCCTTACATCATATAGGAAACAAGCAACTGGAAGCTTTTAAATAACTCCCACGAAAGTCAAGTCACAATTAGATTCATCTAATCAGCCAACAACCTGCTATCATAAATAAAGTAACAACATAACTAAGAGCACATTGTTACTGTTGTGGCTCAACAGGACTAGCAAGAATAGCAATTCCCTCCACAGAGTGGAATGCAGCTAGAGATAATCTATTGATAAGGCTCTTCTACACACTAGCTCTCCTGGCTGTATCTGGTTCACACTGATATCACCTCTCCCTTTTTCGCATCTGTTGCGCCATCGCAAATTGCTACACAGAGGTAGCAACAGCACAGGCACAATGGGAGCATCTCCAAGGATGGAGATTCCATAATCATGTTGACTGCCCTTACAGTAAAAGGGGTCTTCCTTACATTTAAATGGAATTTTCTGTGCTTCATTTCATGGAATTGGTGTACAGCTCCAGAGTCCTCAGCACAGAACAGACATGGACCTGTTGGAGTAGGTCCAGCGGAGGCCCACAAAAATTGTCAGAGGGATGGAACACCTCTCTTACAAGGAAAGGCTGAGAGAGCCGGGGACAGTTTTTAGTAGGACCCATTGCAACAGGACAAGAGCTAATATTTTAAACTGAAAGAAGGTTGATTTAGACTAGATATACAGAAGAAAAGTTTTACAATGAGGGTGGTAAAACACTGGCACAGACTGCCCAGAGAGGCTGTGGATGCTCCATCCCTGGAAACATTCAATGTCAGGTTACAGGGTTCTGAGCAACCAGATCTAATTGAAGAAGTCCCTGCTCATTGCAGAGAGGTTGGACTAGATGACCTTTCAAGATGCCTTTCAATCCAAGCCACTGTATGATCCTATGATAAGACACCCCAGGCTGCACAACCCCACCTCTCCCAGCTCTTCCTCATGTGAGAGACGCTCCAACCCTTTAACCACCTTCGCGACCTTTCCTTGGACTAACTCCATTATGTCCATGTCTCTCTTGTACTTGGGAACTTGAAGCGGGATGCAGCCTCCAACATGTCTCCCAAAGACTGAGCAGAGAGCAGCAATCACCTGCCCCACCCCGCAGGCAATGCTGTGCCTAACAGCCCAGGAGGCCAGCGGACACCTCTGCTGTAACAGCACATTGCTGGCTCATAGTCAACTCAGAGGCCAGCAGCACATCCAGGGCCTTTTCTGGAAGATACTTGTAGACTGTCAGTCCCCAATCTGTCCTGGCGCCTGAGCCCTTGCCTAGAGCAGGACTCTGCACTTCCCTCTGCAGAGCTTCATTCCTGAACAGCCTCTAAATCTACCTGAGTGGTAGCACAACCACTGGTTTACCAACAGCTCCTCCCAGTTTTGTATTCAAAACACAAAAGAAAATTCAGATAAAACAGCACAGCTCATGGAAAAAGTGTTTCCCAGCATTCTCAAACCAACAAGTCCATCTTTTTCAGGAGGCTGGCTCAGAGCAGATTTTGCAACACTGCTTTAACAGACTCAGATGACTTGTACTGAGCACATAAAGGATCTCTCCATGAGGTACCTGAACTTCAGGGAATGGCAGTGATCAGTCCTGTTTGCATGTGGCAGCTTAAACACATTAAATTCACTCTTAGCTCTCAGAGCCACCCACAAAAGCAGGTCAGTGAACATCATGGAAGCATAAGTAACACACGGCATGAGCTGAGTTTTATGTAATCAGAACTCTAGTCCCCAGATTACATACCTGTATCAGCACATGTATTAGTGTTCTCCCTGCAAGCCACCCTTGCTACCTTTCCAGGAAGTCCGCCTGTGAACATTTTCTACATTTTAAAAGTGTTCATTGAGAAAGCCCGGCCTTTGAACAAACTTCAGGCAGAAAACCAAAATATTCTCAAAGTTTGATGATGAGCAGAAGGATACAACAATGCAGATCCAGTTAAACAGGAGCATGAACATGTAATCTGCTGGCCTGCCATCAAAAGCCCCTGTAAATAAAAAGAATTATTAGGGAAGGTACTGAAATTTTTATGAGAAATCAAGAATTTTTTTTTCTTACTTTTCAGAGGCTAAGAACATCTCAGCTAATAACAGTTGCTTTACATGCAGTCTGTGGTTCATAATATTTTTTTTTTTTAGATTTTAAAAAGCCTTAGAATAGAACAACCTACGGACTGAAAAATAAGAAAACCTACTGCATTAAGTGCATAAGCAGTGTCTCTATTTAAAAAGAACACTGGCTCTGGAGATACGTGGTTTTAACTAAATAAGACTCCAAAATGGAGTTAGACCTCATCCTTCATATGAAACTGCCAGGCAGAAGTGCAGAATAAGAAAATACACGTGCACAGCAAAAGCAGAGACATTAAGTACAATGACTGAGTCATGTGAAAAACAGCCCTTACTTAGGCAAATTGCATCCTCTTTGCATCATCTAGTCAGACTCAAGAGATATGACAGTTTTTACACTCCAAAAAAAATTAACATGCATGTCAAGGAAGGTACACTTTTGCAGCACATTCTGTTCCTTCTTCTAAGTTAATTTCCCATTTCAAACATGTGTCAATTTTTTGACAACAGTGGAAACAAAAAACATATTAAAAAAAAAAAAAAAAAAAGGCAACATTCTCTGCTGGTCACACTAAACAAAATTATCTTTAGATGCCCAGTTGAGTTTGTGACCCAGCAGAGACAAAGTTTAAAAAACAACCCCCATAACAACTTCCCACTAACATGAAAATGTGAGGCTCTCACTCTTGCAAAGTGTGGCAAAAGGCTGACACAGAGCTCAACATCTGTGCAAGACTCCCATCAACTTTCATATAGCCCCAGGAAAGCCTGAGAATACTGTTGAAAAAGACCCAGACCACGCAGTGACAAACTCAGCACACCACGGAAAAGCTGAATTACATGCTCATAATTAAACATCAAAAGGCCTAGCAAAGAAGGCCACTGCTTAATGTTAGTACTACTTGCCTTTCTACAAGTATTTCACATGCCAAAAAAAATTTAAAGGAAGAAAATCTATTTTTAAGCATCAGTTTTTTTAGGATAGCCTATGTAAACCAAAAACATACATTTAAAATTGACATTCTAGTAACTTAAGTTCAGCCATGCAAATTACTTGACAGGAAGAAAAAAAACACTTTGAAAAATATATTGAAAAGTTTTAAAGTTGAAGAAGTACCTAAACTGATGTTTTCTCCTTCCTGTTCCCACACAACAAACAAACAAGAAAAGCTGACTAAAGTTGTAGAAATATCAGCTCAGGAATAGGAAGAAATCAAAGCTATTATTAGTCCCTTAAATTTTTCCACTTCTCATTACATAGGAGACCACTAACAAGAATATTAGACAAACTATTTAAGTTGACTTTTCAATGAATATCGAAGAAAATTGGACTACAGACTGCCGGAAAGCTCAGCACCAGTATGGGTTGAGCTCTATCCCACTGGGTCTTTCTGTAAGGCCCAGGGCATAATCCAATCACCTGGGAAGAGTTGCAGACTCATAATCTCATCATTCAAACTGCTGGGGAGTGAACTCTTCATATTCTGCTTTCTCTGTTGATATTTGTTATGTTCTTCTCCAACCCAAACAAAATAAAAATACATCAATCTCCCTTTCCTCAGGAAGCTATAGGTCAGCTTGCTAGGAAAGCACAAGCACAGAACAAAACCATATGGATATTCCTGACAGCTAAATTTGAAGCTGGCATGCAGCACCAATGTATGCTGAAAACCCACGTGCAACACTGAAAATAGAAGTTTCACTTCCTCAGTTTCACAGACAAAAGGAGGAGGCACAGATCAACCCCGATTTCCACCTGTAAACATTATCAGCAACTTATGTACTCCCACTTGCAGAAGGAGTCAAGCCTTTTACACAAAAATAAGGGCCAGCATAAACAACAACTAAATTTATAACCAGAAAAATTACTGTAATATAAAAGAAACACACTGGTTCAAACAACAACACAGCTAACTTCGCCGTTTCAAAGTCCAGATGTGTGGCACAGCAGGAATTTACTGCTGAAAGAATTTACTTCCCTTCATGAGACTTGCGTCACAGCATATACTTACAAAATGCTCCAGTTGTCTATGTCCAAGTAGTGATGTCTTAATTAACATATATTAACCAGGAATTCTAGCTACACCTGGCTTTGCCCAGTAGAATGTTGAAACTTCCAGCACTCTCACATATTCATAATCTACTGCAGTAAGGCTCAAAGGGAAGGAGGAACCATTTCTAGCTATTAAGCTACTACTTACTTTCACTAAGAAAACAATCAGATACAATCTGGCACAACTCTTCCCTTTCCCTGTTCTTTTTAAGACTTAAGTAGAATTCCACAACACTCTCTGGACAGCAGATCTACGTGGATCTCTACCATGGGACTTCCCAAACATCACCTTGCAACGCTCTCACACCGTCAGCTCTAAGACTCCATTAGAACTATATTGAAATTCTTGCTCACAAAGGCTTCCAGGAGGAGCTTGGCTTTGAAAATACTTACTTCAACTGAAACTATTTTTGTCTAGCTTTCATGAACTGTGCAGTGCAAAATGAAACCAGTTTTAAAGCTACCTTGTAACAACAATCTCTTTCTTAAGAGAAACAATACATTATCTGAACTCCTTTATTCCACTCAATTTTTACCCTTACCTGAAAATCCTACCAGTCCCTTAACTTTTCAATGTATCTATTTGGAAAAATGGCACACTTCATTTATACAAGGTATCTCTCAACTCAATGCTGAGAGAATAACACAACAAAGCATCTCTTTTAAAAAAGAGGAAAAGCTGACATTGTTATTTTCCCCAGATGGATATACCCATAATTACAAATGCTCTACCATCCTCCTGTGTTAAAGGACACCACAAACAAGAAAACAGAGGTAATATCATCTTTTAGTCTGTCTCATTCCCTGAAATCCAAGAACTGAAAGCACCAGGCTCTCCTCCTGAAACAAGTATCAAGTTCAGACCCTAAATGGCCAAAGGGAAGGCGCCAGAAAATCAGTTTTCAGAGCAGTTTCACACTGACCAGCATAAGCTGACACAGATGAGCCATCTCCATAAACTCCAGATAGAGTTCACCATGTGCGTACAAATTAATGGATAACATACCTGTTTCTAATCGTGATGAATATTGGTACAAGAAATACAAATTCACCAAGTAGAGAAATCCTGTTCCAGGTCCCACTGGGAAGAAGAAAGTTGCCGTTATCGGCCGCCAGATCTGTCCAGATCAAAAGAGAAAGATATATTTATATGATGCAGAATGAACTCATATGCACAGGGCTTTTTGTTTTCATTCATTATCAATTACTTGGAAGATCACGGAAGAGATTAAAAACAGTCCAAGCATCAGTTTCTGCTGCTTCAGCAGTTTTTACAGATGTGGGATTTTGTTTAATCTGATAAACAAAGGTATTAAGATTACAACAGAAATCCCACATAACTTCCCAGATTGCTTCCTTCAGATCTTTGCAGTACTGAGTCTGCACTGCAGTGCAAAAGGGATATGCTTGCAAGGATGCTACAGTTTTAAAAGCATCCACACAAACCCCATTCTTCCCTGTTGAACACAGGCCAAAGAATTCAGACAACAGTCTTTAGTGTACCATTCCAGTCAGCACATGCTGCTCTGAGCATTCTGGACTTGCTTTAGAGTCTCCCAACAATCAATATTAGGCATAGCCAACTGCATAGCAGCACGTAGCAAGGACAGAAAATGTCTGGCCATTCATAATTGAGCTCTTTAAGCAGCAACACTTCCAAATAAGAGTATTAGGATCCTGAATCACAGTTCCAGGAGAAATAACAGAACTAGTGGTAAAAACAGTCATTTAAGCTACTGAATTTTGGAAACAATATACAGATCAAACTACAGATACAATCATCTTTTTAACTTTTTTTTTTGCACTTAGCCTTTTGCACTGAAGATATAACGAACAAGTATAATAGAAATGTAAAGGTGGTGATGTTTCCTCTTCCTTCATCTCCTGTTCATCCAATGAGTCCTCTCCCACTACACACCTGCAGCACAGAACACTGAACTTGTAACATCACAATGCAAGGAAAAATATTATGTCCACTTTGTGAACACTTCTGATATTACTAATGCACTGTATGTCTGACGCCTCAGGGCTTTAGTTGTTAGTTTACATGGCCCATACCTAAGCACAGAAGTTGACAATCCCAAACAGAAGCTTTTGCAAATTCCAAGCCAGAAGGTGCAAAAGATGCAGAATGACACAATGGGTCAGACTGGAAGGGACCATTCCAGGTCAACTGGTCCAACATCCCTCCTCGCAGGGTCATCGAGAGCACATTGCACAGGATTGTGCTCAGATGGTTCTTGAGAATCTCCGGTGAGGGAGACTCCACAACCTCTCTGGACAATCTGTTCCAGTGTGTAGTCACTCACACAGTAAAGTTGTTCTTCCTCATGTTCAGGCGGAACTTCTGTGCATCAGTTTCTGCCTGTTGACCCTTGTCCTACTGCTTGGCACCATCGAGAAGAGCCTGGCTTCATCCTGACACCCTCCCTCAAGATATTTATACACACTGATGAGAAGAGGCGACCGAGAGGGCAGCTCGAGGTGGAGCAGGCCCAGCTCTTTCATCCTTCCCCCATAAGAGATGCTCCAGTCCCTTATCATATTTGTTGCCCTTCACTGGACCCACTCGAGGAGCTCCGTGTCTCTCCTGTAGCTCTGCTTCAAAGTCCTCCGAGCCACTTGTGGTTCGGGATGTTTGCACACCAGGATGTCACCTCTGCTCCCAAAGTCACACCCACAGGATCGCACAAAGCCGGGCAAGGCACCCGAAGCCACAGCCACGGGTTTTATGGCTACAAAGCACCCTGGCACAACCACCGGCTCCAGCCAGAACAACTCCCACGAAAAAAAAATAAGAGAAAACCACACCAGAATGAGACACAAGACGAACTGCTAGGCTGGCAGGGGCCACACACAGCCCTCCATCTGTCCCACTGGCAGGGTCAGGCACCGCTGCCCTCAGCGCGGGCCCAGGGCCTGCGGGCACAGCACCGGCTACCCCCGGGCCCAGCCTGCTGGCCCTGTTGAGCGGGAAGGCGGGCTCGGCTCGCTCCGGAGGGGCTCTGGTCGCCCCCGGTGACCCCCGAGCACTGTCCCGGTGCGCGGCTCCCCCGGCGAGGCCAAAGGGCCCGGGGAGGGCGCCGGCCCCGCCCACGGCCCTGAACTACAACTCCCAGGAGGCCTCGCGCGCGCCCGACCGCGCTGCCCTAAGGCGCGGGCGCCGCGGGGCACGCCGGGAGCGGTAGTCCGGCCCCTACCTGGAAGCGGTGGATGAAGGCGTCGGGCCAGAGGAAGAGGTTGACGGGGCTAACGAGGCCCAGCTTGCCCACGAGCGGTACCGCGATGGAGCCGGCGAACCAGTAACGGGTGATCAGCGGGATGCTCCTGAACCAGTCCCCCAGGTCCGACATGGCGCCACCGCCGCCGAGGGCTCGCCCACGAACCGGCTGCTGAGGGGGAGGCGAGACGACGGTCCCGCTGCGCTCCTGCCGCCGCCGCCCGGGCACGGAGAGAGCTCCAGGCCAGACGTGGCGCCACGGAATTCGGCAGCGCCGGCACCGCCGCTTCCGGCCCCGCCCCGGCAGCCGGGAGTCCCGCCCCGGGGGCGGAGCGGGCAACGGCCCAGGGGACGCCGGCCCCGGGCCCGCCTGGAGCGGTGCCTGTGACGTGGGAACAGCGAGGAAACCGGCCGGCAACCCTGCGGCAGCCCGGAAAAAAGCCGTGCCCTGAGCGGCCTCCTGCGCTGCGAGGGCGCCACGTTCTCTCTCCGCTTCATTCACCACCCGGCGCCGCTCCCGCCTCCTCACCCCGCCCCCCCGAGCG
>VWZG01000035.1:76035-94595 GCA_013396735.1 Grallaria varia | reverse complement strand
TTCCTTCCTACGGAGTGCCACAGAATTTCAGTATGTTACTGCTGTTCTGCATGGTTGAGTATTACAGCCATGCTCAAAAGCTTTTTGTCCTTAAAAAAAAAGAGAATTTAGATTCATTTTCTTGAAAAATATCCATTTTACTTATTGTGCTGCAACATCTGATCAGTCAGATCTCAGATTTTTGCTCTATAGAATTGAGTATAGTTATAGTCTTCTTTGAAGGTATTTTTGAAGCAGGTATTTATAATATCCCAGACACTTACATCTCAGAAGAAAAAAAAAAGTTCAAAACTTACCACCCAAAGATATTGATGATTATTAAATATGGGCCAGAAATGAACAAGGTTTTTCTCAGCCGATCAAGTTCATTGATTTGGTTATATAATATAACTTTTCTGTTCTACTAATGGCTCCCTAATAAATAGACTTAGAGCCACCAAATCATAAGAAACCTCATCCTAGACCCTCAAACCTTATGGGCAATTTCTAGTTCTAATAATGGAAGAATACATTTATTTTCTCTTGCATTTGCAATTTTCTGCCATATGAACTAATAATAATTTACAATTTCTTTCACCAAGGGGAGCCTATTACCTCAGGAAAAATGATCATTCATGCTTCACATATGTGGTCTAATTCCTTTTTGGACTAACAACTTACCTATTGAAACAAACATGAATCTAAAGTAATGAGTCTAAACTACTAGCAGGTTGGTTAAACAAATTCCAAAAAATATCAAGTAAGACTTGTCTACTCTCATGGCATGGCCTATATGACAATTACTGAATAAATTATATAAAACCGGAGATGTTCATTGCTGTAAAGACAGTTGTATTGATTCATAACATCACAAGCAGAAAATCTTAGCATAAAAGTATTAATTAAAATGAGATTATAAAAAAATATATTCTTCAAAGTGAAAATGGGAGTCTAGTTAGGTATCACATAGTAGTTCTAGATCTTTGTTTCACCTTAGGTTTTGCACAGACTATATCTCTCAAGGTCACCTGTCTCTTGAAGTTGTCAATTGACAACTTGAGAGTTATGTGTCTGAACACACACAGCATTATTGGTGTGTACAGATTTTTGTCCCATCTGTCACATCCTGATGAGGAATCAAGACATTCTTCAACCTAAGTTTCCCTAAAGGAAACCACTCTGCTAGGCGCTCACTACAGACATAGCAGAGCATACTGTGCACTTCCCCTTCCACTTGAGCGTTTCACGAGCAGCAGTCTGATCATTCCTATAACAGCCCCCACCACTTTGCTACAGTGTTGCTCAGAATTACAAATGAGTGTGTCTGCTTCCTTGAGTGCTTATGCAGTTCAAGTCTAGAGCATCTTACCACCCTTCAACTTTCTCTCCACCGAGCTTCAAGAAAATAGGATTAACTGCCATGGGCAATTAAGGGGGGAATACTTTCTTAATGTCCCTGTATAGTGGCCATAAGTTATGTTCATAACCAGATAATTGCATTTACCAAGTGATTTGTCTTGGGTTTTTACTGTTTCAAAATCTCTCTTGAATCTAGGCTTTGATACACTGGTCATTTCTGGAAATAAATCTTCTCATAAAGCTCAGTATTTTTCATCCCAAGAGGCAGACTAAGATTTAAATTCACAGTTACATATCTATATGCTTATCTGATGTGAAACACGGACTTTTCTGATGTTCAGTCATTGTTAACTTGCAAAAGATGTAGGCTATAAATTGAGCGATGGGGGTAAAATGCTAGAAACAGAAGGAGTTGAAAAATGACCAAGTACCAGACCAAGCATTGATGGCATTTAACTCAATCCAAATTTTGTCTCTAGCAACAAAAAACCCTGCCATATCTCATGTTATACTAGAGGGATATTCAGCATAGTAAGAAGTATTTCTCTTANAATTTGAGGGTCATTTCTATTCAAGCAAGAAATCATTTCCTATGCTTATATAACAGAAACTAACTTTGTAGATTGAAAGAGCTGAGAGGTGTCTTTAACTTAAGAAGAACTGTCCCAACTGGTTTGTTTTGTTTTTCTCTGTTGTTTGGGGCTGGTTGTTTTGCTCTTTTTACATTTTGTTTTTGGTTAGGTTTTAGGTTTTTTTGTGGAGGTTTGGTTTTTTTTGTTAGAAGGAGAACTGATTCTCAACTTAATCTTTTTTCCTACTATTCTGACTTAAGGCAAGCACTAGGTAAATTTACATCCTATGGCAGTAGCTAGACTTTACAGAGAACGTTGTTCTGACAGTAGAGGATCAGCAGAGAATAAAGCTATAGAACTTAAGTAGACAAAATTTGTAAAAAATCATTCTGCAAATCAAGTGTAGATAAAGCAAATGCAGCAGGAGAAGAGTTTGTTTTAATGGGGAGGGAAGATCATTTTGGGAAAACTGTAACACAGCATTTTCTTCTTGCACTCTAAATACGTATAAATCTTTGGTCTCATTAATTACTGTGATTTTGATGGTTTATGTATTTTAAAAAACATTCTAAAATCAGAACAAATGCATTAAAAAAATTACTCTTGTTTGTTTCATGGAATCACTTTTAACACCGGTGTAGACCAAAGGAGAAGGGAAGCCCCAGTTCTGCTACCTGTTTGATTTCATGATGGTTTTAATTTTAAGTAATGCTAATGACCAGTGATCATTAAACATGCAGCCTCCCAAACCAAAACTTTGTCATGAAAAATTGCTCCCATTTTGAAATCTAAATGAAGAAATACTTACTGCATTGAATACAAAGATTTGTTCTTTGGTTTTACGTATACGAACACATTATTTTTGTCAGCCCCTGTCAGACACACAGTGACTGATAGGAATTTCTTTTTGTGCCATATTTACATCCACTCACAGCCAAATAATGGTCAAGCTTTCAATGAGACTGTTAGGATTTCAGAATTCATTGAAAAGGTGAACAAGTATCTCAAAACCAGTAATAACGATATAAATACTGCTATGTAATTCAGAAAAATAAGCAATCCTGCTTTAATTATCCTGGGGCATCTAGGATCATCAGAGGAGGTCCAAAAGAAGAGGGTGGTGTCACCTTTCATTATGGTCCCTAAGCTAGTGTGATAATATTAGATGACATATTAGAAAACTTATCTAACGTGATAAGACAGAGCTAGTGTCCTACCAACTGAGACAACTTCATTTGATTCATTGCACTCAGAACTCTCAATTTATCTCTACTCATGACATCTGCATTTCCACAGCTGAGCAACTATTCTTTTTGCCGGTGTCTATCTATGAAAAAAAAATTCAAATTAAAAAACTGTTAAATGTCTATGTGCACTATCAACAGATTATAAGATTGTAAGGGAATGCACCTTATCATAATCTCTTCAATATTTTCTCTGAAAGAAATCAAACTAGATAGGGTAATGATTTTTAGAAAAAACTTCAATTTCATATTTAGCTATGAAGAGTGTTGCTTTCATCTAATTTAACAGAAACATTTGCGTTCAAGGGGAGCTAAATACATGGGGAGTAGGGGAGAGGGAATGGACCACATATGCAGTAATGCACAAAAGTTTCCATTTATCACTTTTTAGCATGTGAGAGGTCAGGATTTCTGACCCACTGGTTCTATAAAAATTGTGTTCTGTCCTATCCTTTTGCTAGTTCTGACTAGTGCAATCGCTCTTATTTTGCCAAAGGGATGGCTGTGGGTCAGGGGCAAGAGGGGCTGGAGTGTGAAGATACCTGGGGGGAGTGCAATAGCCATGACATTAGTGACTGTTCTGCTGCTCACTGGACAGATGCAGCTCAGTGTGGGCAGAGTAAAGCAGCTCCCCAAGCTGAATGGCAGGAGCAGGACGCCTGCCAGCCCTATGTGGCCACTCAGCATCTCTCTCCTAAGCTTTCCAAGAAGTAAGACTTTTCCAACTAGGAATCTTCTATACATTATTGGGCTTCAGCTCCTAGATAAAAACTGGTTTAGATATTATGTGTTCTCACCTCAGCTGGATTTTAATGTTAATCTGGAAGGAAAAATCTAATGGCCTAAACAACCCACTTGCTACTTCTTATTACTAAAATGTCACCACAACTCTTGATAGAATTAAAATATATCAAAGTAAAAACTTTTCTGTATTTGTATTAAATACCCATGTGCAATAAGCCACTTTATGGACCAGTGAACTGGAAAATGAAATTATTGTATTAATGTGACTTTTTACTTATGATAGGAATGCAGTGTCACAAAAATGACAGCGTATTGACTTTGTTTTCACACCTGAAAATAAAACCAAAACAAGAAAAAGCCTTCTGAAGTAGAGTAAGAAGAGGCTGTTTGACATTTTTCCCCATCTCTGGCACTTTATATTTAGGGTCTGGAGAGAAACTTGTTTTATGATTGATTAAAACAGCTTTTAAGCGGAGTCTCTGAAGGGAAAGCATGTGCAGACCCTACAGCAGGATTATTTGTTTGTACATGATGACTGGCATTTCCCCAGCCTGCCTGGCCTACAGGTCTCCTCATGGCAAGCCTGAACCCACTCCCCCAGCCTCAAGCCCCTTATACCATCCAGACAGTTCCCTGCGCATGCTCCAGATCTACATCCCCTGACATAACCCACCGGAAACCTACAGTATTTAAATAAATCTGCAAGCTATTTGCAAGTCCCAGGGTTCCTGCATGCCCTGCCTCTTGCTGGAACAGTGGGACATGTCCTATGTTCCAGCCCGTACCATGGGGAGCCCCTACCACTCTTGACCTGTGCTTTGTCCCAAAAGACTTGTGTGTTGAAGATGTTTTTTACCGAAGTTATTATCAACTTATATCTATGTGCATGAAAAATATGACTAATCTAATTTTATCTGATATCTTCCATAATCCTTTCAAAAATAAATTAAAAGCATTGGTACTGGTAGGAAAAGGGGCTACAGGTTTTAATTTAGATTTGGTTAATCATAATCTTGCCTTCTATAAGAAGTTTTTTGTTAATATGAATTTAGTTCTTAAGTGATTTGTTCTCTTAAAACTGTCTTTGCCATTAAGTCTCTTACTAAACTTGATTTAAACAGATAGACCAGATTTGATCAAGCCCTAGTATTAAGCACTGCATCAGTATAGTTCACCGTTGATACAATTCCTGGTACAAGTTAATAAGATCCACAGAAGAGTGGGGAAAATAATGGTGACGTAAAAACATAGATTTATTCTGCTTCTTATTCAGAGTTTAGAAATACTTTGACAACTGCAGATCTTGCAGATATTTTTTTTTTGTTATTCATTCGACAAGCTTGATGAACATTAACAATTGCAATTATTACTTACCTCCGAAATTTTCTCTCACTGTGCCTATACCTTTTAGTTTATTTAGTAGATCAGAGTAAAATTGGAAACTTGTCATCCTTTTTATTTTGAAAAAATCATTCCTTTTTCACAGAAAGGTAATCATGAGCTGGCAGATACAGGGTCTCAACAATCAGCAAGACAAGTGGTGAACAGCATGCAAAAATACTCTTGAAATTATCTTACATAGTAAGGTACCAGTGGATGACTACAAATAAGATCAGAATTATAAGATTTCTGGACTGGTCCATAAATAATTCACAAGTAGGAATAAATGTGTCAAATAATATATTCATAGTGTTTCAGTGACTTGTTTTAAGTAATGATCTTACTAGTCCACTATAAGTTAATAGTACCTCTACTGACATCAGAAAAGACCTCTCAGAAGAGAACTGAACCCAAACTTCATTTATGTGTTTGGTGAGTTTGTATTAAGTTAAGAAAGTTAAGACTAAGTCCCTTTTATTCAGGTGTGTAATAAAGGAAAGTGATCAGGGTGCTCCCTGGTTCATGTTAGACTATTGATAATACCAGACTATCAAACTCCATAGACCAGTCTACTGAAGACGTACCAAACACTGTTAAGGAAAATAGGGTGCTGGATAGTTACTAAGGGGACGAGTGTGACTTCCTTCTGTACTGAATGAAAACAAACACTGTATTGGACTTAGAAGATCCTGTTAGCTTGTTTCTTCCCACAACAAGGGTTCTGGATATCTTGGCATTCTGATACCAGGAATATGAGATAGTTTTAAGACAGAAGCTCCATTTGGTCTACATGCAGCTTAACATGAGCAGTTTGGCATACAGGCTAGAGCATCAGGTAAGTCTTAGATAGCAGCACTGATGTTTCAAGATCTCCTTAATTTTGAAGGGTTTTACATGGTCTCTCATATCTCAAGAAGATTCTGCCTAAATGAAAACTGTATTAGAGAGGAAGTGAATATCTGCCTTACTGCTCTTGTATCCATGAAGTCATATATAGAATGATTTGTCTTAGGGTACTTAGTAGTGAAAGGATATGTCTGGGACTCTGACTTCTTGATTTGATACATCATACTACTTTACTTACTGAGTTGAAGCCAGATTACTGAGTAGCCTACAAGTAGACATGCATGGCTAGACTCAGAACAAGGGAACTGGTCAGAGATGTGAAAATCATCATCATCTTTGACTTCAGCAAGGATGAGGTAGTGGAGTTCAGAATTTAAAAAAAAGGAGCTAGTAAGGCAAAAAGCAGGACCACAACCCTGGATCTCAAGAAACCAAACTTCTACCTTTTCAGCCAGGAAGAATTCATGGAATCCAGACTGAGGAAGAAGGACAGACCCAGGAAAGCTGGTTGACATTCAAACAGGTGAGACAAAATGACAGTTTGGCTGAACAGGAATCTTCTTGAAATAAGGCAAGAAGAAAAAAAAAAAAAAACGGTGTATGTCTAGTGGAAGCAAAGTCAAATGGAAGGGAAGAATAACAAGGATGTTCCTTTCCACTGTAGGCAGTGCAGCCACAGCTCTGTTGGAATCAAAACTGGCCAGAACTGAGAGGGACAATTAAAAGTGTTTTTTTTTTTTAAATACATTAATGGTAATAAGCAGCATAAAAATAACATCAGCATCTTACAGGTCATTCTCCCAAACATGGACAGAGAGAAGGCAGGAGTGTTTAACTCTGCCTGCAACACAGATGATAGACCAAGGGGATTTCAGCGTCCTGAGTGGGAGGACCATGACTGCGAGAATGATCAGCTCCCAGTCAACCCTAAAATTGTACAGAGTCTGCTGCTCCAGCTGCATCCCTGGAAATCTATTGTGCCTGATGGGTGTCAACCAAAAATCCTCAAAAAGCTGACTAATGTCATCACAAAAGATCTCTTGATGTTTTTTGAGTGGTCTTGGGATTCCAGAGAGGTCCCAGATGATTGGAAGATGATGAACATTGTTCCAGTTTTCAACATGGACAAGAAAGCAAACCCCGGAAACAGCATGTGTGTCAGTGTCACTTCACTGGAAAAGTTATGGAGGAGATTATTTTAGGAAATATTGAAAATATCTGAAAGACAATGCAGTCATTGATCACAGCCGATATAGCATCCTGAGAGGAAAATCCTGCTTATCAAACACGATTTCCTTTCATGAAAAGGTAGCCCAACAAGAGAAAGTGCTGGATTCTGCACATGAGATGGAGCAACCCAAGATGTGCAGAGAGACTAGGAAATGAGATGCTGGAAAGCAGTGCCATGGAAAGGGGTCTGGGGGTCTTGGTTGATGACAGGTTGAATGAGTCAGCAGTGCCCTGGCAGCCAGGAGGGCCAACCGTGTCCTGGGGGGCATCAGGCACAGCATCGCCTGCAGGTTGAGGGAGAGGATTGTCCTGTTCTGCTCTGCGCTGGGGCAGCCTCACCTTGAATTGTGTGTGCAGTTTTGGGCACCACAGTATAAGAAAGATATTAAGATCCTAGGGGCTGTCCAAAGGAGGACAGTGAAGCTAGTGAAGTGATCTGAGGGGAAGCTGTATGAGGAGCAACTGAGGTTACTTGGTGCATTCAGCCTGGAGAAGAGGAGACTGAGGGGAGACCTCACTGTAGTCTGCAATTTTCTCAGGAGGGAACAAGGAAAGCCAGGCACTGATCTCTTCTCTGTGGTGACCAGAGACAAGACCCAAGGAAATGGCCTGAAGTTGTATCAGAGGAGGTTTAACTTAGATATTAGAAAAAGGTTCTTCACTCAGAGGGTGGTTGGGCACCGGATCAGGCTCCTCAGGGAAACAGTCATAGCACAAAGCATGACAGACTTCAAGAAACACCTGGACAATGCTCTCAGGCACATGGTGTGACTCTTGGGGATGGTCCTGTGCAAGACTCAAGATGGACTTGATGATCCTTCTGGGTTTCTTTCAACTCAGCATATTCTATGATTCTCTGTGATTCTGTGATATTCAAGGGTAATCCCCTCCAAGCTTCCAACAGCTAGAAAATAAAGAATTGGAGGCAAGAACCATGCCTACAAGAGGAAACAGCTCCTAACTGAACTCAAACATAAATAGGAATGCAGAATGTGTGAAATCTGGCTGACATGAGCCAAGAGGAGTTGCTATCTAATATTTAAGGGATAGGGTTAGAAAGGCCACCATGACCTTTCTATCCAGCTTGCATTGAATTTGGTGAGGGAAATGAAGGGCAGCAAGAAAGGATTCTACACGTGTATGAAGAGCAAAAGGAAGACTTGGGAAAATATGGGACTGTTGCTGATAGGAGCAGGGGAATTGATGAGGAATCACAAGGAAGAAGTCAAGGTACTCAGTGCCTTCTTTTCATCAGTCTTTACCAGTAAAACTAAAACTGGCCACTAGGAAATGCAGACCTCAGACACCAAAAAGAAAGTCTGAAACAAGGAAGGCTTGACCTCAGTGCAGTAGAACAAGTTTAGGGAGCACTTAAGCAAGTGACAAACATAAATGCATGAGCTCTGGCACTTGGCATCTGCAAGAGTTCAAGGAAATGTCTGGTGTCATTGTGAGGCCATTCTTGATTATCTTTGAACAGTCATACACCTGGGAAAGGTTACAGAAGACTGGAAGAAAGCAAAAAGCTTATATTCCAGAAGGCCAAGGGAATATCCAGAGAATGCAGCTCAAAATGTTTTACCTCAGTCCCTCCTGGAAAGTATTTCCGAACACGTGCATGAAAACCAGGTGACCAGGGTTAGCCAGCATGGATTTACAAATACTTGTTCAGCCTGATAGCTTACTACAGTGAGGTGAAGCTGCCAGCTTCTCCAGGAGAGTGCTGTGAGAGGAAGTATCAAGGACCTTATTGAAGTCCAGGTAGAAACAACCACAGCTTTTCCCTCACTCACTAGGCAGGTCACCTCATTGTAAAAAGAGATCAGATTGGTAAAGGAATATTTTTATTATTGTATAGCATCTTCATTGATGACCTGGATGATGGAACAGACCGCACCCTCAGAGAGCTTTCAAATTAAACAAAACTGGGAGAAGCTACTCAAACACCACATGATTGTGCTGCCATTTGGAGCATTCATAACACGCTGGAGAGTTAAGCAGAGAAGGATGCTATGGTCAACATGGGGAAGAGCAATGAATAACCTCAGTCCCTGGTTTGCATGGTAGGCCACCTGGCTGAAAAGGAGCTTGCAGAGAACGACCTTGAGGTCTCCATGGACATCTTGCTAATCATGCGGTGCATTCTTATGGCAAAAAAAGTGATGAGTATCCTAAGCTGTGTTAGAAAGAGCACTGCCAGCATATCCACAGAGGTGATCCTTCCTTTCTGCTCAGCACTGGTGAGAACATATCTGGAGTACTGTGTTGAGTGTTGGCTCTCAAGTTCGAGCAAGATACAGACTTCATGGAGGAAATCCAGCTCAGGGCCACAAGGATGATGAAGAAATTAGAATGTATGTCCTATGTGGAGGTTGCTGAAAGTGTTTAGCCTGGAGAAAAGGCTCAAAGGCAATCTTATTGCTTTTTATAAACACCTGGCAGGAAAGAATGAAGAATACAGAACTAGGTGTTTTTCAGTGTTGCCCAGACAGAGAACAAGAGGCAATGACCACAAAAAAACCCCCAGTAAATTCAGTGTGAATACAAGAAGTTGCCTCCATCTTTGGGGACACTGAAAATCTTACAGGACACGGTCCTAGTTAACATGTTGTAGGTGACCTTACTTGAGCAGGAAGGTTGGAATGAATGATCTCAAGAATTCTCTTCCAACCTAAATGATTCTATGATTCTGTTTTACTAAGAAAGCAAAATTTTAGTGGTAATTCTGCAAAGGAAATCATCACCTCCTCATGCTGTTCTAAATCAGATGACTGTTCAAATTAGCAGTTTCTATTGTCTGGACCTATCCAAACAATACTACCTGATTGGTAAAAATTTCAGCATAAATTTAGAGAATGGGAGTGTAATGGAAGCATTCATCAATATTTATTCACTTTTACGGATACAGTGTGCCTTCCATGTATATAATGAAGGGCACACATAAAGCTTTGTATGAGTTCTGACCCTAGCCTAATGTGCTGGATCAACTTTTAGTTTCTCAATTATCTTTCTCCACGCTAGCCCTTCAAGAAAGATAGTAGCTGCAGAAATTTATCTCCTCCATGGCTGTAACCATAGCAACACAAACAGTTCATTTTCTGTCTCAAATAATGTGCACAACTGTCTGACTAACAATTCAGCGAGGACATTGACAAATGATCTCAGTATTCAGGAAGACATTTAAAATATGCAGATATTTGTCTGAATTTTAATATGGCCAAGAATACTCAAATGACAGAATGTGTGATTCTCAAGTGATATGAAAGAAAACTGTTCCCTAAGGACACTTCTCATTAAAGGTTTCAAAACAGGGATGAATTTATTCAGCGAGATAGATGCTTTTCTTGAGATCATAGATACTTTGTCCATATGTTAGAAGCTCTTGTTTTCTAGACGTTGCATTTTCTTTATTAACTAATTAGCAAGGCAAGAAAAGTAAAAAGGTCTTCTCCCTCCCTACTCTCAGTCCCCCAGCCCCATCTCTCCCTCCCAGATAACTGAATATTCAAAGAAAGAAGGGAGGCTTTTGAAAGACTCAACAGAACTTAATTGCACTGGAAAAGGCAGCGTGTGGTCCACTGGCATTATCATTAATCTAATATGGAAGCAAGAGAAGTCAGCCTCTTTGCATGTTAAATATTGACCTTCCTGATGAGAACTAGCATGTGACTCTCCCAGAGGAACTGCATGTCAGCTAGAAACTGAGCACATTTTCACAATGAGGCTGGTTTCACACAAAAATAGATATGCCAGAGAAGCTGTGGAATTGTCCGTTGCTGGAAATACCAGGCAAGGCTACGCGCAGTTTAATGCAACCTTGAAGTCCAACTGTCTTCAGTGGAATTTTGACCAGATGACCTCAAGAGACCCCTTTCAATGCAAATTAGATTCCAAGTCTATTGCTTCAGTTCACATAAGTCTAATGAAATAGTTCACAAATTAATAAGCTTTCAGTCTCTGTTCATATGTAGTGGACCCTTAACTAGAGAGACAAAGGTGAAAGACCCCTTATTTCATAGCTAATACATCTCCAGCATTTTCCAAGACCATGAGATCAGTATTTACTTCTAAAAGAGCATTGTACTTCAAAAACACATTACCTCATTTATAATGCTTCCTATTCTTCTGACAGTTCATTTGTTGCAGGGAATGCAGAGTATTGTCAATGTTTTATATGTGCAGCTACCCTTCAACACTGGTCTTGTTTGCAGGTGCAAGGTTGAAACTATCATTAACTGTGCAGCAAACTTCTCCACCAATGGAATCCAGTTGTCAGCCCCTCTTTCCCAGCTTCTCACCTGGTTTTCTGTCAAAATTAAGAAGGATTGTCATGTGGGATGAACTTTTTTAAATTTCTTTTGCTCCTGTTGTATCACTTGCATAACAGCATATACCTTTCAAGTGGAATTTAAGTGACTTCAGCAAGCTGACAAGATGTTCATGAAGACAAGGGCTGTTTTGACACTGACTGTCAATGAAATGTATACTAGATGACCAGCAGCTTTGCTGATGCTAAACAAATAAAGAAAGAACCCACTGAAGTGGAAAAAAAACCAGACAACCAACAAACCCAAAACCAAACCAAAAGAAATGCCACCACTCCCCAAGTAAAAAAAAAAAAAAAAAACCAAAACCAAAACAAAACATAACCACAAATGAAGTGACCACAATGCANAAAAAACTCACCCAACCAACCAACCAAACACAAAAACACCTCCTGGAAACTCATGTATTATTTGCCCTCAGTCCCCAAGAAACAGGAAATATTAGTTTGTAATTCTAAACATCTATAGCGATCTGCCTTTTTGAAAGTTAAAGCTGACCAAACAAAAACTGATACAAGCAAGCAAATAGAAAAGGAAACACCATTAAAGAAACCGACTATTTGCATATTATTTACAAGAAGACCAATGAGGTCCACACATGCTAAGTATGTTCCTATTTTAGTGGAAGAGCATATCAAGCCCACCATAAAAGAACTGGTTTTCAATAGATTAGGAAACCATCCTAAATACTGAAACAAATCAGCTGTGAGCTCCAGAAGGTAGTACAATCTCAGCATGGTCACAGTTAGAAAAAGATGAACCTCTAATGACCATGGCTTTACAGTTTTGACAGTAATTCATCAGCAATGGTTTTGATCTCAATTTTCCTTAGTCTGTGGTTCAGTTCAAGGTTTTCTGTTTTGATTGTTTTTCCTTACTAGAACTGAAACCTCAGAGAAATACCTGAAAAAGGAACCATACCCTGATTTGTAAGCACAGAAAAAATAGATTCTAAAAATGAAACATAGTTGGCAGTTTTGATCAGGCTAAATTTTGCCAAGAAGGATGCAGACACATAGACGCTGTTGCATGAATTATGGACAGGTAGGTTTTTTGTGTGGGTGTTATTCAGATAAACACTGCACATTCCCTGAGCACAGGAGATGGAATATATGTCATCCATCTCCTGGACAACACCTCACGCACTGAGTTAGAAGTGTGGACCTGATATATCTGTGTCCTTATCCTTGCCTCAGTGGCTTATGAAGAAACCTGTAATTTTAATATGGGTATGCACATATGTGTACTGCATTTTTGCGGTTCAAGAATGTGACTAAGACTTCAGAGTTCTGTTGAACAATCTCTAGCCTTGCTACTTTTGTCCTCCTTCCTGTAGAAAGCAAAAGAAACAAATATGTGGGTTTCAAAAATGCTAAGTATGTATGCCATGTCAGAAAAGTTAATCTAGGTAAACTAAACAAATGAGGAGCTAATACAGAGAAGGTACATCAAGCAGTGGCAACTGATGAAGTGCTTTTTACGGCGACAGTGTAAAACAGGAAGTTAGAAAAAATGAAGTCAGGTTATAGGAAATGGTGTTGCATCCATCACCCTAGTGAACTAAATAATTTCACACTGAAGTATTGTAAGCTTCCTTTCCCTTTTCTAACAGATTTATCATTGCCATCCATCACTTTTCTATTTTTGTCCTTCCCATTACTATGGAGGGGAGGAATCACATCACTAACCAGAGGTCAGAGAGCCAAGAGGACATTCATTTAATCTCAGAGTCCTATGTGCCTCAGAGAAATACTTAACCAGATGGGAAAACTAGAATGGTTATTGTCACAGAGGACCTGCTATGGAAAAGATATAACTGAATTGTTTGTAGGGAACATATTCTCCTTACTTTTACAGGCAGAAATACAGGTTTGACTTGGAGGTCATGGGTGTTTTTACAGAATGAGAAGAGAAAGTCTGCACACTTAAGGGGAAAAAATACAAGTCTAATCTTCTCCTCTCCTCTCCTCTCCTCTCCTCTCCTCTCCTCTTTCCTTCATTTTGCTTGTAAAATTAAAGAAATAACACTTTGCAAAATGGATTGGCAAGGTGCAAAAAGATGGAGGACACAGTCTACTCACCTTTCTGACAGGCTGGTAAAACTGTCTAATAGAGCTGAGTCAGGAGGAATTCCTCAAGAGGTGAAGGTGTTGCCTAAAATGAGGACAAAAACATTCGAGGCAATTTAATTTGAGGTAAAGCAGAGAGGAGTTCTTTACTGAAAAGCTTTTCAAGTTCCAAAAGTATATAGACACCTGCACAGCATAGAGGTGATTCCTATTCTTATAACACTACTTAATTATCATAACTAAAGATTGCACCCAACCCAGGGACCATCCACCCTCGTACCACCTTGGTGCCACCCTAAGAACCTCCCTTGGGTCTGTCCCTCGGCACGCCTTCCTAGAACTGAGTAGGAGATCTCACGACCCCTTACTTCTTCACTATCGTCTTCTTCACATCACATTCCCCTGGTTGGAGGTTTTCCAGACTTCACGGGTCTTCTATCTTGTTTTGACTGCAATGTGTATTATTACTCTAGTCCTGGTACATGAGTCCCAAATAAAATGTTCTAGTCACTATCACAAATACAGAAAGTCTTTAGGAATCAAAGGGGGAGGAATGCCTCACCAGAAGAAAGTGTTACCTACATGGACAACATTTGGTCTGCCAGCGGGTTTGCTAAGCTATAATAGGTGCATAAATCACTGTGCATTTCCCTCTCCTCTCAGTGCCACCTTCTTTTCTGCATAGCAGATGACAACCTTATGTCACAAATGTATATTTAAGCCTTTTTGTGGTTTGTGTCCTGAAGGGGAAGCTCCTGTTCCTTAAATATGCCACACAAGACCTGAGCTGTCAATACACAGCTATTCGGGCTTATTAGTGTTAAAGCAAGAACCCAAGGGGTCTTGAGAGAGAGTAGCAGGAAAAGATATTTAAGGGACAAGAATGCAACTTGAAAGTAAGGGGAGACTTGGGAATACGTAGTTGTATGTAGAAGAGATGGGGCTGAGAATGCAAGCAGCTGGATTTTCCCCTTTTGTCTATCTTTATATCCTAAATACATGATAAACAAAAATGTTAGGCAAAGGGTAAAGAGTGTAAAAAGGGACAGTAAGTGCAGCATGAGTTAAGAATTTTCTCACTCTTCAGCTAGGTATTTATACTTTATGTACTGTGTAGTAATAATGATGATACAGTGAAAAAAAAGTGTTTTTCTCTGTTGATTTGTTGTATTTACATGACCTTGCTGTTTGCTTTTATCTTTCCATAATTTGTGGAATTTATGACATTATGTATCCAAATGGATTGAGACAGGAGAGGGTTAAAAGTTTAAAAAGTATGTGGAAGACTGCATTTAAAACCAGCCACCTGAATAGGGAAGAGAGGACTGTAGACCACCATAAAAAGGGGAAAATTGAACCTTACTGCAGATGCCTTCATTCCCCCTCCTCCAAGCCTACTGAGAACAGAGGTTTAGGGGATCAGAAATTCCTTTCTTACTGCTGTGTTTAGGAAGAGCAAAAGTCTCCAATCATAATAATGGCAGGGAGCTAATTGCTCAGTTAAGTGAGTATAAGTTGGTGTAAGGGCTATTACGCAAAAATCCTGTGTCTTAGAAAGGTGATCTGGGCAGGCTGAGTTGATAGTAATGATTGGGAATGACTAGCCAGTGTAGTGAGTAAAGTACTGCATTCTCAGAAGTGTGTAAGTGGTGACTGGCCAAAACGAATTGCTGAGTTCCAAATTGCTTTTCTGCTTGTAAAACTTACAACTATTGGTAAATTCTGTGAATTTTCACAGTTACTGATGATGTTGCATGTAGAGAGCACTTCTCGCAACTATCGTATCAAAAAGAAGACAGATAGCTTTTAAAATGACACACAGATTAGTTTTTGACCTAGCTGATATGGTGACAATTCCAACCCCATGGTGCTTGCTTCCAAGGTACTTGCCCCATTATGCTGGATTGCAATGAAATCTCAGTTAAATTCAGGGAAGTGAAATGCTTTAACAAGCTGTTTAAGCTATCTTTTAGTACTGTTTTGTGCCTGGTTCTTCAGGCTCTCATAAGTCAGGTCACATCATCTGTTGATTTCCAGTTGGTCAGTCAGAGGCTGTACCAAGTCAGATACCTCCTGCTAGGTCAGAAAAAATGGACAGTGAGGGATACCAGTATCAGTTATGGACTTAATTGCAAATTCTGCTGACTCCTCCAGCCAAATAGCCTCTTCTTTTACTGTCCACCAAGAAGATTTCAGCATCTCTTCTAAGTGGGTTTTTCAGAGAGCAACTTCAGCACATATGTGTCTGCTGCACTGTACCTCTTGCCCTTGGCTGATTTTGTGCTTAAAACTAAGTGAGTCAAAGATACCTCAAATATGGACAGGAAAAAAAAGAGATACATTCCATATCCTCACGAAATTCAACGAGAAGGACAAAATCCTGCACTGGGGAGGAAAAACACCCAGGCATATGGGGTATGTGCTGAGGGCTCATAGGCTGGAAGAGAGTTTTTCTGAGAAAGCCCTGCGGTTTCTGGTGAACACAGTATTGGACATGAGCCAGAAACTGGCCCCTTGTCACAAGAAATGCTAATTGTATCCTGAGAAGCATTATGCAAAGTATTTCGATGAAGTCAGGGGAGGTGATCCTTGCCTTCTGCAGTGCTCTGTCCAGTTCTGGGCTTCACAGCAGAAGAGAGACATGGACACACTGAGAGCCCAGCAAGGGGCCAGACTGATGATGATGCACAAGAACACCTCTCCTGCAAGAGAGCTGGGACTGTTCAGCCTGGAGAAATGAAGTCTCAGAGGGATCTTTTTACTGTATATACATACTTGAAGGAATGATGGCAAAGATGATGGAACCAGGCCCTTCTCACTGAAGTGCAGTGACAGGACCAGTGGCAATGAGCACAAACTAGAACGGGGTGTTTGCTCAGAATGTCAGATAATAATTTTTCACTATTAAGATTGACTGAGTCCTGGCACAGGTTGCCAAGAGAGGTGGTGGAGTTTTCATCCCTGGAGATAGTCAAAAACTCTCTCTATTTAGTCCTGGATTACCTCTGTGGGTTAACTTCTGCATGAACAGCGGAGTTACCCCTAATGATCTCCACAGCTCCTTTCCAACATATTCCAGTCTGTGATGCTATGATACCACCTCTTAAAGGAGGGCATGGAATATATACAGAATTAACAAGTACAGCAGTCGCAGCAATACTGATCTGGTTCAGAACATCTCAGGGTCATGGCAATGTCCCTAAGTAGAAAGCAGTATTTCGAGTCCATTGTTCTCTCACTATTGCTGTTTCAAGGACTTGTTTAAGATTTATTATTTATTGTTGTATATTACAGCTTTACCTGATTGCTAGTTGTCAGTACTATGTACAGTTTTGTATCTCCAAATATCAAATAAATATATAACAAAGTAGCTTACATGGCTACCTAATCTCAGGTGGTAAATTCATACTCTGATCCTGGCAGTGGAGAGGTATTTGCCATCGTGTTTGAGGGAGGAAATTATTTGGTTGTTTAGTTATTCAGAACTTTTTTTGGAGGGAGAAATTTTCAATTATTGTGTTGAAATGCAAGCTCATGAGAGAAATATAGGTGATTCCTCTTAAAACCAGTTTTCATTTTGTGTGAATGTCAGCTCCAATATTTCATCCTTTTCTTGAATGGTATAGGTTGCTTCATCACCTGAAGCTGGATCCCTGAAAACACTTGGAATGGCTTTAACAGTGACTACCACATATTCTTCTGTTTCAATAGAGGTAGCGTATATGTGATGCTTTTCAGATAGATTTGTGATAAAAGAATAAATTCTGTTAGTTAAATCACTAAACACTGTACACAGTCCCTGGGAACAAACTCTGCATGGGCAGAGAGGCTATTGGAGAGCATCAATTCCCATGCTTAAACTAAGGTATGCAATGTCCCTATTGGTTATAGAAGAAGAACTACAATGTAAGCAAGAGGTTCAAAGAAGTTGACAGTGATGTCTCTCCTCCTAACTGTAATTATTATAATTTTTTATTGCATAAAGTAGAGGTTATTCTTACACAATGAATTTACTTCATGTTTCTTTGCTTGAAAGTATAGCATTTTACAATGGTACAGAAGCATCTGATGAGCTGGACCAAAGGCTGTTAGAATACACTTTGAATAGATTAAAGCTTGCAGACATATGAGGCAAAGACAGAATAACCATGCTGGGTTTCTTTTCCTTTCTCACTCTTAACATTTTTAGTGCTAATGACTCTTCTCTGCACTGTCCTTCCTTACGTTTGAGTAAGAGGACCTCAGTGGTAATCTGCTTCCATGACCTCCATTTCTACCCATTACATGTGACAGACTAACTAATTAAATTGAATTGTTTTGTTTTGAGACACCTTCTTGTCCTATCGGCAGTAATTACTTTATCCCAGAGATTGGAAGCTGTAGGCACTACATTGCAGTGCTCAGGTGTAGTTAATGAACTGAGAGTAGTCAAAATATTGAGGATGTTATTTTGCAGATGATGTCTCTGGAAAGCTCTTGCAGTTACTAAGTACCACTTAGTGTACTTAAAAGGGTAGAGTAGGCTGCAATTTCTGATGTCAGAAACAGAATTACATTTGTTTTTAAAGACATATTTTGGGATAATAATATTTATATGCTACTATTTTGATCAAGAGAACTGATGACTGAAAACTTGAAAACTGACAACTGAAAAGGGAGGGAGGAAGAGAGGAGGGAAAGAAGGAGGGAAGGAAGGAAGGGAGGGAGGGAGGAAGGAAGGAAGGAAGGAAAGACTATCTGTGGACAACCTTCAGATAATCTGCTATCACAGTCCATTTGGTCAATCAACCGTTATTTTGGTGCATTGATTTG
>VWZG01000035.1:27224-50388 GCA_013396735.1 Grallaria varia | reverse complement strand
AAAAGACAAAAAATTAAGAGGCTTTTTTTGGAAGGGGCCAATAAAAGAAACCTGGTTACTTTTGGGGGGATCTTAGTCAAGCACTGTTTTAAGATTTCAAAAACAACTGTCTTTTGATTGAGAACATATAGGAAGACAAGGCACATTATATTAGAGCCAGGTGAGAAGAGGTCACTTAGTAGATAAGTTTCATAGTACTATATGTTAATCTCAGTAAAGAATGTGACACTCCTAATTTCAAACATGGAGTTCATGGAGTTAAAAAATGAATCATGGGGGTGAGGGATTTGAGTTTTTAGCATTTCTAAGTGGGCATCACAATGGTCAACGAAACACTGGAATTCAGACTTTGTGTTTACAGAAGACACAAATATTTTCTAGAAAGCATTACAAATAGATAAGAAGGTAATTTACTAGCAGCAAAACTCAGTGAAGCAAGTTTATTCCTAGGAGAGATTCAATCAAATATTTGAATACATGTATTGTACGGCTACCTTTTCTATTATATCTTCCTTTCTCTCTCTCCTTATGACTCCTTTTCTAAAGAGAAAATTTATGCAGTTGATGAACCTGCCATTTATGAACTCCTAAACTGAAAGAGAGTCAGGAACAGTCTATATATTTGTATGTGTATATTGATGAAGGATGCCAGACATCAAATAACCAAAAACAAGACAGAAGACTGAGGTATAAATTCAGCACAACAGGCATGCACAGCTGTAGCATTATGAGAGATCCTGTGTGTCTGAGGGGACAGGGGAAATTATGCTTCAGCAGTCTCTGTGTTTAATAGTTGTATCAGTGGAGGAGAAGGAGGTGGTATGAGTGGGGAAAAGGTGACATGGATATTCAGATATACCTACATCTTTTCTCAGCAAACCAATTGGAAGAAGCTCTGCCTTTTCAGGAGCCTGATGCATCCTTTGGAGGGAGGGAGGGAAGGAAGAAGGAAATGACAGAGAGAGAGAGAGAGAGAGGCGGGGGGGGGGGGGGGGCCGCGTGAGANGGGGGAAGAAGGAAGAACGTGGTTATGTACAAGGTGAAATTCTAAAGTCACAGATTATTTTGAGTTGGAAGTGACCCACAGGCATCATGGAGTTCAACTCTTAGGTGAATGGCCCGTACAGGGGACTGAACCTGTGCTCTTGGTGTTATTAGCCCCAACTTTGAACCCACTGATCAAGGAAGGAAGGACTGGAGGAATGGAGGAAGAGATTTTAAAATCACTGAAATATTTTGTAAGTATTTTATTAGGAGGAGTGGGTGCCAAGAGAAAGAATGCAAACTGAAATGCACTGACTTTTATAGAATGTGTATTTCACTCACCTTTAGGATTTTCAGAGGGTAGAGATTTCTCAGTTGATCTAATGTCTAAACTTTGATTCCACACCACTCCAGAAAATGGGTGTGCAGTGTACTTACAATGTAGATGTTTTGCAAGGATTAGAATTAAAGTTAGGATTCACCCCTCCTAATCTATATGGCAATAATTTTAATCCTTTTTTGTTTGTTTGTTTGCGTTTGGTTTTGTTTTTGTTTGTTTTTTTTTGTTTCTGACAGAAGAACCAAGAATTTCAAAGGCTGCATTTCTCATGGCAAATAACAAAATACAGGAAAAAGCTAAGTAATCTGGTATATAATAAACAAAATTGTAATAACTTCCCAATTTAACATGAAAGAATATCCATAAAAGCAAAGTATTCAAGTGCAAAGAAAAAGCTTATATTTGCAATGGGATCACTCTTTTAGATATCTTGTATAATTACAATTCCTTCAATTACTCATCCAGTGATTGCCTTTATCAACTTATTTTTCCCATATGATCTAAACTAGTTAGTGATTTATATCAAACAATTCTCATCTTCAGTAACTGAAAGGCAAAGACATACCCTCCTAGGCAGTAGATTCAACCCTTTAGAAATTGCTCACTGTCTTGCAGCTGGTATTCTGCAGTCACAGACATCCTCCGTGAGTCTAAACCTGTAGTGTCAAAACTAAGAAAGTTTAGCTTAGATTGAAAAGGTGCTATCACAAAAATTTAGTCATTCTAGCAGAAAACAGTGGACTAGGCTTTCAGCCCCGAAGTTAACAAATCCTATGAGGTGGACATAGTAGAGATAGACCAAAAACCTAATCTGTAGGTGTGACAATGAGGAGCAATTGCATGGTCAGGTGTTACGTGAAAGGAGAGGTTTTGCCCTCCACTCAGAGAGGGGAGATTTTCTTGACCCTAGTGTTTTAATTTTCTGTCAGTGCCCCAGAGAATCCAAAACCCTTCTGTCTCACCAGTCTGTTGGTGTTCTGTAAGGGCTACCCTTCAGGTGATTCACATGATTTACAAGTAATTCAACCGCCCTTCTCAGGGGGCTGAGCCAAGAGTGTGCCTACCCCTCAGTGAGTCTTCCCAATGTGGTATCCACAGTTGGCAACTGCTAGCACATGCAAAGGACTCATTCTAACAGTTTATGTAGTAGCACCCTTTATTAACACAAATTGTGACAGGGTAATAAAGTTCAGGGGTCTTTAGTGTCTGACTGCAAAAACCCGTTTAAATCAATCTACTATTACTATAAAGCAAGCATAAGCTCTAGTCCTGTAGCAGTATTCAGTACACATAGAATATGTTCCTCATCCAACAGGTGTCCCTACAGGGGTGGAAGACAGATTCAGGCCGTTGACTAAATCCCGCAGTTTCAGTGGAGTCTTCCTCAATTTTCCCCTGTTCTCAACTTAGTTTTACACTATTTCTTTAGGTTTAGGTGGAGCTTGAATGACTTTAGTCAGAATTACTTTTATGTCTGATTGATGTAAAATTTTCTCACTTTGCTTCACACGCTTAATGGGCAGTCTTACCTTGGCATCTGCCTCCTTTGGTTGACAGGTACTGTACAGTCTTTGAACTACAAAGTACCACCATGTTATTTTCCCTGCAGGGGTTTCTATGGAGAGAGGCCATGGTGTCTCCTCTCCACTCCACCCTCCATTCCATCCCCTGTAGCAGCTGCTTATTGTTGTATAGGGAACTTAGTGGGGCATGTCAGCTGTGTTCCATCCAATGAGCAGCAGCTGCCTTTTATCCTGTTGTTACAGTTTCAGAATGTGTAAGAATTTTCCTTTCCTACCAGCACGGAGTTCTCGAGCCGATGAGCAACACCTTCCCCATCACTGCTAGCTAACAAAAAACTACCTAATTGCCGGAATTCCAACCTGATTCATGGGGTCGAGACTTCTTTTCTTTTGGTTTGGGATTTTAGTTTTGTTTTTCGGAAGCGGCAGAAGCATCTCAGAGGGAGCTCCTTTGGTTTGGCTTTTCCCCCTGCCTCCAATCCCTAACCCCAGGTGCCCTGTGCTTCAGAGGGACAGAGAATGTCACCATTGCCTTGGATTTGGTACAGACTTCCTGAGGCAGCCCTCCTTTAGAACAAGTTTGTTTTGAAGCTTCTGAGAGGTGGTCATATAAGAAAATGTTAAAAAGTTAAAGCTAATAGAGTGTTCAGAAAGCTCTTCTTTGCTATCCCTGGCCAAGAGTTATGGCTTCCCAACTGAGACAGGCCTCTCATAATAGAATCTGCAAGATTCTATTTGCTTTGTTCTTAAGTGTGAAAACTGTCTTAAAAAGGCATCTTGCTTTCCTACAGTGGTAGCTGTTTAACACAAGCATTTTAATGGAGATTAAAATATTTAACTTCAAGTATACAAGCAATGTGAAGAATTGAAACTTTGGCTCCTATTTGGAACTGTACATGTCTTATTATGATTTGTGCATTTAAAACACAATACTTTCATGGGAATATGGCATATACAGTATATAGCATGTATTTTATCCTATCTATGTCAGGTTTTTTTCCTTCTTATGCAGAAATCACCTGTGTAACCTGTTAATATTTAGGAGTCAGAAGATCTTGCCCTTTTGTCCTTTAAAGGAGTTCTGATAAATTGTCTGCTTCAGTTCCCTGAAATTCCTTTTTATAATATAAGCACAGATTGAAGTATGAACAAAGTTAATGAAGCTATGATTTTAAAAAGACATCTGTGCATCTGCCTATGGCTTAATAACTACCTTGCACAGGCAAAGTCAGGTTAAAGAACTGGTCTGGGTGCTTCTACTAAGTTTACTGAATGATTAGTATTTCTTAATCACCAGCAGAAAATCATACAGAGCTCTTTCCATTCATGGAATTAGGTAACGTTTTTGGTCATTAGAGAACAGTTCTTGTGACTACATTTGGTAATGAACAACTTGCTATATAAACAATTTATGAGTCTATTTGCTTAGGCTGCAGTAGAAAACCCTTGTGTATAAACACTGATGGACAATGTTCAAAATTACTTCCAATTGGATAGAGCATCTCATTGGATATTTTGTTTTACCCTTGTGAACACAAACATTCTTCCACAGTCTCATTTGCATCACCTATCAATAAAAAAAAAACATGCTAGTTTTCATTAGTAAAACCCATTTTAAGGTCTACAGGAGGTAAATTATTTTTAAAATTAGCTTTTATTTTATTAGTCAGGTTGTATGGTGTCAAAACCATGTTGGAGTCAGTGGCACTTCATTTGACCTTACTAATATTGACACAATCACTCTGTGTGTCAGTTCATTATGACACCATTAACCTTCTGAGACTAATAAATATTTTTAAAAAGGCAACAGGCAATTTTTAACTAATTACTTTTGAATAAATTTTTACAGTGTGTTTAATTTCTTACTAGCTTTATTTCCAGAGAAACAGAATGTAGGCAGTGATTTAATTAATTTATCACCTGAAGTTCTGAGGAGAAACAACAGGAATCAGATATACTATGTATATCCTTCCATAAACTTTCACAAGTGCATTTGATTCCCAGATACAGTAATAGAAAGGAATTTGCGTAAAACAGTATTGGCTGCTTTGGCATGCAAAAATAAAGAGTGTAGAGTAAACCTTTTTAATCATACGTATATTGTTTAGGAGGTCATTTGTCTCCCATGTCATACACATGATCTTGAAACTTTACCCTTGCTATCCTGCAGATTTCCTCCTGGAATTGTCAAGTACTTGAGTAAGATGCTGATTTATAACTCAAATACTAGAAAGTGAGAGAGCTTTGTACCATTTCTGATCACAGCACCAGTTTCCTTTAGCGAATCTGATGTTTTCTTTACAGCAGAACCCCAATGATGAATGAAATTATAGTGATAGATAAATTAATGTTTATTTCTGCTCTATACACTAGTAAATACTTTAGTGAGATTATAAACACTATTGAATGTACTTTGTCTCTTCGCTTAAAATTCTACATTTTTGCATATCAGTTCCATAAAGATATTTCCAAACTGTTGCATGTTACATCCTGGTCCCAAAGCCCCACATTTTATTGGGTGTATATTTTAATATCAAGCTCCAAGAGATTTCGCTCACATGAACTGTTGTAAAGCCATTGGTTCTTTGGTATCTTGAGTTGACCTCTGGAGAACAACTACACATTTTTCTCTAAGAGATTTCTTTTAATTTGGTGACAAAATAGGTGTTTTGGCAAAAAGGGGTTTTACAGGTAAAAACCCACGCAACTTCACAAAAGCATTACGACACATTACCAGGAGAAACAAGCATTGCTATAGCAAGGAACTTTAGTTACATACAGCAAGACAAACTCCATGCAGCTGAGCCGGTACCCACACCTTACAGAAAATAAGTGTTTAAGTTACCCATAAGAGGAAGAAAAGAATAAAGGAAGAGAAAGTAAGAGAAGAAAGAATAAAATGAGAAAAGGAGGAGAGAAAGAAAAAGAGTTACCACTTAGAAGATCACCTGTTTGATGGCTGGGTAGAACAGGCCAAGGCCAGATGGAGACCTCGTGGTTGCCTCCTTACCTGCTCTGGTCCCTGTGGCCAAACCCCCCAGACAGAGGGTCTGGGTGGGGGGCCAGGGTGAGGGGCCATGTTCTCACTGTCCCTGCCAATCCCAGCTGGGTCAGGGCCCCAGGAGCTGGGGGGTGTTATGGTTTTCCCAGGCTGTTTGTGACTGGCAGCTGCTCCGGGGCTTCCCCATGTGGGCTCCAGGCCCTGCCATGAGGGACACGACACCACCCCACATCGGTGAGGTTCAACCCATTGAGCTGATTTTATAAAGCGGAATAGTTCTGGAAGATGACATCATGAACTTGGCAGGCAGGCATTATTTTCATGACACAGCAGTAGAGTGAAGGTGATAGCAAAGGAAAGTAGTGAAGACTTATTGAAAATAAGCCTTACATACTCTGGGGCAAACCCATGATATGAGGTCACCTCTGCAATGGAGGGTAGAAATTTGGGGATGATTTTGTTTAATATGGCAGGCCAAACTATTAATGGACTTACTAAGCAAGTGAATGAAGCAACCAGAGTGGTTATTTATGCTGCAGACTTTGATGGGGGCCAGCCACAAGTATAGTTTTAATGGGATTTAATGCACATCCTGATAATTCCTGATAGTGTTGTACAAATAGCAAGGAAATTATGTGTTTCACTTAAACAGCATAACAGAGCTTCGAAGTGAGATCTAGGACATTCATAGCATTAAGAAGAAGGAAGCATGGGGAGAGAACAGCAGGGAATAGTATTTGGGGGTACATCTACAAATTCACTTTACTTGAGCCAAGTAACAGCCCCTCCTTCACCTGCTACCTCTTTATGCATTTTCATTCACTGTAAAGAAATAGCTCAATGCCATGTTTGAAAAATACAGGTGTGTCCTCAGCTCGCTGGGGTGACTCATTCGTATCTCTCTCCTGCAGAGCCCTACTAAAAGCAACTATTTTATAATATTGTCAAGGGACAACATTTTAAGATGTGGTATGTTAGTCCCTGCAATGTTTTAGTATTTGTTGTGACTGAAGTGTCACTTGGTGAGTATTTGCTCTCCAGCACAGTGGTACACATCAAAGGGAAGCAAAGATCGCAGATCAGTCATGGTGACATGGAATACAGCACAATGTGTCCCAACTGTTCATGCATACCTTCTCTACAATCTGGCTTCCATGCTCAAGTCTTTTCCATAATGTGAATATGCTCTGAGAAAGACATCTGCTGCTTTTGAACATTTTCATGGCTTGACTCCAGCTTTCATTTGGCATTTCTGTAGCAATAACTTGCTTTATCTACATTGGAGGTAAAGCATTGCTTATCAAAGCGTTTTTAAAAGTGACCTCAAGTGACTTGCAAGTCATGTCTTAATTTTTATCTTTCTTATGTCCCAATAAAGTTGATGAGAGACAAACACAGCACTATATTTTCCTTTCTTTTACAGGATTATGTTGTTGTGCTACCTGTGTTCAAGACGCACCACAAAAACTAAGAAATAAACTGCCTATTTGTAAAGTACAAGTGAAGACGTGGTTTACACTACTAGAAATTTTGTTTCAATGTGAAATTTGAATACATTGTTAAAGGAAACAAACAAAAAACGCCTTTGTGTTCAAATATTTACAAGGAAGTATTAGCATCTCCTGTACTTTCTCATGCACTGGCATTTTGATAAATGACTATATTTGTCTCTATGAAAGGCTAGAATGGTGTCACTAATCACTGCACTGAAGCATTTTGGTTGTAAAATTTCTGCAGAGTTAATTATTTTCAAAGGTCTTTGCAAAAATGTAATACTTTCTACCAGAATCACTTTGAGATGTCTTTATACATAATACCTGATTTCAATTTTTGCTATGTCATAATGTGAATAAAAATTTGAATGTTTTGAAATATTTTCTCCTATATTGTCTCTCTTGGTCTAAGATGAGCTATTGTAGCATTCTTCAAACTTCTGCCCCTGCACACCAGGGTATACATCTGTTTCCTATATGGAAAATGACTGTTCATCAAAGCTTATTTTTCAAAAAAAAAATTCAAGTGTCTACAGTTACAGATTCCTCTCTGTAGCATTACTGAATTATGAAATCATTGCCACTATATAAGTTTTTTCTCTATTGCTTTTTATTTCTCCAACAATATGGGAAGACTGTTCTTGTCTTGTAGCCACAGTTAGGTTTACCAAAACCCAAACATCTGAGTCCTTTCAGATCTATCAGCAATTGTCTTTGAGTCTCTGCAATTCTCTTACTTGATGTTCTCCAACAGAGCTTAGCTGTCTTTTTAGTTTTCTTTGTAATGTCACCATTACTTTCCCCAGTACTTTCCTACTAGTATAACATTTTAGTTCATTTTTATGGTTTGTTTTCCTGGAACACACTCAAACCCTTCAAATACAGTCTGGTATGCTGTAAACATGTCAGCATTCACTTCTTCCTGCTTTACAATATTGACTCTCCATTTATGCTTGTTACTACTGGCACACCAAGAACTGCTTTTAAGCCAAACACCGCAGTGTGAAATAAGTGTTTGCTTCTGTTCTCTCCTTATAGAAAGTACAGTTCAAGTTAAATTTCCCAGATGCTTGCCTTTCCATATATGTAAAAGAGATATAAGATGCTGAGCAGGGTTGTGTCACAGTGATTACTGGCAAAGTCTCCTCTCCTCTTTTGAAGAGTCTCAAACAAGCACATTCATAATTATCACACTCTTCTCTTACAATCACGGCAAATTTTTGATGAACAGTTATACTGGTTAGATTTCCAGCAATTACATTCAAACCCAAAACATTGTGTGAAAAGGGTTCTTGTTCACCATCTGCTATACTCTCTTGTGTCAATTGTGGAATTCTAGCAAACTTTTATGTATAACTTCTTGCTTTTAGCCATATTTTGACTTAATCCTCTTTCTTCTCTCACACCATTTGGTGAGCAGTAGTGCAAAGCACTGAAATGAAGACTGGAGGTGAGCCATGGAAAGCCTGAAGATGTCCTTTGTTTTTCACAGAGTAGATTTACAAATGAGACTGTGATGATTTTCTGGAGCTTGTAATGCTTGTATGAAGTCTTTGCTGATGATGCAGGGAGTGTTGGTGTCATGTCTGCATGAGCAAAACTGCACTGCTCAGTGACCCACAATCGGACATGAATTTTCTAAGCATGGTGGGTAAAGTGAATGGATTGCAATTCCTCCTCTAAGGTTTCTATTCTAAGATACCCTCACAGACTTCACACTCACATGAACCAGCAGCTGCCTCACAGTCCAGTGCAGCCCAGACCAGCAGAGTCAACAGCTGGCCAGGTGACCTCCAGACACCACGGCTACAGTGCAGGCTTTGCGTTGATAGGTGTTAAGACACCTGTGGACAAGTGTCCCTAACTGAAGACTACTGCTTTTGCTATTATGTTGCATGTCAGATAGTTGGCATCCACTGATGACATGGCTCTGGGCATGTCTCTGTGACTCTCTCCTTATCTAAGGCCAGGTAGCAGCTGCCACCAGAGTTTTTGTCATCTGCTGCTCTCCTGCTCCAGTTGTCTTACACAGCTGTGAAGTTCTCAGTAATTATGTGACAAGTTTTGTCTGTTCCTTTCTTATTTTTCAGCTCCCATTTCAATCATCTAATGAGTTATAAATGAATAAAAATATAGTCCAAGTCTCCTTTGCTTGAACCTTCAGGTAGGCTTTGCTTCAGCAGCTGCCATATTTTCTTACTCTGTGTAGAAGTTTGTTCTGAGCTTGACTTCCTTGACGACTTAGGGTTGTCAATTATTGCACTCTGCTTTTATAATTGGGTATCAAAATTTATTGGTGCATTTTAAATAAAATGGGCCCTTGCATTCAATCATCATGGCTTTTTGAATAATGTGTAGAAACTCTCAGTAGATACATGGATATTCAATACGTTTCAGATATCACCTTTATTGAAAGTATTTTATCCATGAATACTTTTTTTTTTATGCAGACAAGAACAGATTTTTTTATAGTCTTCTCAGCACAATAATCCATTATTATTTCTGCCAGTGTTCTCATACAGACTCAAAAACCCACCATCATGAACACAGAACATGTGAATGGCAAAAAAAGAAATGGAGAATGGGAACATTTCCAACGTTACCCAATTTCATAGTTTGAAAATTATGGCAGATCAGATCTGGCTACTTCCATCCAGTGAATTAGTATGAAATACAACTAGAAATTTCTCCGCTTGGTGGAAGGATGTGATCATAATGGTAACCAAAAATGACTATTTGAGACGTGTAATCTGACCTTCATAATGTGCCAGATTAATTTTTGCTATTATCTTAATCAGAAAAAGACAGCTTTTTAAAATAATTAATTAAATGTTTTGTTGATGAATGGTTCATCATAAATGTATTTGGTTAGTCTCAGTAATAAGATGTAATAAGAGTCTGGGGATTTTAGGGGGCAGGTGGCAGGCCAAGGTAGCATGTTTAAAGTATATTTAATACCCTATACAATATATCACCAGTAAACACTTAAATATCAAATACACTNTTTGAAAATCACATTGACACTTGCAGCAGGAGGAAATGTGTGTAGATATGTGTGCATACAGTTAATAATGAATATGACAGAAGCATGTCATCAGACTGGTCCATGCTACCATGACAATAAAAATACAGGGGTTTGACATGTAGTTTTCCTGTTGAACATAATGTTCATAAGTTCAATCATAATGATTGTAACTCAGCCCGGATCTAACTAACTTTTTGGACAGAAAAAAAAAAAAAAAAAGGAAAATTATCCATAANGACTTTGTCTGTGCTCTATTAATTTCTATACTTTCAGTAACCTTATAAATGTTTCACTGTATCTGAAATATACATTCATTATGCAATAAATGAATGAAGCTCAGTAATGGGGTTTCCTTTAAGCATAATTTATGATTTGTCTTGGCAGGCTATACCTGTCTCTTCTGCCAAAGAGCACATAGATTCTAACAAACAAAAAAAAAAAAAAAAAAAAAAAAAAAAAAAAAAAACCCAAAAAACAACAAAAAAAAAAACCCACAAAAAGCCTCCCCCACAAAAACTAGAAAGTGTACTTTCCAGGAATAGCCTGNCAAAAAAAACCAAAAACAAAAACAAACCACCAAACCAACAGAAACAAAACCAAAAAAACCACGTATTATGGTTAAAATATGGGAGTGCAGTTTATCTAATGGGCATTATGGCTAAGCTGAGAAAAATCTTGTAACACACATTCTGTACAACTGTTTTCTAGGCATCATTGATTTCACATGTCTCCTGAACAAAGTCCTTTTCCAATTCTCCTGCAGGAGAATTTTAAGTATAGAGCTGCTTAAGTTTTTCCAGTGTGTAGTGCATTCCATTTGAAAATCACATTGACACTTGCAGCAGGAGGAAATGTGTGTAGATATGTGTGCATACAGTTAATAATGAATATGACAGAAGCATGTCATCAGACTGGTCCATGCTACCATGACAATAAAAATACAGGGGTTNAAAAAAAAAAAAGGAAAATTATCCATAAAATTAATTATTAAAGGTAACATAGCAAGAAAAGAAGTGGAAAAAGAAGGGGGAAAGGGAAGAGAAGGATAAAAGTTGCATATGTTTACATTTTAAGGTATATTGAAGCAAAATAAAGTCAAGCAACCTTGTAAACACTCCATTCAAAGTATTTTAGCTGAAAGAATTCCATATGGAATTTTAAAGTTCCCTGAGTAATGAGAATGATGCAGAACAGATTAAGGAAACAGACCAAGGAAGCAGACTCTCACTGTACCTGCATAATTACCATTTTATAAAGTGCAGGGCTGACTTTCCACGTATTGTTCAATGTCTCTGAATGCTCAAGTACAATCTTTGGTGGTGCTCTGTTCTTTCAGGGTCATTGTTTCCACCTGATTACATCAGGGTGCTTGGCACCTGGACTACCATTATGTTAGTGATGACAGCACTAACTTACCCGACAACATTTAGTCAGATGCAACTCACTTCCAAGGAAGATGCAATTATTCTTATGATGTTCAAGGCTTTACACCATGCTCTTGGTTAAGCTTATGATACAGAGATCAGCTTGATCTCTTTGTTAAAGGAACATGTTGATTTCTTGTCTGAATCTGAATAATTGCCTAAAAAATAAATTCCATCAATATGTCAAGGATGAGAAGGACAGGTTTATGCCTGAGTCCTGCTGACATGCTGCTGCTGTCCCAAAAAAGGGCTGCGAACACTGTTCAGTGAGCAGCAGCCAGCTAGGATAGGGTTTGTGAGGCACCTCAGTTTTGCATGGAAGAAGCTTTTATTGTAATTATTTACAAATTGGGGTTTTTGTTTGTGAAGGAGCTTACCAAGAAAACATCAGATGCATTTATTACTCAGAAAAGAATTCGGAGTCTGTTTTTCCTCACTCATGATCTACTTTGACAACCTGTGGGTTGTGAATCCTTAACTGATTCACTTTAGGCAGACAGAAAATACGAAATGTATTTGGCTTGTAAGGGAAATAGTAAAGAATGCTTTTTAATACAAAAAGTTGTTTCCTCCTGTTGCACAAAACGTTTGCCCTTTCAGCATTTTTTACTTAACAATGTGCAGATGACCAGTTCTACATCTGGAGCAATTGGCCTTCTCAGAGATCATTGTTGATATGGCTTCAGTCTGAGTTAACAATAAATAAGTTCTTTCTCTTTGTAATTGATTGATGGAGCACTTCAATATGTGTGTTATATGCGGGAGAAAGGTTTCTATATAGGGATATTTCTTGTTTAAAGACGACAAGTCAAGACTCATAGCAGTGCCTATACTTTTCACTAGACAGCTGTTATAACTGGCTAAAACAAAACTTTTCAGACACATACTGCTGCATGTCACATCTAAGAGCAGATCCATAGACTCAGAACCTATGCTGTGGTCTACTTTGTTACTATTTACTGGGGTTCTTTTTTGACATTTTTCAATTGAGTTAGTGTTCATAAAAGTGAAGCCAGTAACCAGAAAAATTAACAGAAAATATATTTAAAGGAGATTGTGTTTTAATTAGGTTATAGACTTTCAGGAAAAATTGACAAAATTGGAATGAATTTGCAAATTAATTTCACCAATATGAATCTGTACTTCTGCTGAGAAACTTGAGGCAGTTTTATTCACACTGAACAATCCACCTTGCAGCTACTTCAAATCATCTAGTTCTGTGTACCAAAAGTAATATTGTTGATAGACTTTTTTTTTTTGCAGCAAAAAAACACTTGTACCTAAACAAATGGCAAAGCTTAATTCTACTTTATTTAAATTCTTGTATACCCAGAAATGTCCCTGGTTCCATAAAAGCTAATCTGAACTTTTGGCTGTATTGGAAAAAGATGGTCCTAAGTACTTTGTGAAGGATATGCAAGTGAATTCTTGGTAAAAATTCCCAATGTATATAGCTGTGTAAGGGGTCTTGTAGGATTTCATAACTATTTTCATATTAATTATTTAGTATTTCGGGGCTGTATCATAATAAGTACCATATTCTTTTACCTTGTCTTAAAACAAATTAAAAAGTCCAGGTTGCTATTTCCCTTACAGAAAGCCAATATACTTTAGTACAATAGCACTTTTATTATGTAAAATATTATATGTACGTATGTCAACTCTTTTCCTTAACAAAGGTTTTTTTAATGAAAGTGTGCAAAATTATCATGCCTTAATGATTCTGAAATGCATTTTGGCACTGCAGATTGTCTAGTGTTTCTTCTGTCCACATGCTCCATGTCTCCTTTCTGACTTAGAGCTGGAAGCCCATGGCACAGAATATAATGGCTTGCTTCAGGCAGTACAGCAGTCAAGAAAAGTCTTGTTGGGTGGTGTCCTCTCCTGGTATGCAATCTGCGACTGATGGCAAAGACGCCTTGGAAGCAAGGCATCTTCACTCCGACAGCTTCAGCTGTGGGATTTAGGCCTGTCCCTGGAAAACCCTTGGGACACAGAGGTCTTCTCCCACTTATTTTCTTCATAGTATATGACAAGGCAGGATGCTGTCCTTGTTCAGAAACTCTAGTGAAACTCCTACAGTGGAAGGACTGGGTGGAAACAAAAGGAATTAGTGGCAGGAGCGTCTGTAAGAGTTGTACCAAAGGTTCAGCTAAGAATTAGAAAAGGTGTGATATAAGTAAAAGCAAAACAAAAGAAAAGCAGAATGTAAATGTATTTGCCATTCCTGTGCTTGGGTTAGGGGTGAGAGGGTGTTGGATACAGGAAATTTTTGTCCTGCAAGGGGTGATGAGATAAAAGAGGAAGAAATAAGTGATAGATCTCAGGAAAAATTACCATGAAGTGTTGAGATTGTCTTTGGCAATATGAAACAGTGGGGTTGATGACAATTACAGCTTTCCAGCACTTCCACTTTTCCAAGCCAAGCAACCAAAGGGAAATATAATTCATCAGCACTTAAAGCTCCTTAAAATGATATTTTAGGATTAATTTCTTTGATTCCCAGCTTTTCACATAATTGAACATATTTCATAAGGGAAACCACTGAAGAAAGTTCATGACATCCATTATATGAAGCACACAGTTCATACAGATACCTGATTAGACAACTCCTGACCACAGAAGGAAGTATTAAAGAACTGTCCAACTGAATGAGACACTTTACTGTGCCAACTTCAATCTACTGTTTCTATCAGCCCTAATTATAGTCAGCTAATTCCATTAGCTTCTTAAACACATTTTAAGCTGCAGTACTTACAAGCTAAGAGCAAGTACTGCCCTTTAATGGAGTTACCATTTTCAGGGTAACCTTTTCATTCTGTCAAGAAAAGAATTACTCATTAATTTTGCCATGATAGAAGTTTGTTAATTATTTTTATCTTTTATTGTGTTATTTTACACCAAAAAAACCCAAATACCATTTTGTTTACTTAACAATATCACAGATAATCACAAAGTGTTCTGAGTTGGAAGGGACCCACAAGGATATTTGAGTCCACGTCTTAAGTGAATGGCCCATGCAGGAATCAAACCCACAACCTTGGTGTCACTAGCACCATGCTCTAAACAACTGAGCTAATCTTAGGGTCAATATTTGCAATGCATCATCAGATCAAAGAAAAATATGAGAAAAAAAGATAGGTGAGAAGGAACAAAATATCTTGAAATTCAGTTCTTGATAAGGTACAGAAATCAATATATTAAGATACTGTGATTGCTCCATCACACCAAAATGGTAGACAAAGTGCACCTCTAGCCTGTTTTTAAAGGTTCGACAGCTATTCAGAGAAGTGATATTCTCCACTGTAGTCAGCAACTTGGCAAGTCATAATGAAATTCAATAATTTGTCCTTTTATTTGGAAAGAGAATAAAAAATAGGAACCATAAAATAGAAAAGAGGCTGGACCAAAAAAATCTTTATCTGAGTAAGCTCACTGTTTTGGGGAATTTGAAATCTTTTCTTAAAAAATCCCCACCTTACATTGCCTATAATGCTTTATCTATCTTTTAGATCATAAAGGTGTGTGACAATTATACACTATGATTAAACCGTCAGGTAAGAATTGCATTTAGGAAAAATAGGGTACAGTTCTGTGGCAATATCCTAAGAGGAAATTCTTGATACATTACTTCAATACAACAGACTATATTGAAAGGTATGTTCCCTTCAAATATTTCCACTAAATTTAATACTTGTAAAAAATATTTTCTTCATAAGACTACATCCATTTTTACCTCATCCTTATAGGCATTCCACACTTATATACAGGTTTAAATATCATACTTGCAGCACTCAGACATATGACCCAGGATGTCACTTTGTAATGCAGTGTAGGCTAGAACTTGAAAGAAAGCAAATGGAGAGGGGCTTTCTTTTGTGAAAAAAATATGTGTGCATGGTACACAAACTTTTCGTATCATGATTTCAGTACTGTGTGTCCCAAGTCTGTGCAGGCCTGCATAGAAAAGCAGTAAAATTCTTAAAGGGGTATAAACAAGTTACAATGGGCTATTATCCTCAAATAATACAATCATTATAGAGAATCTGTTTGATGAAATATGGGTTTTAAAGTGATGTCATTAACAACCGGTCACAAAACTTTTTTACAGCAAGCACATTTTTGATGTTTGCTTTCTGCTTAGATGTGCGAAAATTTAGACGTTGAGGCAAATATACTTTTATCCTTTAGAACAGTTATCCTCAGTTCTTTCTCAGAGTCTTTGAGGTAATCTGAAGCTTTTTCAATGCTGTGTGGAAGTCAAAGAACATAGAAATTTCTATAAAAATTTCTGGGAAAAGAGAACAAGGGGTCAGCCCAGAAAATTAACAGGAAAGGCAGCAAAGTTTCCAAAGTAAGAAAGGGAACATTGAGGACTGGAGGATTTTCCAAGTAGGTAATTCCACTGTCCAGTTTCTGCAGTCTAAAAGAAAGGGGCTCCAGCCTGAAGAACATGTCTTCTGTCACCCCTTTTGCCAGTTCAACCAGCGGTGAAGCTGAGCACATATCCCAGGGACACACATATAAACATGACCATGGACACACACAAAGGCGCACACACGCAGGATACTGGCACAGCTGGTCACACAGCTTGCCACATGGAATGCGCTGCCTTCAACAGCACCCAAAGACAGGAGTCACATAAAACATAAGCGCAAGACAGGCAAGTTCCCTCCTTCTCTCGGGCTGGAAGAGTCTGGAGGTCACTAGTGCAGTGCACATGTGAACTCTTCAGGTTCACACATATTTGCAGGTCCTCCAAGTGTCAACACATCCCCCTCCGTTCACCCACCACCCCTGCCCATATCCTAGACCCTCTTTACCCGCTTCATGGGCCCCTTGCACTCTGGCTAGCTCAGCTTGATGCTCACCAGGAAACATATGGTATTCAAATCTTTTTCCCACAGGCAACCCACACTCACAAGTCCCCTCAGCTGGCTAGTCCAGCTTGATGTTTACTAGTGAATACACACATACCCACATCCAAGCCCATACCCATACACACACATACACGTGCGCACGCGCACCCTCACACCTCATGTGTGCTCACTGAGTTTAGGGAAGATACAGACACTTGACATGCACCAGATGGCACAAGACCCATGTGCTGTGACCAGCAGTCTGCTCCAGCTGCCAGCACTGAGCATCTCAATCAACTCTAACCACACCTGGTATAAGGGTCGCATACCACTCCTGCTCTGGTGACTGAAGGTTAAAGACTACAACCTGCTTCAGTCCAAGAAATTATGACTCCACTCATTCCAGTAGCTGGCACCACAGGCCAGATGCCTACACCCCTAGGCTGACTCCTGCAGTTGGCCCCAAATTTTATTCACATGCAGAGGTCTTGCTGGCACTCATTCCTTGCAACACACATACACAGACATTGAACTGTGAGATTTTGCAGAGATGTTTAAGAAACAATTTAGCAAGAAGACACAAGAAGACAGGACAGACCACGGTGATAAGGTGCAGATCCCAGCCACAAAAGAGTACAGACTTGTCCTTTTTTTGCATTGAAAAAGGTCCTTGGGCAGATGCCTTTACAGGATTGGAAACTCCCCTACACAACCTAACAATATTTAATTAACATAAATTGTGTAATGGTTGCTGATTAACTATGCTAAGTTAGCATTGCCTACATTTGATCAGGGAGTTCAAGTCATGGTATCTCAGAGTTTCTTGGACAACAATGAGGTGAAAATTGAGAATTCAACTCTGGTAATACAATGAGAACCACTGAAAAGGCATATGACTGTGAACTGAAAAAATTACCAGCCAGTTAAATAAATTTATTAATATTTATTTTTTTTATCTAATTTAAGCTGAGTTTATTCATAGTAGTCATTATTACCATTTAATTTATTTTGGCTTTCACCAACACTATTTCAATAAAGCACCTCAGTTTAGTGATTTCCTTTCCACTGCTTTAGTTCAAAGCAGCAATGGGATGACCTATCCACATGGGCAAGGCATTACCATGAAATCCTTCTATCTCTCACCCTTTAATTTGCCTCTCTTTTCATCTTAAGGATCTTACAGGTTTTCAGATGGATATCCTTCTCTTTCATTCAGAAAATAGTTATTCTGATCAACCCTTTATCAGATCTCAGGCTGTGTGGCTGAGAATTCCTCTAGAGTTCATAAGTGAATGAATTTCAGGAATAGGACAATGCATTTCTTTTTTTCAAACGATTTAGGTTTTTCCTATTGAATGACGATATAACTCAATACAATATTCTACTCAACTATATTTTCTAACTGTCCTCCAAAAGACTTCATTTTTTTTTGAAGTTTGCCTATCCAGTTATTGATGTCACCAGTTTTTCCTGATTTGGTTGTAATATCTGGAAAATGGTTGGAAGACAAGATGCCATTTTATGAAATAAAACTTCTCAAATTTCTTCATGATTCATGTGAAACAACTGTATAGACCAACAAAAGAACTCTTTGCTTATTTCCTGCTTGGGCCTGTCTTATGAGATTGAGTCAGAAATTTTCAGGAACTTCTTTAACACAATTTCTAAAGCTGTTTCCATAAAAGTTAAGGAAAAATTTGCATTGCCCTGAATGACACCAGAGATAAAGTAGCAAACTGAATGACTTTCAAAAATTTCTGCATAGTTAAATTTCATGTCTGTAAAGTCTGATCAAAGGCTTACTGGGACTACCCAAGACTTTTTTTTACTTCACCAAGCATATGAGGGAAAGGGATAAAAGTAAAGGTTCACTTTCATTTTTGATATGGATAATTATGGATAAATATTCTCAGTAGAAAGTATAATGTTAGCATGCAATATTCATTACAATTACCTTTTCTTGTACTCAAATCTATTGGTCAGACAGCAGAAGGGTACTATCATGTTGAAGAAAATGATCATGTTCGACTCCCAGGGTTCCTCTCCTAACCTATGACTTTAAGCTATCAATAGTCTCTAATTGTAATTATGCAGCTTCCCTATAATAGAGTAGCTGGGGAGGAAGAGCACTGCTCTTCATTGCAAGTGCACAACTGATAACAAAAAGGCAGATTGTTAAAATTACTCCTTTGCTGTATATCACATCCAATTCCCCAGGTTTTAAGGAAAAAGATCCATTTTCTTTGCTGATCTTCCTTTCTTTTTGAAATTGAAATAGTAAGCTTAGAAATAGAAATACGATTATTATATAAAGTACCACGTAACTGACATTCATATAAAGTAGCTTTAATCAGAAGATACTGTTGGTGATGTGGGATAAAATCAAAATGAAAGGTCATGGACAGAGTGACAAACAGGAAACTGAAGCTGTGTCTTTCTAACACGGTGTTCATAAATGTGAATTATCTTTGCAATTTTCAGAGAAGCATGTCCCTCTTTTGCTTTACCCTCTTTTACCTTCAGTATTTGCTCTGACATAAATACAGTCCTGACATATCTTGAATAAGAAAGGCAGCCTCTGGCACAATATTATTTCCATGGATAGGATACTGCTGCTGCATTGTGAACAGTCCTCAAATAATGCTAAAACGTGTATGTACAAATGGAAGAACAGAAATGCTGCATAAGCTAAACAGTCACTTTTCTCCTCAGAAAATATGTGGAATTTCTCATCTATGTGGTATAAAGTGCAATGACATGGAATAGATTCATATTGACATTTAATCTGAAGTAATGCCTTTGTACTTGAAATTCTTCTGTGAACGACCACATAATACAGTTAGCAATGAAAACCTTTGGCCAGGAACACTGTTTACAAAACCTAGCAACTCTTCTAGCAAGTGAACGAAAATCTCATGTAGGATGGGAGGTTTCCCTGAACTGTCACAGTGCTGGAAAATAACACTAGTATAAAATGCACTCTATTTGTTAATAAGAATATATTACTTTGAAGACTCACTGAAATCCGTACCGATACCTAACAACAGAGTCCCTGACAAGGGCCTATGGTAAGGAGAGGAAAGTCAATAAAAGTAAAGCGTAAGTGTAATGTTAATGGCAGGTTCTTGTAGGCATTTTCCCCCAAATTATACCATTCCTATTCAAATACCATCTCGAGAGCCTCAGACAGTGTCAAGTGCAATCATTGTTATTGCAGTTGCCAAGGTAATCAATTGAAATCATAATGAAGGGAACAGAAGGAAATCAATAGAGTCTGAAATTACAAATAAAGAGAAGCTATCGTTTAAAAGCATTTGGCTGAAATCTTCCATATTAATGGAGTCAGAAACGGCTATGTCATTCAGAAGCAGTGTGGTGCATAATTCACTTGAGTGCATTAGAACACCTAAAAGCTATTGCAGCAATTAATGCTGCCTACCAAGAAAGTGTCCACCTTAGAAGCATCACTGAATTGTTTGGTTCCAAGATGTTTTCATACTGAAAATTGTAATTTTTTCTCCCTCAAAAAAGAGATGTAATTTCAGTAAACATACTTTCTCTCCCATAATTTTTTGAAGAAGTGTATCTAATGCATGCTAGCTCTTCTGGAGTTTCGTTTCGGATAAAGGCCATGCTCAGGTGCAGCTGGACCCCAACAGAGTTTATACCCTTTAGATGCTCCAGTGTCTGTGGAGCACTCCAAGACAATGGCAGTGCTGAGCATTTACACTGCTCTTTTACATGTAAATTACACCCATGTCCTTACACATGTTATTTAGGCTGTATATTTGGAGAGCACATCACTGCAGTTAGACAAAGGCATTCTAGGTGCCATGCAGAGGATAATGTCCTTTTCTTTTTATTCTTTGTACTTCAGTAGTTAAAGTCCTCGGGCAGGTAGGACAGCAGGATCCTTTCTTTGGCTTCACAGAGAAAAGCAGTCAGAGAATGAAGAGTTGAATATGTGTTTCTGTTGTGAGTGCTCTACTAATCAAATGTTATTGCACCTTGCAAGGCTCAGTGAATAATTATGCTAGAGGAGAAGGGAAGCATGATGCAATAGTCTGTTACTCTATTCACTTGGAAAGGAGGAGACATGGGTCTCAGCTCATGAACCAACTGGAGCAGGGAATTGAAGTATCCATTGGAGAAAGAAAGCTGGGTCTCTTAGCCATTATGCTATGCAGCTATGTCATCTCCCTCTCCCCTTCTGGTGAAAGAGGTGGTGAATATTTAATAGTTTCATGCAAAATGGAACAGCTTTTAGAAGAAGCTCTGAAAAAACTTGTAACATCCTATAGCATTGCTCTTAGGTGTTTCCTGTGCAAAACAAATAACCATCATGTGAACAAATTAATCTATTTGTGTTCTTCCTGGAAACAGTGCTCAAACTATTTAGTTGCTTCTGAAGAGGGAGATAGGCAAGGGTCCACACTGTAATTTTTTCAGTTGAATTCAGGAGAAAAACGTGGTGGGAGTCAGGTGTTTTTGCTTTTAGGCAGTTGCTCTTACCTCATTGAAATTTGGCTTAGCTGTCTTCAGATAATTATTTCTAACAGTTGGAGAGCAGGAATGGGAACAAAAATTAAGAAGGTACCTTCTTGCTGCCCAAAATACTGATTTGTTCAAACATTGTACAACCAAGAGCATTTTTTGCTCAAAAATGTCAATTGGCTTTTGCATGCCATTTAATAAAACCTTTCCCTTACCAATAGCATAACAGCAATTAAAATTCTCATCAAATCTATCTTAACCGCTTATAGTCTTCCACTAGGGAGCATTTTCCTCGGCAAACATCTGCAGTAAAAGGCTATTTAATCTTTGCAAGTGAAACAGTCAGTTATGCTAATTCATCTCGTCTACTATCAGTTTACACTGAAATCTTGTACAGATTGTTCTTCTGCATTAGGTGAGTTAAGGCACCATTTGGCTTGCTCTGAGAGGAGAAAAAGCCTTTCTATTTTTTTCTCTCATACCAACTGAACTGAGATCTGAAGGAGTTCAAAGTACTTTGCTCTGCAGTCTGCAGTTCATGACTGCAAACAAGTAAGAAAAAAATATCTGATGGATTGACTTCTTGGCTGAGGCCAGTGAGAGACTACATAGTTATGCAATACAAAAAAAAAAGAGCATAAAATAGTAAAAATTAGACTTTACAATCACTAACACCACCTTCTGTCTTTCTATTTGTATAGATATACTAATAAGAAAGTTACATGCAGTATGTTGAAAGCAACAAAACCTCTCTTTTCTTTAGAATGCATTTAACAAGTCATGACAAAAGGGGAATCGTCCTTCATATAATTGTATATGAAAAAGCAGTCATGCTGCTTTTTTCCCCATGTCACAGTCCCAGTCTCTGGTGTTCCTTTAGCTATCCTGTTCCAAGGTGGTGATCTCCAGGTTGCCATTTTCAGTGTTTCTGGATGAATATTATCAAAATGAAAGCCATAGCTAACGTGAAGATTCAGTTGATTCAGTTCTCTGCCTTCTCGTATATCTAGCTTTGGCTTCTGGCATCTGGTTCCAGCTTTGAAGATCTGAATGATTTCTCATTTCCTCTTCTTGATGCTTATTTCTCAGTTTCATCTCTTACAAGAGCATTCAACCTCCCTCCTCTGTTCTTTCTTTTTCTCTCTGAGAAGGTTTCAGCTTCTACAAATGAAAACAGGAGCAACTTCATCTAGAAGAGAGACCTGAATGCCATTTGTTTTTTTAAAGAAAGTTCTGCAAAGGAGGGAAAAACTGTCTAATTAATGTCTGGATAAAAGCTAAAAATAAATCAAATTGGTATTTATATTTAAATAATGTTCTGAATGTTTCTCTACTGTAAAGCCCTCATAGCAGATCAATACCGTTTACACTATTCACTTCCAGCAAGCAGTAAAAGTCTTTCACTTCAACAGTTTCCAACCATTTAACATTGTTAAAAAGACAGCTAAAACATCAATTGGGGGCATTTTCTCCTAAACTGAAATGGATCGATTCGTTTTCATGACATTCACTGTGATGATGCAGGATTAGGAAAGAAGTAATATAGGATGAAAAAGGGAAAGAAGTCAGTGTATCTTTTTTAAGTTAAGGAAATAAATTGCATACTTCTGCTCAACAGGAATAAATCTTCTTGGAGGGACTGACTTTTTTACAATACTGTGTTAATAACTAGTTCTCTACACATGTAGTATAGATTGACTTTTAAATTGATTTCACTTTACGTATGCAAAAGCAATGGCTCTAAGAGAATCATCTGTGACATTTGTCATGTCAAGTCAGTTAGGTGACAGTATAACTTTGTGATCAATGCCACTTCACTGAAAGAGGTATTCACTATTAGTAAACTCTAAAAGAACTATGCATGGTAATTAAATAGAAATGAATTGTTCTAGGGGTTTGGAGTTAAAAAACATAGTGATTACTTAGCCCTGCTAATGAATCCCTTTGTGTGATCTCTGATCAACAAAGCTTTGTTAATAACATACAGAGAAACAAGGCAGCAGGTAGCACCAATTTAGTAA
>VWZG01000035.1:12011-22959 GCA_013396735.1 Grallaria varia | reverse complement strand
TATTTTTCATACAAAATAATTATTTTCTATAGTTAGGCTTTCAATAGACTAATTTTATTGAAAAGGGATTAGAGAAAAGAAGTCCAAAATAATTTTTGATCTAGTAAAACAAGGTTAGGGAGCACAAGCAATGTGTTTTGTTAGATCACAAGGTATAGTCAGAAAAAGTCATCGTGAAGATTATACTTGACGAAAAGCTTTGTATCTGAGTGAAAATTGCTGTATTGACTGCTTAGATTTTCTATCCTTTTTAAATATGACAGATGCAAGGTAAGATATACCCAGGTATTCCCCAAAATGCCACAGCAGTGAAAAGAATTCAAAGGTTTATTTGAAGGCAAGAACACTAAAAAATCTTACAAAGCAAAAACTGGCCATGCTTCCGGAGCACAAGGCCGAAAGAAAAGCCAAAAAACTCTTTTTGATCCAGGGCTTTATCATTGCCTCTGGCCTCCCTGCCCCAGGCTCACTGCCTGTAACACTGTGAGGATTTATCTCTCCTCAGACTAAAGATATACTGCATTTTTTGTCTGCAAGGTGAAGGGAAAGAAAAACATTCAGCTATTTGTAACAAAAATACTCTTAGGCAGGAAAGGCTTCCTAAGCAAAAATTAATTCTAGTTTCCCATTACAACTTCTCTCAAAAAGAGTACCTATCCCTACAACAGGTATTATTTTTTCTAGTCTGAAGACAGTATATTTGGGAAATTCTTCCTGCAGTGTGGAGTTTTCTATGTAGAGACTCTTTAAAGGAAGGGCATCCACCTGGTTGTAGTTCCAGAGGTGACTGTGCACAGATGTACAGTCACTCGATCAATTTACCCCAAGGTGTTGCATTTAACTTGAAAGTAGTAATATGTTTTTTGATATAATACAGTGATTTAACTTTTGATAGTAAATGCAACAGTGTTTGAATCAGATTCCATGGCAAGGTACACCTGACTCTTTACTGCGTAGAGGACAGGGCGGGACAGAACTGTCAGGGAGATGCTCCCATTGAGTCATGAGGCTCAGAAAGGACCCCGTTGTTTCTAAACTCTTTTCTTGAGGGAAGCTCACATGCAGCTGGATCCAGACTTAGTCCCAGACTTGGTCAATAATTCATGTCTAAATGATTAGAAGCACACAATCAATCCTTCCTATCATTTAGGTAAGATTTTAAGGTTTAGGGTTGTATTGGTCACTTTCCAAGGCTCTGTTACAGCAAGGAGTTTCTCAGCCTTGAGGAGTGTCCTTGAGAGATGTCCCTGCTCAAGGGTAGACCCTGGCTGCAGCCTCTGCCCTGCAGGAGAGACCAACAGGCCCTGGGCTGTCCACTGCTTATGAAGTAGGATGGCTGACCTACAGTACCATTCACATGTCAGCTGTATTCGGGGCTGGTGTGTGCTCAGCCAGCCCCTGCCTGCTGAGCAAGCCCTGAACTGGTGCATCTGTAGAGCTGATGCAGCCGTCACAAGCACCACCAGTAACAGTTGCTCAGTCAAAAAGGTGGGTGGAGGGGAAATAGAAGAACCCATCGCGGCTGTTCACTCAGTTCTGGGAAGACATGACTTTAGCATAGGGAAGCATATCTGAACTATATTATTTTAGCAGTGAAGACTGTTCAAGCTGCAAACATCTAGCAAGACTGCAATGTGCATATACAGTGTGTATATTATGTCAGTCTACATAATTATCTATGTCATTATATGTTAGTCATTATTTTTAATGATTATTAATTACATTTAAGTTAGTTTTTAGTTTAGATTTAAATCAGCCTGGAAATGAATAGATATTTCATAAACAAGTAGAGTGGTCTCTGAAGTGTGATTCTCTGGAGATGTCGATCTTGCATTTAGGGACATGGTTTTGTGCTGGACTTGCAGTTGAACTTGATAATATTGTAGGTATTTTCCATTCTAAAAGATTCCATTCTATGATTTGGATACTGGTCAGCTAATGATATCTTAAGGAATCTCTAAACTTCCTATAAGCAGCATCGTGAGAATTATTTTCCTCAGAACAGTCCTGGATCTAGGGTCATTTTTGCTTCTCAGGTCTGCTGTTAGTATTGAGGAGCACACAGAAGATTGAGGCTGTGTTGAGGAGTAGGTGGCACAGTTCTGTGAAAAAACAAAAACAGTGACAGAAACTTACAAGTTTCCATCTTGACATCAATTCCAGACATATTAGGATGTTCAAGACAGGTTTCTTCAAGGTCTAGTAGATATGACCATCCATGCTGAGCAATTGCAGACAGAAAATTCAGGGTGTTGAATACTTCTTAATTAAACATAGCCATGTAATAGACACTTGGGTGCAAATCTGGTAAACTGTTTAGGGCATCCAAAAAACTGTGCCTTAATCTACTCTGCAGTTCAGCTGCTAGTTCTCAGCACACTATTAGGACTGGGGATTTTCATGTCTGACTTTCCATAGGTGTGTAATTAGAATAACAACTATTAATTACCTATCTTGCAAGGGTGCTGTGTAGATCACATAGTTAATATTAGTACAACACTTCTAATGTGTAAAGTGCCATGAGATAATTATTACTATATCTGAATCTTCTGTGTAGGTTCTTTTATATTAAATTTCTGTATTACAAGTGGGATTGTTTGTCTACATCTGTCTGTGTGTGAATGAAAGTGAAGGACAAGTGCAGCACTCTCTGAGGGAAAGTTCTGGACAAAACACAGGTCAAGTTTGGTTTTATTTTAAAATGACCATGTCAATCCTATCACTGGCATAGTCGGCAAAGTAAGAACTAGCCGGATGATACTAAGTAAACCTTCAAAGAATGATGGAAGCTCTGGAGATTTTACAGCTAATCACAGATGATTAATGGGGAAGTTACTTTAAAAAACCAACTACCTCTCCTTTTTTGATTGCTAATTATTCAGGAAAGACTAAGAACAAGAATGCACTGCAGCAGGACAACACCTTTTTAAGCATTACAATAAAAGAAAAATTGATCACCTAGTTAGTATGCAGGCAGCTAAGTATAGCAGGGTCAGCTGTGCTAATCTGAGAGTCAGATTGTAGGCTTAGTGCCTCTTAGTGCCAAGTGGCTTATTTCAATTAAAGATGAACTGACCAGGTTTGCACACATCCATATACATCTATGAGGAGATATTTGCCCAGTGACACTGTTACCAAACAGAAAACTGAACTGTTTCAACAAATATAATATCAAAATGTGGTTTCTGTTTTTGTTTTGGTTTTGTTTTAGGGCATGGATGGGAGTTTTCCATGCCTATGAAGAAGCTGTGTTTCCTGACTGCTTTATATCAGAAAGCCAGAAACATGCATAAGCTTTTCCATTATTCATGGGGGGTTTTTTTCCATTTTGCATTCTTTAAGAGTGCATTATTCCATAAAGAAAACCAAACCAAACCAAAAACAAAACATGAAAATCAAGTAAGTATTTAAAAAATCAGGTAAGTATTTAAACAATAACAGAAGGACAATTTTTGTCTCTTCAGAGTGCAGCATCTTCAGGACTAATAGTTTTTATAGCTGGTTTCACGATTCCTCAACTCATTGGATAAGCCAAGGTGCCAGCTTGCTTTTTTTATTTATTTTTCTTTTAAGAAAATAAAGGTTAAGAAACCTTAGACCATAAAATCCTGACTCCGTTTTGTGGGTGACTTAACTTACTCACAACATGAGTCGTCCCTAGGCTGCCAAATTCCTCACAGAAGCATAGAGATACAGTGGCTGCCTGAAAGGGCTTTTTTTCCTATATTTATCTCAATATAAACAAGGGTCATGTACTTAAAAGCAAAGAAAAGAAATAATAAAAGTACAGAGATACACTGTATTCTAAATTGTGCTACCTGGATGGGAAACAAAGTTGGTTTTATTGATATATACAAGACATATCAGTCATATTTCTATATGAAAGCTGCAATTCCTTCAGGCAAAATAGTTTTATTTAGCTGTGTGAAGAATATCTACATAGTTTTACATTCTATGAAAGCAAAAGGATGCTTACTAGTACTCCTGTCATTTCAATTGAAGGAGTAAAATTAGAGGAGGAATCTGAAACAGAAATAATTTAGGTTTGCAGGAAGATATTGGGAGGTCTTTCTCTGCATATACTTTTCTAAAATCAAGGAAATAAAAACAAACTGAAGGAACAAAGAGTGTCTGGTGCAAATGGCCTCTGCTGTTCAGGGAGGAGAAGCTGGACTGAAAATAAAGTCCTCTGAGTGATTCTGGTTTAGACACTGCAGAGCGGTGAAGGAAGAGTGGCATATTTCTGCTCCAAAAGCAAGAGCCTCCCTCAGCCCACCTGCAGCGCTACAGCAGGTTCACAAGCAGCTGTTTTCTTCAGACCTAGTACAGGAGTTGTAGATCCCATCTACCATGATACCATAAAGCTGCAGAGCCCAAACGAGACAAGAAAGGTTTCAGTTTGAACATATGTCTGAGACCATCGTCCTTTCCTTTCCCTGTCCTCTGTCTGTGAAGGGAAAACACCAAGGCTATGAACTACCACAGAAATTACAAGAGGGAAAGCTTTTTCAGCAGTCCTTTGCTCCCAATCCCAGATCAATCACTCTGCCTTCTAGCAGAGCAAAAGGGCATCAAAATTAGATTTTAATGTGATGAAGGTTTAGAGGAAAAGAGAAGGTTCCTTAAGCAACTGGGCCTACTAGAAATATAACCAAAGCCAAAGCACATGGGTATATATTTCTGCCTAATTATTTGTCAGTGTTCTTACTTCTCAGACCATAGCAAATGGGTTTGCTGTGAGGCCCTCTGGTAACTGCAAGAAGATACCTGCAGTGGAATGTGTCAATTACTATTTAACTGTGGAATTTAGCATTGCAGCTGATAGTACATTTTAGAGACATTAGAGAAACTTCTGCTGTAAAAAAATTATAATAGTAATAATAAAAATAATAGAATCATAGAATCAGCTGGGTTGGAAGAGATGTCTGAGATCATCAAGTCCAACCCTTGATCCAACACCACTGTGATTACTAGATCATGACACTAATGCCCACGTCCAGTCTCAGCATAAAAACCTCCAGGGACAGTGAATCCACCACCTCTCTGGGCAGGCCGTTCCAATGCCTGATTACGCTGCCTGATAAAAATTTTTTCCTGATATCTAATCTAAACCTCCCCTGGCAGAGCTTAAGCTGTGCCCTCTTGTCCTATTACTGTCTGTCTGGGAGAAGAGACCAACCCCCACCTGGCTACAGCCTCCTCTCAGGTAGTTGCAGAGAGTAATGAGGTCACCCCTGAGCCTCCTCTTCTCCAGACTAAACACCCCCAGCTCCCTCAGCCTCTCCCCATAGGACTTGTGCTCCAGTCCCTTCACCAGCCTCGTTGCTCTTCTCTGGACCTGCTCCAGCACCTCAATATCTTTCCTGAACTGAGGGGCCCAGAACTGAACACGATACCCAAGGTGTGGCCTCAGTACAGGGGTACAGTGCTGAGTACAGGAGAAGAATCACTTCCCTAATCCTGCTGGCACAATATACCCATAGTGGAAAAACATATCTGTAATTCTGATTTCTTTGAATCAGAATTAATTTCATTGCCCCACTCTGAAAATACCTAGGTGATGAATTAATGGAAACAAAACCCCATATTAAAATTTCACCACTTCTGTTCTTGTTTCTTTCTGCTGTGTAAGAGATGCAGGACACTGATGAAAAACCGTGTCTACTTCTATGAACACACCATGACCCTCCACTAGTCAGCTCCCTGGAACAGCTAGTTAATGCTCTCATCAACATGGATTCCCCTAATTTATAAGGAAACATACATAAGAAGTATGTGCAAGAGATGCCATCTTCTAGTTTGAATTTGTCACATTATTTACAGCACAGGAGGCATTTTTAACTTAAAGATCACAATGAACTGAAATTTTTATTTAAAAATCCAAACAAAAAGTCTCAAACAAACCCACACTCATCTACAACTGTAATTTATTATATCATTCTGAGATGAACTCAGAACATTCTTCACCACTCTCTGTTGTTTGGTTTCTTCTATGAAAAAAAGAAAGTAGAAGCAGTTAAAGCCCACACATCTGTGAGGTTTTTTGATTGCTCTTACGGCATAACACATTTTGCTCTTCAAGTTTTCCAATTTAAGATTTTTCCTTTAAATTTTGCACAGCTTAGAGAAAATATCACAGATGGGTATCCTTGTGCACCTTAGACCAAGAACGAACTTGCTGGATAATTAGTAGAAAATTAAACCCAGGTGGTGAGTTTTCTGTTGGTCTTTATCTGGAATATTTTTCAGTTTTGTGAAGCCAAAGAGTGCATCAACCTTTGTGTGCACTAAAAAAACTTAGGGAGACTAACTCTGGTTTTAGTTTGCAGAGGACTCAGGAAGGCACTAAATCAGCACAGAGACAGAAGATTCAGTGTCTTGCAACTGCCAGTTCCATTTTGCTCCTGCACTTCATGTACTTCTCGATCCTTTTTCTTGAGCCATACAACTGACATAAAGATGTGGTACAATAGAAAATTGGATTCCCATACAGTTTAAATAATGATTCTCACTAAAATCTTTTAAGCAGATCCTTCTGCTAGGACTTTGTACTGCATTAAAAGAGAAGATAAAAGTAGATGTGTAATTGCAATTTGCCACTTGTAAATGGTACAATGTAGCTCAGGACTGTAGGCTGGTGCCTCTTGTCATCACTCATTCTTGTTCCTGTATTAACCTGGTCTTGACCTTCTACATACTGGAATAATATTAGAAGAGCTTGTAATTAAAGTTATTATTTTCTTGCCAAGAATACATAGACAAAATTGCACTGTTGGTGTGCATTTCTACCTGACACAGCACAAAATCTGTTTCATGATCCTGTAGATCCTCCCTGCAGCTTCCCCGTAGTGTGTCTACTCTTCCCTCTCTTGAGGTAAAAGGAGGGAGGAGCACAAAGAAGGTACTGATCTTCATCAGAAGAACATTCTCCCTCAGCATCTCCGTCTCTGTAAATCTGAGACAACCTTCTTCCCCTTTGAAACAGATACCTAGAAGGGTTATATTTTCAACAACTTCTTACATTCCTCTAATCCTAACATTAAAAATACACTTGCTACACAACAATTAAACCTTTTTTCCTTCCCTCAGTAAATGAAAATATTTTCTGAGTCTTCTTTAGAGCAAAGTCCTTCAAGTCGGAAATGAAATATTGGAGTCACATGGGCAGCAACAAACTGAATGAGTGATCTTTGCTCTTGAACTTCTTTCCCTCACACCACAGTGCCAAAATGTTAACAATTGAACTGCACTGCATTTGTAAATAATCATGCCATTATTAACTTAATACCACTTATTGACCGCAGTTATGCTTCAGTGACTGAAGTACATAAGGTGCAGTGATGGTTGGAGTGCTTGTAAGTTTGAGACCATTATTTTTACTACAAGCACAATGTGGTCAAATCAGGTTTCCTAAATTAGCCATGCAAACCTATGTGAAGGCATACCAATTTGTTAATTGGCCCAATGTTGTTCATGAATTCTAAACAGTTTAAAAAACCCCACTCCACAATAAATAGAAACAACAACCTTTCCACAGGTCTAAAAACCACACAAATTTATACATGGACTCACCTTACTACATACAAGAAAATGGATTTTCCCCTGGATTTTGGCTCAAATTGCAAACACAATACTTGGAGGTAAAGTTCTGTGGATTAAATCGATGCCTGGGGATTTACAAGTGAAGAGCAACTGGATTTGTGAGTAGTATTCTGTTTCCTCCCATTTACTCTTGAAAATAAAATTTACCTTTTTATTTGTGATTGGAAAACTCCAGTTTCATCTGGGCTAACTGGCTACATTTCTCATTTCCAGTTACATCATGTCTGATTGTTTGAAGGGTGTGTTTGCTGAAAAAAACCCCAAGTCCTTTGTGTTCCAGCAGCACTGAAAGATATGTTTTCATACAGAAGTTATCTAGTCACTCACATGCTGTTTTTCTCATAGACTAACATTACAGTTCTTGATGTTCTTACATTTTTATGATCAGAAATGTATGCTACTTTTGAGTGCCAATGAGAAAACATGGGAATTGAGTACTCTTCAGTCTCAGGATTTGTTTGAAAGAAAAAGTAAGGGACTGCAACCACTTTTCCCCCAAGGCATTCTGCTAAGCTTGTCCTTTTATACTCTCTATTAGTGCTCTGAACTTAAAATTTTGAAAAAGGCACAAGAGACAGACTACAGAAACAGTGTAAGCTGTTTTCCTTTTTATTTTATTGAAGTTAGTTCTTGAGTACTTTCTTGCTACTAAGTCTGGTAACATGGGAATATATTGCAATTTCAACCTCAAAGGCAAATTCAAGACCATGAATTCCATATGGATGATATGTGTTATGCTGGAACATTATGACTGCTTGCCATTTGAAATGACAGTGGGATGAGCTTCATGAGAAAGACCTTCATAATTTGACCTAGACTATGTCTTTGATTTGGATACTGCAGAAAATACCATCATACCTAATTTTGTGTCTCACTTCAGAGTCAAATGACTCTTAAATTCATACATTGATTTTTCACATGGGAGCTGGGAAGATAAAAGTTTGACAGGTAGGCTTAGCAGCCAGATAATTCAAATTAGACAACATTATGTTTCCTGGTGTTACATAAAAGTAATAAAGTAATAAATGCACCATTGATAACACATACAAATTCCGTTAATCCTTTGGTCTAATTCATGCTCACCTGCTAATAAAGCATGAAAACAATAGTAGAAGCTATTGGTTACAGATACAGCTTCATATAAGAGATAAAACTTTACTGTGAAGTTTTAGGAGTAAGATTTTCAGAGATATTTAGGTCTAAGACAGCTAGAACAGAAGCAGCAGATTAAATTGCTGGCCTCCAATTCAGTACTCCTGAGAGTGATTTCTGCTAATGGGGATTCACTTGTCTACTTCATTGTATAAACAGATAAAGACACAGAAGAACCAAGTCACAAAGGAGGGCAAATACAAATAGTTACATTCAATCTCCCTTGCACAACAGAAATGAACAAGCTCTTTAATATGCTAAGCGCCCAAGGGAAGGACATGGCAAGGAGGTTCAAGTTAAAGGGTTGCCCTTGCTTGTGAAACTGCTTCCTTCTTCCAGCCTCAGATTCTTTTCATTTCCTCACTCTCACTTATCCTTTGTACACAGAACTTCTCCTTCCATGTGCTTTTAGCTCCTACATGCAGGCATAAGACAGCTTTATTTCCTCATTCAGTGTTCATTTTGCTCCTTAAAAAATTCATTCTTTGCTTCTTGTTAATGTCTGTTGCTGGCATCTTTTGAAGTGTAAATATGACTTTCTCAAACAGCAATGAAAAAAACAATATCCCACATGATGTCTTGGTAATGGCAAGCACGATTTAATCAACACCTTGATAGTTGTACATTGATAGTTCTAGGATCAGATGTTCTACTCTGATCTCCTCTGTCCTCTGGTTCCAGCTAGTTCTTTCCTTTAGAGCAAAAGTAGGAACTAAATGCACTGTTTCTCATTGGACCACTGCATTTTGTTCTACCTCTGTTACTTCAGTTCTCAGACCACTCTACTTTTTCCATGAGATATTCTGCTATTTAAACTTTATTTAAATCCCTACTCAATATATGCCGCCAGCAAACTCTGTTAGCACACGCCTACTCTTGGATTTATCCCGCTGAAATATAAATGACAATATTTATGAAGTACATGAAGAATCAAGGAATTGAAATATGCTTAGGGGAAAAAGTCTGGAATGTGATGAGCTTGCATGGAAATCTCAGCTGTGGAGCCTAAGCCTCGCTGTGGCTGATGCCTTTTTTTTTCACTTAAAGGATGTTTGCCTAGGGACTGTATCCAAATGATGAGAGTATTTTTATTTATTTTTCTTTTCTGTTTACTGACTTTTCCAAAGGCTGTTATTGCTAGTATTAGTAAAATTGATACTCCCAAAACTTCAGCTGTTTTACCTTATATTGCCAATATGATACACAGAAAACAACCAATACATAAAAAGGGGTGGGGTAGGGGAATGCTACAGAGTTTTTAATTTTTNATCGTGAATATGATCTAGACTGAATATTTTATAATAATGTCATAATTGGCTTTCATATGGGACAGAGTGCCTTCTACCCGGATGTGAATTTCATTTTATAAAACATATATTATTTTTCCCATAATATGCTGCAAACAAGCTGGAATATTCTAACAGACTTGGTAAGGCAGCTAGAATTATTATACTTTCTTAATTCAAATTATATTTAGATCATGAGTACTGTTTGGGGTTGAGAGCAAAGCCTAAACAGACTATTGTTTCTATTAGGTTTCAGATAAGGTCTTAATAAATGAGTGGTCATATTAAATTTTCAGTCACATCTACACCTTATAAAGAACCATTTATTTCACAAGTTTCCAGTATGTCAGTAGTGATTAGGCCTGGCAGTCAGGTTCCTTTTCTCCTTTTGTCTTGCCCTTCCTAGTCATCGAGTTTTTTCTGTCATTACTGTCTGTTATGCTAGAAGTGATTAAATAAGGCAAAAGGACGGGACTATAATTTCTTCATGTGCTCTAATGTAGCCATGAGGAACAGGATCAGGGGAAGAGTGTTTTAAATAACGCCTCAAAAACAGAAGATAAAACAGAGAGCCTAGAATAATCCCTGAAGTCCATTTTAATCAGATGGAGAATTTAGATGAGCTTCTATGCTCTGTAGAGATAAGAGGATCTCAACAGGATTTGAAGGAAAATGTTCCTGTTGAAATTGAAGGCCAAGTATGTCCACTAATCAATCTACTGATGAGCTTGATGAAGTGCTTCATGCTTCACATTTTCCCAAAGAATCGAGTCTGTTCTCATGAGGCTACTGATTTCAGATTCAAATGACTGAACTGCATATTGCTTTGAGACCCTGTCCTCAGAAATGTTCAGTTACATTTGGTGTAAAAAAGAAAGAACAAGTAGTGAATGTTTTTCCATTGTTGA
>VWZG01000028.1:0-150072 GCA_013396735.1 Grallaria varia | reverse complement strand
GAAGGGAGGGAAGGAGGGAGGGACTACTTCCACAGCTATCCTAAAAAACTAAGCCAGTGTTACATTGCAGTGTAAAGTGATGCCACATGTAAAGAATTGCTACAGCCAGATATTAATTTATATTGCCTAACAGCTAGGAGAAGTGACTAAACGGCAAATGCATATGAATGTATTTTTGGGAATGGGTGCACTGTTGTAGAGCTTTGTGACTACCAGACTGTATATTTCTAACAGGGTATTATTTGTTTTCCCTGTTGAGAATGAGCGTTCCTTGAACCTCCTTGTAAACCATTGCGATTAACACTGCAGTAAGTTAAACAATGCTTTTTGCAAGCTAGAGATGAAGGATGACTGAGCCTGTGAGGGAGATACTTGACCTATCATTTTGCAGCCTTGCCAGGCTGAAACAGAACAGCTATTAAAATAGCACCACATAAATAGGTGATACTTTAAGGGCAAAATCTCAAGACTCCCCTCTCAAACAAAACAACATACAAAAACATCTCATGCATTGAAAGAGAGAGGGAGGGTAGGCTGCCTTTTTGCCCTATAGGAATCAGCCACCACCACTGCTGGGAGGTGTAACCAGGGGTCTTCAGTAACCGCAAGGCACTGGGTTGTCACTCTACATCCAGCTCGTTAGCCCCAAAGCAGCACGTAGGGTGTTGATTTAGCAGTGACACAGAGGGAATAGTGCCACCTACTGAAGCAATTATTTTTAGCACTCGAATTTCTTGACCTAGGCTCTTTCCAAGCTAAGGTCTAAAGATACTGCAGCATCAGCATGGTATTCGCATATTAAATAGCTCTTCTTCCTCCCTAACTATTTTCAGGAACTGAAAATAGCATTGTAAACCCCCCCATAAGCCCCCAAAACAAACACTAGTCTTCCATCAAACTGTATTTTTATGAAGCTATTAATTTGAGAAATGAAACCTTGGTATGAGGGCATATTTAATCCTGGGCAGATTTTAAGCCAGATCAGAATTTTAGATCTGCTCTGATCCAATTTACATAAGAGAAGAAATGCAAAATTATTTTAGTGGGAGCAAGTTCACTCTTATTTTCTTCCAGACTAACTTATTTAGTATTGGATCAATAGCCCTGAACTACAATTTTGAAATTAATTGCTATGGGGGCTGGAGATAGCTTTAAAAGTCTTGACTAAAAACGTTGACTTTAGCTTTTAACTACTCTCTCATTTTAATTTATTTTTTTAATAGGATAAACACAACTCTTTCATTGTGATAAGACAGAACCTTCCTTCCCCTGTATCAATGAATGTGTATAATAATGCCAGGCTAAAGAACAGCACTTTCTCTTTTCAGCAGGTGGAAGAAATACACCAGCGCTCTGTTTTCAGATATTGATTAGTGTTGCTATGTGCTGCCAACCAGCTATGTAGAGTCACTTCATTGGCAGCTGCTTATCAGCAATGAGTGAAGTGGTCCCTGCAGCTTCCCTCAATTACTGCACAGATTTAAATAGTTAATGCCTGCACACCCTGGGGAGAGGCTTGCTAAGAATGCTCCAGGAACACAGTGACATAACAGTCACTCCATGTCCTGCAAACCAAATTTACTAGTCAAATTATTAATTAACAATCTAGGTCATAAATAACAACGATAAAATGCAGCAATTGAAAAGTCATTCCAGGCGTCTTCCACAGAAGATCTGACCAGCTCTGGATGCTGTTTCTGCTGACCCACCAGTAATTTTATTGCTGCAGAGGCAATGTAGCATGTCATACCATGATAGATTTGGTCTTTTCTGACATCCAGCTGCTTACTGTTATTGTTGGCTGTTGTTGAAGTACTGGAGATAATACAGGTGCTCTGTGCTGCTAGAGTTGACTGTGCTAGAGAGAAATCTGGGAGAAACATGGATTGAGGATATGTCTGCCACGGTGAGTGAGAGCAAGCGGTCTGATGGTAAGGAGAAAAATGTCAAATGGGCTTCAAAATTGATGGAGGACTATTTTATTAGGTTCCTTCTAGTTAAGCAGAGCGGACAGTATATAAATGGAGATCTCTGCTAGTTGATCTTTAGGGTTTTATCTTATTTTTTGCTGGTCAGTCGAATGACTTGTACTCTAATCCTGCAGTGAGCATCTGATCACACACCCCAAAACTACCAGTGCATGTGCAATCATATGTTTCGCAAGTTTAAAGACAGTTACAAGCTGGACATGTGCATTAAGAGCCATCCTCAATCTACAGACGGGCAAACTGAGGTGTAGACCAACTGACCATTGCTTTGTCTTCAGATGAAGCAATTTGTCCAAAGCTGCGTATTAAGTCTGGGAAAGAGCCTCAGTCAGGACGCAGGTCACAGGTGATTCTCAACCTGAGCAGAATGTTTGAATAACCAGCTAGAGCAGACAGGATAGTTCCTGCCAAACACAAACTCGGGTGCGTGGTATCTGTCTCCGGTATCAAGGAAGCAATATGAAACTAATCCTATGTGTCTGTTTTTATAAAAATGCTCAACAAATAGAATGAGTAAATAAACAGCTGCCTCTGAGTTATTTACAGTGTTGTTAACCAGCATTTAGACTTCAAAATTGATCACCAGAGTCAACAAAGGGTTGAACAAACATATCCGTGGTTGAGTATTTGTATTTGAGATTAAGTACACATATACAACTATGAATGCATGTGTTCAGCCAAACTATTGAGGTATTGAGCTAAACCAAGGCTGTGCATTAAACTGCATTTTGGTCAAAAAAGCAATAAAGTTATCATGCAACTAACTCACAGTTGTCCTTATCTCCTTGAATCTCATCTAAACACTGATTTGCGACCCTTGTCAATACTTTATATTGAGTTTTGACCTGATTTTTTTTTTTTTTAAATTACTTGCTTTTAGCTTTCTCATTTTAAATTCTTTCCTCTCTACCAATGGTATCTTGTCTAAAGCCCTCGTATACTTCGAAAGGAGTAAAAGTTCCCTTCTCACAACTCCATGCCCCTGGGAAAACAGGGAAACAGACAGTATAGGTTCTTGCTGGAGCTCCACTCAGGAGAGTAGCATTAGGGCAAAAACTCAGTGAGGCCCTTTTCTATTTCGGGCTTAATTTTTCCTATTGCAAATAAATTAAACACCACAACTGCTCCAGGGGCTGAGTTTGTGCCTCTGCAGCAGTGATATGTGTGAGCAGTGAGCATGTATTCATATGGGCGGATACTACAACTATTCAGTAGGGACTTGAATAAACAACAGAGCCAGAAATAACCCAGCGGTAAACCCAAATAAAGGCAAACAGTTTGGCTTTTGCCAAAAGGTGTTTGTCTTTTCTAACTGTCTTTTTTCCCCCAATCCTTCAGGGAGCTATAACAACCTGAGATCTGCTCTATTCACAGCATGTCCACCATCCAGGAACTGAAATAGCAGGAGAATATTAATTCTTGCAGTATTTGGGCTTTAAAAGTCACTCCCTTTAGACATTTGATAAAGACTCTGAAAATAAATCTGTCCAAATGTGAGAGAATTCATGCACCTCTCGGCACACGAAGCTTTTACACATAAAGCTGTATCTTTGTGAAAAAAAGAGATAAATGGTATTACAGAGTTACAGAACATTGCCCTAGAGAAGGAACATCCACCCTCAGGGACACTTATGACTCAGCCCAAGCAGTGGTTAGCAGGGCAGATGCTCCGCTAGGCTAATCCAGGTTCCCAAACCCCAATGACTTTGTGGTAGAGGCAGACGTAGCGTGAAGAGGAAACGACCACCCGCCTTCTTCCTCCATCAGCCAGGCAGTGAGCAAACAGCCCGTGTCTGCACCTCCGTCGCAGTCCCCTGGCACCACTTGGAGTCCAGTCTGGGTTGTTAGCAACCAATATTTACTTCCCTCTGGTAGATTCTTACATAGCCTACTTGGAGAGCTTTTGCCCTCCTGGTTTGACTAGTGTCACTCTGGAGTTAGCACCAAAATGTACCACCTGCTGCTTATTATGGTGTTGGACTATAGCAGGGAGAGGAGCAGGTGGGGATGCTCTTGGTGCTTGAGGCCATTCTACTTCCAAAAAAACCCCAAGTGCCTCATTTTCTGTGTCTACTAGTCTAGTACCTTTTTTCGGCACTATATTTTCATGGAATGAAAAAAGAGATTAAAACCAAGATCATTCTTCTGCTCTATGTAAGAGATTTTAGGTACCAGGGTTTGTGTCCTGAATAACAAGCTACTTGAGTAGAGGCTGATTTTTAACAATGCCACGTTTTTATATTTAAAAAAAAACCCTCAAGCTGCATGCACTGTGGCTACACACCCTGTTCCACTCTGGCTCTGTTTTAACAGGGGTTTAAAGCTATTTCACCTGAGTGCCTGCTGATTACCATGCTGAGTTTTTTAAACCAATCCATTGAATTCACTTCCTTTCTGTGTCCCCAGTGCCCATTCACCTATAGAAATATATAGACAAACAAGGCCACAGGTGCAGAAAATTGGGCCTTTCCTGCTGTTTATTACATTGTTGACCTTGGGGATTTGTTGGCGGGAAAACTGAAGAAAAAGAAGAAATACATGATTTGCAATAGGATTCTGCTAAAATCCTACCTTCCTTTTCTTGCAAAGTTACAAAAAAAAAAAGAGCCTCCTAGCTGCCAACAAACACAGACATCGAATTATTTGGAACTGAAGTGGGGGCAGGGCCATTTCTTTTGCATCTGTGAAGGGATTTTGGATGAATTGCTGCTGACCAGAAAGCCTGCTCTTCCCTCAGCACCCCCTCCCTCTCAGCAGTTTGCCTTCTGGTTGTTCTCGGGCACAAGAATTTGCTCTGCCTTGTGGTCACCCAGCCCGCTGCCTGGTTTCTGTCACAGGAGCACTGGAAGAAACAGCCACCTGCTTGCCTTATCAACGAGGTGCCTTGCGCTGAAAAGGCAAGTCTGGAGAGGTCTCCTCTCACAAACGCACGGCTCCCACCCAAAACTGAGTGGCCTCACACCAGGCTGCAGAGGGCAGCCCTGGTTCTCCTCCAGTGTCAGAGGGGAGATACCCAGGTTAAGTGGGCTTTGCCCACAAGAAGAGTTCAAACCCTCCCTGATGTAAACTGGGACAAGGGGTTAAAAATGACATTGCTGACTGGACAGGGAGGATGAACGGGTTAATGCTGCCCAGTTCTTACCTGGGGTCACTCTATTCTGTGCTGAGGGCTGAGCCAGTGCAGCACACAGGGGCCGCAGCAGGAGACAGATGTGCTGCAGTGTGAGCGTGTGTAAGGTTTCAGCTTTCTTGTCTGTCCATGATGGTGTTTGGACCAATTTCTATGGCTTGATCTCAGTGGATTGATGATGTGTATGCACCTAGTAAGGGCTAGACCCTGACTCAAAGAGCTTACAGTTGATTTAAAAATCAGACACCAGGGATGGGAGAAAAGATGTATTATTCTCAACAATAATAATGTGGATTTGATGTGCAGAGAGAATAAATAGCTTGTTAGGGGTGATTTTTTTCTTCTGGAAACTGAACTAATTTCTACTCATCACCAGTTCAAAGTCTTAATTGTATGACTGCTTAAAGTGAAGTGCTCCTCTGGAAGTCCATGTAGATTTAGTCTGAGATTGGCAAGGCCCTTTGGGTGCTTGGGCCCTCTGGAAGATAATGTGCATTTGGTCAGACTGACCTGGAGGTAAAGGAACTGCTTGGGTTAGGGAAGACAGGCACTCTGTGTTCTGCTGTACATCTCAGGTATACGTTACTGACCTGCAGAAAGTAACCTGACCCCCCAAAGTCTCGTCTGAATTTCATCTGTCCTGTTTTCACAGGCACTTCCGAACGTGTATGAACATTCAGAGGGATGCTTTTCATGTGCTTACTTAGGAATATCAGTCGAGGCTCATTTATTATGTTGGAAAGTAGGTGCCAAAAAACCCCTCTAAGAAGTCTGGTTTGTAAGTCCTAATTCAAGACATTTTGAAGCACCTTGCAGGACATGACTGAGAAGGTCCAGAGAGCCTTGTCTAAGGCTGGGCTCTGGTGGGCAGTGATGACTATGTCACAGCAATGATGATCTCAGCTCCTGAGGCACAGATAGAGCATCCTCACTGGTTGCTTCATCAGTGATAGCCGGGAAAGGCTCGAAGTGTGGCCCTCCATTTTATGGCTTCTTTTCCTCTCTCAGCAATGTATTTCTGGTTCATGAATATCCACATGGCCTTTGGCCTAATGCATTCCTATCCTGCCTGTGCCTGCAGTGCAGCCATTCCACAGAAACATTTGCCTATGCCTTTGTCTTTAATAATTGCGACCGAAAACTCAAGGTACCAAGCTCAGTAACACACCCAAGGACAGCTGGCCCACCAGGAGAGATTGCCAGCATTCTGAACTCCCAAACAGGCACTCCTCTTAAGCCATACTCTAGTGGACCATTCGGAGTGTAGACTCTTCTATTACGCTGTCTGTGGAGACTGACACCCACATTCTTTACCAAGGGCAGACCCACATCCATGTTTGAGTCCACCCTCACCTGAGGACACGCTCTGGGGGTAAAGCACAGCCATAGAGTGATGGAGCACTGAAGACAGAAAGGGAATGAGTGGGAATGAGCTACTGGGGCCACTGAAGACCTGTCTGTGGGACCTGTCACAGGGTCAATGGGCAATCTGGATTCAGGCTACCCTTGCTTGGTGGCTCGCCACCATATCACAGGGTCCCACTGGAGATGGCTAGGGCTGGACTAGGACACCTGGGACCCCTTGAGTCAGTATCGGTTTTATCTTGAAGACCACTTTAAAGGTACAGTGCAGCCACAGATAAATATCTGTGAGAAATTTTAATTTCAATGTTTCCTTTTTCTGATGTATGACTTGGAATACAGGTCCTAAAATCGTAAGACTAATGGTGTAAATATGCCATAGTTGGTGTTAATTACTACTTTATGCCTTCCCTGGCTCAGACACACTCACATATTATGAAATGTGTTTAAACAACAATAAAATACCTATGAGTTGTGAGAGTTCCCCTCCATCTTCTTGTGTTCACTTTGATGAGCTAACAAAAAAAACACAGTTTGCTTTGTCTGAGTTAGGAATTTAGCTCATATTAGTTAACAAACCTCAGGTATGAAAATTAAGCAAGTCTTTTCTGCAGTGTAGGCAGGACTCCATGTTAACTCCCAATATGAAATTAATGTAGCCATTTTTCATGTAAAAACAACTTTCTGTATTTTTCGTTTTCATTTGTTCAATTTTCCGCATTGGAGTAATTACTATAACTGAAAAAGCATGTTAAAAACCCCAGCTACTACAAAAAAACACGCTGGAACTTTCATTGTAGAATCTGTCACTTCATAAAACTATACATTATAGAACTGGCCATTCTGGGCCAAACATGTGCTCCATGTAACCCAGTATCCTGTCTGTTACCATGAAGAATAGGGGAAAGTGTAGCAGAAGATAAAAATGATCTTTTCCCCTGCTGTTCTCTCCCACCTTCTAGTAATCAGTGGTTTATAGAGACAAAATGTTGTGTTGTAATAACAGAAATAAAATGCTTCCAATAAATCAAAATTAAGTTGCTGCTCACTTACATTAAGTCACTCGATCTGACTTTATCACGGTATCTGGTTTTTAAAACTTTAATTTTTAGAAACAGAAGTATATCTTTATGCCAGCTCTGGAGAATTAAGCTGGAAATATTCCATTCAAATTACAGTACCCAGGAAGAAAGAGGGTTCAGCTGGAAAAGAAATTGTAACTGAAGACATGAAGACTTGTCTGTCAGGGTGGAGGGAGCTGTGAATTTTCTTCCATCCTGTGCTGTAGAAACTACCTGGAAGTCAGATTTTTCCTCTTTTTTCTCTTTTTTTTTTTTCTTTTTTTCCCCCCACCCTGAGGCTCTGTCTGTATTGCTTCACATTCTTTCTTTATTCTCCTTCCCTCTTTCTCCTTGTATTTTTTATTCCCACTGCCTCTTTTCTCAGCCACTTCTCAGGAGAATGGAAATAAAGACCCAAATTAAAACTTCATACATATAGGTACACATTTGCTTAGAAAACCAGCAGGGATTCCCCCCACCCCAGGTCCTTTTTAAACCCTTCTTTAAACAAACACATCTATTTAGACAGTTTGTTTCTCTATCAATCTGTGAAAAGTTAATACAGTTTTGTGCCATTTTTGTTATGGAAACTGCCCTGTAAAAATACCATATGGTCCACTGAGGCCTGCCCTTATAACCCCAATAAATACAAATCACCCCAGAACTTATCACTGTAAGTTCAAATATGTAGCTAATGTAATCTCAAAAATCCTTCACAAAAAGAAAACAAACGAGCTCCTTTTAAACCCCTGACTTGTTGCTCTTGACTTCAGCTATTTGTTCAATATTTCAACAACACTAAACAAATGTGCCGGAAATACTTATCATTTCTGAGTCACCCCCTTGCTATCCTAGATCCCAGACTCTTCAAATTAGTGACTATCTCAAAAAGATTAATGTGATTCATTCTCTTTGTTTCTTTCATTTTGGTATTGTCTTCAGCACATCCCCCGAGAGTGTCCTATTATCAATCTGCCTAATTCTGGCTAATCTTTCTTGATAATTCTTTTCCCTTCTCCCTGTCACAGGCTGTTTTTGCTGTTCTGTTTTGTAGCTTTTCTAACTCTGAAACATTACTATTATTAATGTCAGACAACAGTGTATATTACATCCAGCTCATGCCTGAGGTTAGGGTAGATTTTTCTGTCACTTATACTCTGTGTACATACATATACACCTATCAATGAAGTTTAAATGATATATGTTGCATAAGAGCATTATCTTTCTGGACCTTCTCTGTAATAAATGGCAGTTAATTTGCACTTCGTTGCTTTTTTATACATATGTATTTCAGACAACCAGAATCCACCCTAACTCCTTGTGATTTATAATAAAATATAACAATAAGCTTTAAGCAAAAAACCTGTTCTCTCAACAAACACTAAAACGAAGTACGCTGGGTATTATGGTTATCATGGGAAACGTGATAGATAAATTACACTATTTTATTATTTATCAACAGGATTTCACTAGTGAGTATCTAGAACTATCTTCATGTCATGGGATGCAGTAGAAAGCAGCTTGATTTCCAATGCCACGTTAAAGTCTGGTTCCAAAACTCTTGAGCTCTTTCAGAGATGCTCAAGAGTTTAGTTTTAAGAGTGAGCAGCACTTTTTGTCCCTCTCTTTCTGAGACATCTGCATGATGTCTGATTTTTGGAAATATTTTTTCCTGCCAAGGAGTTCCAACATAGAAATGTCAAAAGAAAAAGTGGCAAAAATTAAATATGTAGCTAATGTAATCTCAGAAATTGTTCACAAAAAGTTTATTTTGAGTAATTAATTTCAGTCTTTGTGGCTCCTCTGTCTTCTTGGAGTGTGGGTGAATGGGAAAGAAAACCAATACTGTATGTGATATTTTCAGGGACTTGTCATTGATACATCCTTTTTTTTTTTTTTTTTCTGGTTTTAATTCTTCTCTTGGAGTGGGTTATTAACAGGGGAAGTCAAACAACAGTAGCGTAACATCAAGGTACACCTTGCTCTTCCTGAGGAACAACTGACTGCTGCCTCTCTTTTAGACCTGTATTTTCCTGTGCAACTCTTCAACTGTTGGATTAGCGTCAGCAAAATGAAATAACATGAATGCAAAAACATTTGCACAAAAAATGCTTATGTTTCTTTTTCCTTAATTTCCAGCACTGCACTAGCACTACAAATTACAGAAAACGAATTTGAAATGCACTTGACAATTTGTTCTGTGTATGCTTCTACTCTCATCCTAAAGAATGGAAAGAGTGCCAGATGATCCAACTAATAAATGCCAATTTTAAAAAGGGCTATTTGGGATCAACTCACAGAGTAAACAGTCCTAAATCACAAGACTGGCTATATATATAAATAAATCTCTGTTTACTCAGAGATATTGCACAAGTAAAAGAAGACCAGAGTAGTTCACTGCAATGATATGAAGGAACTACAGGTCACAAGATTCAGTCTCAGAGGCTTTTGGGATTATTCCCAGGTATCCTGAATTCCACACAGCTGTTTACATACCTTCATCATGTTACCTGTGCAAAAGCCTCACCCATACTGATGTTCGGTGCGAAAAAAAGCTGTGCCAAAGACTGAGGGAAGGATTGGAGAGGGTTGCTTAATCCTACTTTTGTCTCTCTTCTTGGAGCTGTCCTGAGCAGAGCTCTTAAGGCTCTGATGCAGCCCAGACTCCTAACTTTAATGTGTTAAATACATTGTCCACTTTGGATTGTTCACTTAGCTGCAGCAAATGCCTTATATTTTTTCCTGTCTGAGTACAATTAAAATTGCAGGATACTTGCCAGACATTTGCTGAGACTCTTTCACCACTCTAAGCATCCCTCTGCAGTGTTGTGAAGAACAATCAATCAAATTACTTTCAGTCTCACCCATAAACAACTTATTTTAACTGCCTTTACAGGTCTGTTTGGAGGCAGCTTAATACAGACTCATGCAGTGTCACTGCTATCTGTGCCAGGCTGTACTTTCATTCACAAAGAAATCATACAGGAAAACTGGGGTGGTGTGAATGAATTTATCAGTGACCTAAATATGGCATATGATAACAAATAAAATCAACTTATAAAAAGAAGAAATGACTACTCAAGAATAGGAAAAAAAAAAAACCAAACATTCTTCTCTTGTATGCCTTCATATGCAAGTCTCCAAGTTTTTATTATCCTGTTATATTTTTATACCTGGTGGTATTTCACCAGGTATGCAGAGGAATACCTGAGAACAACAAACACGCCGCAGTTGTGCAAACTGACTGCAGACATCTCAGATTCCTGGGAGATGATGTTATACTTAGTTATACTATATACATCTATTCAAATACAGTTGATTGTAGGGAACAGAAGAAAAACACACATAATTTATATTTTACCAATACCTCAGAGTGGATAGTATGTGTAAAAAAAATAAAAATTACTCTATGCTATTTTTTCTCACCATAACTCTTTCTCCTGGCTTTCAGGATAAAATTTGAAAGATAACTTTTGCCCTACCAGGTTTTGACCAAGTACACACCTTAGTCAAAAGGCACTGGAAATTCTTTCCTGTTGCTACAGAATTGCAACCATGTTATTCAGGATAGTTCCTGTTCTGTTCTTTTCTCAATATACATTTCTTTGCTCACAACTTGGTCTGTGCTGTTTCTATTAAATTAGAAGCACTTTTAGTTTCTCTGAAATCAAATCCTCTCGTGCTATAAAGCAGCTTGTCTGTGTATGACAACAAACACAGTAGGGGCCCTATCATTTGGAAGTTTATTTTAATGTAGCAACCCAGAGTAGACCACAGATTTGGATGCAGTGTAAAGTCATTGTTATGCATTTTATGAAAAGTCTGTCTAAAAAAAAGCTTATGAACATGGCAATTTTGGGGCAAAAAAAAAAGTAGCCCAGACAATTTAGTTGCATAAACGCCCATTCTAACAGGTGCAAATCATTAACTCAGTGTCTTTTTATAGACTCCCATACTGGTGAGCTTGTCCCAGAATGTTTTTGTATCTGTGTGCATTTGCACTTTCAACACATTCTTTTGGTTCTCTGCAGACTCCTCTCTCAGTTTATGTTCCGAAAACTACCTGAGCAAAACAGTCAAGAAATTAAGAGTGGGGGGGGGTTTTCCCCTTTACGTTTTTTTGGAGACTGTAATTTTAGCACTTGTGAATATGAACTTACATGAGCCAGAACTACACCTGTACTTAAGCAAGAAAGTAAATAACATAATTTGTTCTGCTTGAGAAAGTGCAATTCACCAACACAGCCCAGACAGAAAATCCTTCAGAGTGAGTGCACAGATTTTGTTATCTGCCAAATAACACGTGTATCTGAGGAAACCACGTTAAGATATATTTTGTGTTCTGGAAACCAGAAGAGTTTTTTCTGTTTTTTAAAACGCAGATCTTCATGTAAAGTGGCTTTTTTTAAAAATAAAAATAAAATCCCCCATGGTATGGCTACAACACATGCATACAAAGGGAGGTTTAAAGACTCCTCCCCAGATTCCTCTTCTTCTGTAGGCTTTTGGTCCCCTGTTTTCTTATAGTCTTCTCTCCTCTCTCGAGAGCTCCTCTGCCTCTGCCTCTGATATCACATGGGCTTACTTATTACAGGAGGGTACCTTTGAAAACCTTCTTAACAGATTCCTTGTGTGACATTGATTTGCTGGTCACAACTGAGTGTACCATGACAACAGAGTAAAAGAAGGATTAATTTCTGAGCAGGTATCCCAATACACACTTTGGGTGGGAATAAAACTTCAGGTGCTGCAAAGCCTTCATCTGACTAATGCCCCCCAAGCCCTTGAGAACCACATGTGCCCACAGCTGGCAGGGCCAGGCACGCATGTGGTCACTACAGGCTTGGGGTTGCTGCAAGTCCAAGTCCATCCTGAAGTACCTAGCAGGGACAGTGTGAATCAGCTCTATTTCAAAGTCCTGTCGTGAAACCATCTCAAACATTCATGTGTTTGTGACTGCGTTTAGGGGCTGGTGGAAGTATATCTGCCGGACATATCACCGTGCTGCTGAAGGAAACAGCTTCTTGTGCACTTCCCACGTCTCTCACCACTCCTGCTGGCCCTTGGGGACAGGCCACTCGTGCATATGGCTGGGGGGCACCAGTCCTGCACCCACTGGGCTGGGTGCTTCACAGTTAGAGGACAGAAAGGCTATTTCTAATCCCAAGAGTTTATTGTCTACTATTTTTGTCCTCCTAGTTGGTCTTCTATGGAATCTTTATACTGTAATGCCACAGTACAGTCAAAGCTGAATTTGTGACATTACAGTCAGCAGTAGCCAAGCTGACAGCAAAAGCATCCGATGGGAGTAAGGAGAAGGTGAACATGGAGAGAGGGGAGAAGAGCTCCAGAGCAGAGCCTGCCTCTCATTCCCAAATCTGAACCTTACAAGCAAAATCGTATTTCTTCAGTTGTCAAAAAAATAGAAAAAAGAAGCTTTACAAACAAGGACCGAGCTTCAGGTAAAATGCCTTCTTTCCCTGTCAGTGGAAGGAGAATGTTATTTGGAGGTAAGATAAGAAAGTGATAATCTGCTGCTTATATATGATTCACTGGAACTACTACTTTAATAAAGAAAAAGTCCACATGTGAATAACATTCCCTCTGCCTAACAATTTCATATACTACTTGTTTGCTTTTTTTTTTTTTTTTAACAACTCCCTTTTCTAGTCCTTGTGCCATGCAGTAAATGCCTCCGCTAATGAGATAATACCAGTGTGTTTGAGAGCAGACTGACCCTGCTGTTTTCAAGCAGTTTCAACTTCTCGACAGTCAGGAGCCTGCCTAATGTTTTGTGGCTGCCTCTGGTCATTGACATGGTACAAACTGCCTTATCTCCCTGTGGGAGGGAGGTCATTGCCAAACCCACGGCTACTTGACTGGGGAAGCAGGCTGTCTACAGTGATTCAAACACATAGCCTGAGCCAAGCAGAGGGCTTATAACAAACAGCCTAAAATAGCTGCAGTCTGAACATGTTTCAATTTTCCTCTGTATGTCAACAGATGACATGCATTGTCACGACACTGTGTATGATTCAAGAGCTCGCTTAAGCTTATTACTGTAAAACTCCCATTGTTCAGGATTTCTGCAACTTCGGCACTTTCTCAAATATCCTCCTTTACTTTTTGCAAAGCCCTTTCAATGACCCTTTTTGTGTCAATGTAGACCTCAGCTCACAAATCAGTTGTTCTATTTTTATTTCCAATATTACACTTCCTTTCAAAGCGCTCATAGAACGACGCTGTGCATTTTGTCCCCAACTCTTGCCAATTTGCCCAAGAACTCCCTCACTGGGCAGGAAAGCAGGGGTAGCAGGAAAGTGGAGAAAGAAACAGGGGTTCAAGCAGTGGTAGCCCTCTCACCATTAGGTCTGCTGGTGTAGAGCATATATTTGTGAGACAGGTATCCACCAAACTGGAGTAACACCTGATCATCTGAGATGTCACACAGATGAGTGGAGGAGAATTTGTGGCTTATGGAGTGAGGGAGCACCACTGGCCTGTGTTTCCTAGGCAGTCCAGTTCACACAGAGCTCCCCTGACTCTGCCCTCACTTGGCACGGCTCATCTGTGACTTCCCAGCTCCATCCATGACTCACTACTTTCCAGGATCTCCAATTAACAAGACTTTCTAGAGCACTGGACGAAGTCTCAGACACACATTGTCCACCCCCACATCTGCCTGCTTCTGGTGCTGCTCAGCTCCTCAGCTCCTTATGGGAACAGAGGGTCCCTCTGTGGGACTCCTCAGAAAGGACAGGGACCTTCAGCATGAGTAAGGATGGCATAGGATGACCCTATTTCTTTCTGCATTTTGTCATGCATTGGTGCAATGTCTTGCTGCATAACTGGGGCTCTGATATATTACTGTAGTACAAGGAAGGAATACACTACAGCAAATAATAAGTTTCTTCTGACCTCTCTGTAAGGGAGATATTGCCATTACAGACAACAAAAGCAGATCAAAACTTGCTGTGACCATCAAATTTCGTAAGTGGTATTAGACCAGTCAGCACTATATTATTTATGGCTGAAGTCTAGCATCCTCTTTCCATTTAACTCACCTAGAGATTTACATTATTAGCTGGGGATATACACTGAACACATGTACAAGAATTTTTAATCTCTCACTCAGTAAAAAATTGTACCTTACCTAAATTTTTCATTCCTTGCTACATCAACTTGTTTTCCCAGAAGCAGAATACCAGTGGTATTTACTATTTCAGCAACTGGAAACCAGTTATGAATGGAAACATTTATTATGGAAGGAACAAAACAAACAAAAAGAAAAAAAAAAAGCAACATGGGAATCTCATGAGGTTTAACAAAGTCAAGACCAAGGTGCTGCACCTGGTGGGGCAATGCCCGGAATCAATCCAGGCTGCAGATGAGCGGCTGGAGCAGCCCTGGGGAGAAGGACTTGGAGGTGCCTGTGGGGGAGAGGCTGGACATGACCCACCCCAGACACCCCCCGTGTGCTGGGCTGCATCCAAAGCAGCGTGGGCAGCAGGGCAGGGGGGGATTCTGCCCCTCTGCCCCCTCTGGGGACACCCCCCTGCAGAGCTGCCTCCAGCCCTGGGGGCCCAGCACAGGAAGGACATGGAGCTGCTGGAGCCAGTGCAGAGCAGGGACACCAAGATGGTCAGAGGGATGGAGCAGCTCTGCTGGGAGGAAAGGCTGGGAGAGCTGGGATTGTTCAGCCTGGAGAAGAGAAGGCTTTGGGGTGACCTCATTGTGGCCTTGCAGTGCCTGAAGGGAGCCCACAAGGAAGATGGAGAGAAACTATCTACAACGGCCTGGACAGATAAGGGGAATCGTTTTAAACTGAGAGTTGGCTTAGATTAGATATGAGGAAGAAATTCCTCCCTGTGAGGGTGGGCAGGCCCTGGCACAGGCTGGGCAGAGAAGCTGTGGCTGCCCCATCCCTGGAAGTGTCCAAGGACAGGTTGGACGGGGCTCTGAGCAACCTGGGCTGGTGGAAGGTGTCCCTGCCCATGGGACAGGCTTGGAACTAGATGATCTTTAAGGTTACTTCCAACACAGGCTATTCTGTGATTCTATAACTGTATGAAGATAAGTAGGTCAGTGCAAAGCTACAGGATGGCGTGTGGGTCTGGGCACTGGTGGGAAGGGCTACAAGAGTGTAGGAACCAGTGCTGACCCCCTATCTGTCTGTGCACCAGTCACTTGGGTTGCTAGAAAATGGGGATCACAGTAATCCCACACCTTGGCATCTCCCCTGAGGATGCTTAGAACTAAAGTAAAGGGTGTGGGTATGCGCTTACACTACATCTAGGGATGTATCCTTGCACACCCATCCTTGTGGCTGAGGCTCTGTGGTGGGGTAGGACACCTGCGAGGCGGGACTCGGAGAAGAAGCCCAAGGCTATGCGTTTCCTGCAGGGGAGGAACAGCAAAACTGTTTTGAGTCAGCCTCTGGCAGGGACTTGTCTCTCTTCTCCCTCTGAGACCACAGTAGCTGCTGCTCTGCTGCTCACAGTGCTCATGGCCACGCTGCAGACACCAGGGAGAGGAGCATTTTTGCTCTTCAGGGAAGGAGAGCTCCATCTTCTTTGTGATGTTTCTACCTGTCTCTTTGCCAAGCACAACTTACTGCTTTGGTCCTCCCTTTCCCACTGGCATAGTTTTTCTTGAATCTCATAATTTAGGAGCAGACTCAATAAAAACTCTGCCTATCTGCCACTATGGAGAAACCCAAGCCCTAACAAAAACACTAAACATTGGGCCCCTGTAATGAAATTTACTGAATCTCCCTGATTTTACACTAGAAAAGCAGTCATTAAACCATAATGAACCAAAAAGCAGTACTCTCAGTTCACATTTCTTGGGACTCAGCTGAAACCCACACCTCAGCAGAGACAGGAGAGGTAAGTGAGGAACAGTGTCCCAAAGACGATTGTATTCTTCCTTTAGGTAATGTTCCAAAGTTTTCTTTTTACTAGTGTGCTCTTTGTAGGGAGCTTGCTGAAGGGTAACTGATTTTTAAAAAGCCATCAATGTATTTTAAATGTTTTGGGTTTTCCTTCAACTTTGTACCAAAATTAGATTATTTGTCTACACAAAAGTAAGTAGAAAATACCACAGAGTGTGATAAGGCACAACTTTTTCAGTATGACTGGCAAAGAGTAGTCCTCATTACTCTTCAAAGGTGCAGTATTACCAGCTGATGAGATGATTGCAACCTACAAGAAAATAACAGTCTGGACAGAAATGCATCTTCCTGTTTAAAGAGTTCAAGTAAACCACTCTCATAAATAGCTTTGAAATAAGATTTATGTGAACAAAATGACATGTTTATGTCAAATCTCAAGTCAGAGCTTATCACAAGTACATGAGAGGGATTAAAAAAAGAAATCCATCGGTAGAATCAAAGCTGAATTAACATGATGGCAGTCCTAAATAAATGGACTTCACAATACATTCTTTGAAAGAGAGAGAGCAAGAGAGTGCAAACTATACATTTAATGTGCGCTTAAGCAACTGTAACAGCATAGTAGGAGCTTGTATTTTTTCTGGCACAGCCCTCTGTCGTAATCCCATTGCATACTTTCAAATATATTTTTAAATTGCTCAGCTTTTGTCAACACATTCATTCAGGGTTGTGTTATTTAAAAGGTGAATGCAAAATTCACAGAGATTGTAATGTCCACTCTAACTGACACACCTATAACGAAGGATCACTAAATCACCCCTTTCCACAGGAAAACAGAATTAGAAATAGCAGATACCAGAAAAGGAAGACAGTCCCTGTACTTAGCTCCAGCGTGCCATGGTGATGCCAAATATACTTCAAGATTCATTTCCATTAAACAGGTACTGACCAAAAAAATTTTTAAAGTGTTTACCTTGCCTGACTTTGCATGGGTAAACATTCCTGCATCCAGTGTAAGGAGCTATATTTAGAAATGTATTCTTACCAGGAAACTAAGTAGGCTTCAGTGAAACCAAAACAGTCCTGAGTCTGACTCTGAGACAGATGAAGTCAATAGGAACCCCATCCACCTCACCAAGCTCAAAGACAGACCCAGAAACTGCACCCTCTCTCACCCCACCGTGGGGTAAATCCTCCATCTCAGGCTTCACAAATAGAGCAGGGCTCCTGGAGCCATACGAAGCCATACCAATTACTTAAAAGGGAACAGCATTATTGAAAAAATGTTATACAAGCAGTGGTAAACCTCAGTGGTCTGGGTTTGAGACAACAGAAAATCCCTTTGACAAGTAGTAAACACACTAAAAATAGTACTTGGTTCTTTTTAAAGTCAGCCTAAAATAAATCTCTTTGCTTTCTGTGTCCTGTTTTGAAGTTTCATATGAAGGTGCCCAGCAATGTTTTACTAGCAAAAAAATGACTAAGATCTTATTCCATAGCCTGTTTTGGAGCCTAATGCAAGTACAGAAGTCATAGGACTATCAAGTGAGGACCCCATCTCAAGAGCAAAATTCCAGCCTGTGAGGAGTGACTTCATCTTATAGTGAGATTCTAAATGCATCAAATGTATTTGGGAACAGAAAAATACTAAATTCAATGTCCTGAGCAACTCAGACAGAGAGAATATGGATTAATTAGACTGAAATGTTCTTGCAACTTGTCTAGACCACATTCCAAACCGTTTTCATCTGGTTAAAGACTGTCATTGCCCAGGCACACTTCCCCTTCAGGTCTCAGCTATCACTGGGAAGACATCATCCTCTGCTATTAAGAGAACGAAAACATATCTCTTTCTACACCAGGAATGAGGAATGGGACTGATCCTATCTCCTTTATGCTTGAGTTAGATATCAAGATTCCTTTCGCAGCCAACGGAGGGAAACAAGTACTTCCAGAGAATAGAGCACCTGTGTCAGACACGTGCTTTAGGATAAATTATACATCAAAGATTACTTTTTCTACATTGACAACACAGGGAGTTCAGATTTAAATTTACATTTGATAAACTAGATCCTAGGTTGGCTAATTCCATGCCTTGCTCCAATAGAGAATTCTGTCAGTAAAATCACTATAATTTTTTTAATCACCTATGTTTCTTAGGTGCTCAGAGTACGTATGAAATCAACACCTGTCCTGTATTCATTGTGAAAGCCTATCCCAGTCACTGCACTGGCTCTTCTGGGTGTGGATGTGAAACACCCCTTACCTTGTTCATTCAGCTTTGGTGGTGAGGACGAAACTGTCCCTCTCCTGAGGGAATTTGCAGTGGCCCCAAAATTTTGCTTCTGGTCAGTTATAACAGAAGATTTGGTTTCCACACCTCCCTTCTGGTGCCAGTGGCTTAACGAATGTTACCTGTGTGCTCTTTAAACTGCTCCTTTCTTTGCATTGTGCACCTCCTGCTTTCAGTTCCAGATGGAGACACAGAGGAATGAATGGGCTTTTTTCCCCTGCTAGGCTGAGCAATTTCCAGCCATCTTGGAGACTGGAAGAATTACTACCTAAGTGCAGGTTAATGTATGCTTTTGAAAAACAGCATTACTTTGAAACATGTATTAGTATGTACATTTAATAAAACAGCCTATATGTTTCAAAGGTTTGGCGCAAGTTGCTCTCATTTTCCTTTCACTCTGAAGTTTTTTCTTTTCTTCTTAAATATACACAAATTCCGTAAATTTGAAGGTTTCCTTTTCATTATGACTTAGCAGGCATTCCACCACAAGTGATTCTGTGTTCATAATCTTCTAATTTAGTTACTGAATACCTTCAGAGAACACTTTTATTTCATTGTTGTATGTCCTGCACAGCTATAGCTATAATTACCTCACATCTAAAATCTGACGCATTCCTTAGTTTTCAGTTCTTTAAAGTTCACTATAGTTTTTCTACTGAAACAAAAGCAATGTTCCGTGGTCACGAAAGCAGTAGCTGGGGGGATAAAAAGCCTTTGAACGTCTGGCACAGTGATTTGTTTTTTAATATTCTCCTTGTGAGTAAATTTAAAAGAAAACTATACTGTTTATAGGAGACTTTAGCTAGGGAAGTAAACAAAACTTTTTTTTAAATATAGCCTCTCAGGCAGCTATGACGCAGATTATGAAACAAGGATGGGAACTTACTAACATTCTAGTTATTGTGCAATGTGCAATCATACATTTTGAATATACAGCAGAGTTACCAGAAATGACTGGGGCTGTCAGCACCCTGATCTAGTTGATGATGTCCCTGCTTATGGGGAGGCTGGACTGGATGACCTTTAAATGTCCCTTCCAACTCAAGCTGTTCTATGATTATGATATACAGCAGCAGAATTTTGGGCATCTGACTATATTATCATAACCAAATCTACGCAGGGTTCTTGAGGGTAAAATATTTTGCCTTACCTCTGCAGAACTCATAGTCTGGATGAGTGGAACGCATTTTTAACCCCAGACCATTTTTCAGGTGGGGATGTTGAATGAGTTGTCTATAGAAAAAAGATGAGGGACAGAAGCACTGGGTGAAATCACCATCTCCTCCTGCCAGCTTTCGGAATAAGTAGCAGAGTGCAACATTTGCAAAGTATTTTTCTTTATAAAGAAATAAGGAAGGGCCTGTGCTGAGATATCTGAATGTATATCTTTTGGTAGAGCAACATATTAGCCCTAAAATTGTTTCAACTTTCCTCCTCATCTAGCAGTTACTGAAGCACAAACATATAATCATGGGAAATGCTATAATTAACCATAAATCTCTGCTTTGAATCAAAAGGGCTCTGAGCTTTCATTACAGACTGAAAGACTGGAACAAGAGCACAACTATTAGAGCATCTACCTTTGAATCAATTTCTGTCAGTGTGCTGGCCTTGTTTTTTTGGTCTAACCCACAAATTTGTACCTATATGGTTAGCCAAAAACTGTACATTATTTACCAACATCAGCATTAAAACTCAAAGATTTGGCAATGCTTCATCTTGGAACTAAGGAGCTGATACTGTACGCTTGCTTTAAAAAAAAAAATCACATCTATGCCTGAGAATACTGCTCCTTGTACAACTCCACATACAAGAATTTGAGATGAAATAGAGTTTTTTAATAGTTTTTTTGCTTTTTTTATCCATTAGGATGTCTTGGGTTTGTGAGAAACTGGATGTTCTCAAACACAAGGCCTGATGTCGCAAAGCATTTCACAACTCTGTTCCCACTGAGTATCTGCTGAGGTTATTTTAAAGCTCTACTTCACCATAGTCCATGAACAATTAAATATTTTGAAGAAAAGATGGCAATAACAGTTTTGCTTTCTTCCTTCATGTTTTAACACAAGCAGGCTGCAGGAGAAATACTGATTGCAGCAGAACTCTGTTTTTTTCTATAATTAAATTGTAAAGCCCTGACATTTAGGCTGAAATTGGGATGATTTTAAAGTGCCTAAACAAAATCAAGGCTTACTTAGCTTACACTGCATTTTGCTGGCATCATGGATGAGGTCAAAACAATCTGAACAGAGTCGTCCCAAAATCCAGTCTTCACTCCAAAACCATTTCCCTCTTGTCCTGTCTTCAGAGGGGCAGGTTTGATTTGTTTTGGGATTATTCTGATTGTTCCCAGGGTTCAACTCGCACCTTGACTGTTCCTTACCTACTCTCATAGATTTCACTAGTGGGAAAAGTGAAGATAAAGCTACTACATGGCACGCGGTGTGTGAACACTTGCAGTCTAAATCAGACTGTGATGTGTACAAACACAACATCAGGATAAGATTTCCAGCCAGCCTTTTGTGACATGTCCTGTGTGATTCCAGCACAGGTACCATGGCCTTGGAAGGTGAGCTGTAGCCAGTCTCAGAAAGCTCAACAAGAGACTTAAGTGACGAACCTCAGGCAGGCAACTACAACCAACCCCTGCTCTGGGACCTCGCAGGGCAGGTATAAGGCCTTTGATAAAGGAAAGCAGAGTGCAGTGTGAATGCTCACCTGCAGACTGTCAGGATGGGAATTGAGAGGACACAGGGTGGTGTAAAAACACAGAGGAGTTTAGTCCTGAGGAGGGAATGTTGGGGTTGCAAAACAGGAATGCAAAGAGAGGTGGTGGAAGAGAAACTGTAGGAGAATGCAGTGACTGGCAAAGTCAGCAAGTGTGAGGAGCCTGCCAGTGGTGTATTCTTCCCTCTAAGTGTGCTAAAATCTAGTAGAGATGTCAGGGAAAGGGGGAACTGTCTGAATTTCTAGAAATGCCAAGGTAAGACTGTTGCTGCATCAGGCAGGGATCTGACTGCAATGAAAGGGAAGAGATGGCTAAAACAATTTTTTTCTACATTCTATCAAAATATCCCTCTGACTCTGTTTAAAATGCAGGAATTTTGCTGCCAAAACCCCACAGCAAAATAAAAACAAATGCAGATTGAAGCTCGCCTGCTGATAGCACATGCTGTTCTGGAGCATCAGCCTCAGTGAAACCTACTGCAGTGAACTCATCTGGTGAGCATGCCAGTAATTCCCAGGGACTGCGACTTCCAGGGGGTCACAGTTAAGGTTCTGCTGGTATATGCCAGGATTCCTCATTTTCTGTGTTTTCAGAGGTTTGAGTTTTGCTGAGCAAGGCATTTCAGAAAGACATGAGAAACCACTGGGCAGTTTTAACTCTGTGTTAACAAAGACTTTTTTGGTCACTGAATAAGCTTAGAGAGGATTTGTTTTAACTGTGTCAGAATTTAGTTGGAGAGGAGTTGCAGAGGGGAAACTATGTATTTCTGAGACAAACTCTCTCAGGTTGAAGCACTGCAGAATACTAGAGATGGAACTGCATGATAAAGACAATGTACAGAAGAGCTGAGGGTCAGTGAGTGCAGCTGCAAGTTTCTGTACCTGTCCATCCATCCTTCCATTCCTTTTTTCTGGAGGAGAAGAAATCTGTGGGTAGAAAGGATCTCAGCTGTGCCTGGACATCAGTCTTATACACAGAAATCTTAGATATTCACTGTGACTTCAGAATAGCTGAATGTTTTCTGAACAGGATACTCACAAACATCATATCCCTCAGATCCTCATAAGCCGCATACAAGTACATCATCTGATTCTTCAGAGAAGCATGAAAAATCATTGGCTAAACATACATGCAACCTGGTTAATGATTTTGTTAAAATGGCTTAAAGTGAGCTTTTTGATTAGGGTATTGTCCTGTTTGTCCTCTAATATAAAAAAAACCCAAGCCAGGAATATATTTTTAAACACAAAGGGCTGTTTTGATTATGTTGTCTGGGTTCTACTTTAGGGAGTTCCTTTAGCTGCTGAGCTACACATTAACTCAACTGGAGCTCCTTCACCCTTCACCATGTCTTTCCATTCCTTGTTGTTCAGATACAGCTCCCAGTTACAGAGTGTAAAGTCATAGTGTCTCATCTTTGGCAGGTTATACTGAACTTAAGAGAAGTTTAAGACTCATGGCATTTCAAGTGTTCTGGCTTCTCTTGCGGGGCACTTTTTCCAAAGGAAAACAGGGACTAACATCTGGGACAGATAAAAAGATGTCTCACAGAGAGCGGATGGCATTGTTAGTGGACAGTTATAAGGGAAGACCTGGCTACAGCAGAAACTTCTTTCTAAATCCATCACGTAGTGGTTAGACTGAGGTGCTGAGGCATGAGGCATATATCTGGTTTCGAGAAAATGCTAAATAATGTGTTCTAGCTTCCCATAAAGCACCTAATCCTGCAAAGCTCTTCAACTTGGTAATCTATATGGCATTGACTTCCACAGATGTGAGTCCACTTATTTGGGGAAATAAAAATTTCCTTTAAACTGTCTTTAGCTTTATTTCTTGTTTCATTTAGTTGAATAACCCCTTCTGTCTATAAAAGCATGCAACTCATTATTAAATGGGATATTATTAGTTTGATTTTTCTTAAGATCATTTAATTATGCTTCCAGGCACAAGAGTCTGCTTCTCAGAACCACAAATTTCAGTCTCGCTGCTGCACCCTAACCAAGCTAGAGATCTAAGTTACAAAAACTAATTCATCAGCTATAGAGGCACAGGAACTGAAAGAGTGCTCATGTGTAAAGTGTCACAAGATTTCTCACAACTGGGCATATGCGAATAAAAATAAAGTAACAATTACAGCAACATACACACACTGAAAGCATCAGAAAATTAACTAGAAATGGAACTTGACTTACTACAGAAAGTGTATACGCTATGTCTGTATATATTTATAGCTACACACATCGAATACATATTTAGCAAAATTGTGTCTTAGCAGAAGAAAGTGCTGACAGTCACCTCAATTTGAGATGTCTATTTAAAACTCAGAGAGGGAGAAAGAAAGCACTGTTCTGATGAAGGACTGAGCAGGAGTTCTCAACTGCTTTTGCCATGTTGTCCCTGAGGTTAAGATCCTGGGATCACAGGTATTTATAGTGTTGGTTTACTATCTTGAAAAATGTTAACTCTTCTCTGAGTGAATCAGAGTATTTTTCACTTAAACCACGGAGTGACAATTAGCAAAAAAAAAAAAAAAAAAAGAAAGAAAGAAACGAAAGAAGAGTTTGGGACCTTTACCTCCACCCAGTTCTCATTAAATCTTCAAATCTTAACATACTGGTTTTGTTTTTTCCTGCAGACTATTTCGGAGACATGACTGTACTGTCATTGTAGTTCCTGCCCATGACCCTGTACCACTTCAGTCCTATTTCTTTTCCTCAGTAGGAAAATCTCATAGTACTTTTCAGCACTGGTGCAACTCCACAGGCTGTAGCAGTGACAGTGTGAGACCCAAGGAGCTGAAGAGTTGTGTTACACAACACCGCACACCACGCGTGCCCCCCGACTTGCACCGGGCTGGAATCATGCAGACATATTTTTCCCAGGATTTGCCTCAGAAAAATGACATCATGCTAGGACACACAAAAAAACAAGGGACCAAATGGCATCTGGAGCCTGGTTACAGACAAGATGGCTGGGATGCTTTCCATTTGATGCCAGCTTTGGGAAAGGTGGGTGTCTAATTTAAAAACTGGGCTTTTTTCCCCACAGTTAACAGAAGGAGATGTACTTCAAAGGCAGAGACACCTTCACTTCTAAACAGGCTGAACAGGACTTCCAAGGAAACCTCGATCTCTGAGACTTCTAACAGTTTGCAGTAAAACCTTTAACAGCTGCTCGATGGAGCTCAGCCCCATCAGTTGTGGACAGGAGCCTTCATAGACCAGCCAGGCTCCTCTGCTCTGATCTCACCCAGGTGACAACCTGGCTCCAGGCCCACCTGGGTTCACAGAAACATAAACTGCTCTATATTAGTTATTTCTCTGAAGCACATTTAAATACATGGAAATGTTATTCAGCAGTTTTAAATCTCTGTAATATTTCAGGCTGATAACATCTATCACACACACAAGCTGTAACACCTACTTATCCTGAAATCTAACTTCTTTTCAGTTACATCACTGAAATCTAAGTAATTAGCTTTATGCATGTGAAAAGGCTAAACAGTCATTTTGCAAATATACCTGATCTCTCTATACCCTTTGAGAACACAAAAGTTATTTTCCAGAGGCTATCATATTCAGTAATCAGTTAAATTTCAAGTTACTTCTTTCAGCAAAGGTTAGTAATAGTCAAAATGTTTGCACACAACAGCATAATTTTCCCCAAGCTTTGGAGTTTTCCTTTGCAAAATGCAACAACTTTTGAAAATTTGGGGTCAGATGGATTTGTTACTGTGATCAAAGCTGAATCTGTCAATTTTGACAGCTTTACTGAGAAGAACGCAGCTTGCTCCTAGCAAGGGGTTTTATGAGTGAAATTGGAATCTCCAAAAATGTGCCTTTATGCAGCCCATAGAGGAAAAAGTCCAAACTAAAATACTCCATTGTTACTAAATACACATACAGCCTTATGGTGTTTGCTGCACGCCCCAAAAAGCATAGAAAAGATGAAAATCAATGGCTGGGAGGCACCATACCTTCGTGCAAGGCTCTCCCTCCTACATAAGCACAGTGTTGTAAGGCAGTGTTGTAACAGAACCCCTAGAAAACATGGAAGATACTGTTGGAAGGTAATTCTGCTGTTTGCAATAGTCATTTATGATCCCTGCCTAGCCCCTTTTCAGAGAGCAAAGAACATGGGTGCAGCAGAAGGGTTTGCTGAATTGTGGTCCCTCCAGAAGCTCTGGGGTCATTTAAGAATGAGGAACAACATTTTTAATTTTTGGAGGAAAACACTGGAAGAGTTGCCAGGAATCAGCACAGAGACTTCTCATGTTGGATACTCAGTTACGCTGAGATCTGTCCTTGGAGCCAAGGGATGCAGAGGAACCCATATCTTTCCACAAAAAAACCATCCTAAAGCTTTATCGTTGAAGTTATTTCAATGTTGATGCTTTGGAGATGTTTCCCCACTTCCTGTGCTCTTTCCCAGAGCTGGAAGAGCAAACAGTACAGTAAGTTTGCAGCTGATGTTTGTGCAAATTCTCTGAAAGTGATTCAGATACATCATATTGCCACAACCCTACTGGCTGATGGACCTGAAGACCATATTCTTTTTCATCCATCTGTATAAATATGCTTGAAAATGAATTGCTTCTTTATTGTATTTTAATTAAGACACTTGCTCTGACAGCTCAGTGAAATTTTCTCTTTTGCCTTTCAATGTCGTCCTTGTTGCTCACTGGGGATCAAGGTGAATGTTTAGAACAAATGCCTCGTGGAAGGAAATGTATGAAACCACCGCTCAGAGAATCAATTGCTATTTTCCAAGAGACAAAGGAAAAGAAAAAACAACTCATGGTATTCTGAGGTAAAAACCATGAATGGAGGGCAAGTCCATTCACAACCACAGAAGAGCTTTCCTCTCCTTCCAATCTCTTTAAACGACAAAATCATGTGCAAGTCAAATTCTGCAGGAGAGTACACCTGTGTTGCCATAAACTTATGAGTAAGTGCAGAGAATTTCCTGCTTTACTCTTGGAAACTCTGTCATTCGTTGGCTAAAAAGCACACTGGAGGCTTGTTTCCTTTCCTTCTAGTCTTATGTGGCATTCAGTTGAGGTATGTACAAAATTTTCCAGGCTCTTTACACCAGCAGTCTTTGACCAAGTTCCCACTGACTCCCTTCATTTAAAGTGATTCCTCTTCCTATATGTGTTTTGAGTTTGTGGAGATTTTCCCCTGCCTTTTCCTTGAATTTCTGTAGAGTGCCTGGTCATGGCTTGTCATCTGGCAGAGGCTGGTATGGAGTCATCTGCCAGCAGAGGTATTAACCATCTTTAGAATGGCAGGGACTGTCATTTTTAAACAGGATTATTTTGAAAAATCACTGGAGATTTTCAATGGAACATTATTTTTCTTTCCACACTGGATGATTGCAACAGAAATATAATGTTCCCACACATGCACAAATAAGATCAACAGCTTTATACCTCCTCTTGAGCCTTCAAGAAATGACATATTTTATGGGAAACACAGGAAAGAATATTTTAGCATTTATTCTTGACATGAATTCAGAAGTAAAATGAAAAGAGCTGAGAGGTAACACCTTTGCTGAGCTGTCAAAAAAAACCCAGCAAAATACAACTACTCACACCACAAAAACGACACCAAGAAACCACCCCCTATTGTCCAAAATGCAGCTCTGGCAGCCATGTGCCCCGTCATTGTCAGTGGGTTGCATTCTTTCCAAAACATATGTACAGCACCTCTTTTCTTTATCATTTGTCACACAAGTTTAACATGGTTACAATGATTTTCTAGCATCCTTCTAGCATTCCCTCCTTCTGGTCCCTGTCTTCGTATCACCATTAAAAATCCAACTGAACCCCAACTGTTTTAACCAAAGACCAAGACAAATAATGGTAAATGTAAACCAACCCCAAACCATAAAAAATTAACAAACAAAACAAACAAAACGCTACCACCATGTCCATAGTTTTTACCACAGAAGGGAAAAGTGGCAAAAGGGATTTAGTTACTATTATTGACATGAGTAGTAACTCATATCAAACCTGCTCAAACCCTATTTCAGCTGCATGAAGCTCCCAAAATAAAAAAAAAAAAATAAGAGGGAATGATCTACTGAAGGAGATGTTAAATAATACACATTAATCAAACACTGTAACCAGCTTCACACAGAGACATGCAGTCTGACAAGAAGGCCTCTTTACGCAAGCAAAAATGTAGGGAAAAAATATCAAAAGATCTGCTGCATATATTTTCCAGTTTATTTTTCCCTTTTTTTTCCTCTCTGCATTAACAATTTTTAAGAGGCCAAAGATATTCAAAGCGAAATGTCACCATTCTTACAAGCTTAAATAAACTATTTATTAACAGCAGACTAAGTACTCTGAAGAAATTTATTTGCTCTGGCAATAATATTTATAAATGACCTATGAAATATTATGACACTGTACCAGTAGCATTGCAGTTCGCCGGTGAGGATTTAGTTCCAATCAGCAAGTGCACTTAGAGAGGGGGAAATATTTCTGCACAGGGCCAGTGGAGTGCGCAGGCAGCTCTTGGGAGAAGATGAAAGGGCTGCAAGTACAATCTTTTCTTTGACACCAGCAATAAATAAATATAGCAGCAGTAAATAAATAAATCATTCAGCTCCAACAGACATGCAGCCATTTCATGGTGCCCATCAACTGGGTCTCTGCTGCTCATCATGGGGAGGGCTAAATGCAGTGTGGCTACACCAGGGAGCTCAGATCCTCAGCCACAGGGCTGTGAGGCTCCCCGAGGGGGAACACAGGTCCCCTTTGAGCACAGGGACACACGGGCTGCTCTTTACGCTGCTTTTTTTGACCAACTCACCAAGGTAGGAACAACAAGAGAAACCCAGCAATTAGGTATTCCGAACAGAACTGCTATTTTAAGAATGACAAACTTCATCCATGGTTTGGGGGTGGAGGGTGGGGAGTGTTTAGAATTAAAAGGCATAAACGTACACAAAGGTGTAAAAATCAGACTACTTTAATGCTAATAAATACTCTGCTGGAACACACATGCCCCTAAATGACATAGAAGCCAAAATCTATTTGGCTGTATACTACAAAGCTGTTTTAAAAAGCAGCTCATGTCAGTGTAATTTGTTCTCCACCACAGGACAGAGAGAAACTTAGCCAAAAAAAGGAAAAAAAAGAGAGAAATAAACCAAATGATTAATTCTAAGACTAGATATTACTTCCTCAAGCCCTGATGGCAGTTTTGAGCACGGAAGGAAATATGAATAAAGGACTTAAGAGTTTGTATTTTCAGTTAAAGTCTTACTTTGTTTGTTGAGGTTCCTTTTAGTAAATGAGTCAACACACACATACAACAAACGATCATTTTTCCCCACAGCATCAGGGGGAAAAATCAATAAAATATGCAGATATGAGAAAACAGATTATATCTGTATCTTTATTCTCACTGATGAAAGAGTTAAGAGAACTAACAGTGGCACAAACAGAAATACCTCCTTGGGATTTAAGCACAGAAACCATCATTTGCAAGACCAACAGATCTTATGTAGAACATAACATCTATTTAAAATGTTGTATCTAAAGAAAATTGGATGAGAAAGAAATTATGTATAAAGTAGTTGCTGAATTCTAGTCTTTCCCTCTCATACCATGTTTGCTTTATTCCCATTCCATTGTGAAAATGCATACAACTGACAGGGATACAAAAAGCCCAAAATCCCAGCGCCTTTGGAACTCCTATCATAGGCTCTTAGACTGGTGCAGTAGACTTCAGTGCATGCTTTTAAGTTTCCTAAATGTCCTAAATTTTCTACCTGTTTTTTTTTTTTTTCCCCTACCTGACCCGTAGTTCTTTGCACACCAAATTTTAACAAACCTAAAGCAGAAAGCCCCTGCTGAGATGTGGTCAGGAGCAGGTCCCAACAATGTGCAAGGCACAGGGTGTGTCACGATTTTCATCTTGACAAGAACATCGAGCCTTAGCTCATCTAGGGAGTGGTCCTGGACATGAACCTCTACAAACTTGGCCCAGGTTTCCTGTTTATAACCAAATAAGGTGTCTTTTGCTTAGTTTGAAAAACAAGCACAGAACTACTCACTGCTGATCTTTAATGTCTGCGTCCCAGACACACTTCTCACAGTGCACAACTATCTCTTCTTCTGAGGTTGTTTGTCAGGCTCACGGGAGTGTAAGGGGGTGGGCACAGAAGGATTCTTTTTTCTCCCCAGAAATAATGACCCAGGAAAATGCAGAAAGCATTTCTTGAAGTATGACACTGTAGTGGCTAAGGCAACACAGACATTCAGACAAAGCAGATATGCAGAATCACAGGAGTGCCTACAAAATTTCATTGGGATTCATTGTATTTGTCTCCTCACCTTTAAGCACTTGTGCTGCACCTCTGCAAGCATTCAGGATTTTCTCTGTGTAAGGCCCAGTGCTGTCACATAACCACAATTCAAACTACAGGACATCCTTCTGGGCTGGGCTTGGAGGACAGCCCTGGTTTCAGAGATGTGCAATGAACCAGTAAACTGTTCTGAGCCACACACCTGCAGCCTCAGAGCAGAAGACTTTGCACCAAAGCCGTCACCTGCCCACACCCAACACCCTTGGACACTGGCCATGGGAAGACACCAGCTGCCTGTTTCTGAACACCGCATCATCCACATTGCAGAGCTGCTGCGGGTGAGCTCTGACTACCTGCAGATGCCTCCCGGCAGGAGACACCTGCATGCCAAGTTGTGTGCTGGGTTTGAGATGGGGAGCAGATACACTATGGGATTGGAAGTGCTGCCTGGTCTGGCTCTGCACAGCAGCATTCCTGCACCTGCAGTGCAGGACTAGGGCTTTTTTCCTCTGCTTGTTGGCAAACACAGATATCAGTGGTCTGTGATTTAGAGATCAGACCAGGAGGTCAAATTCAGTACCTGGAGCTCAGCAGAAGACTCAGCACCATCCTGGAAATGAACAATACCCAGGCAAGGTTAGGGGGTGAACATAAGAGAGGTTTCAAGAATCCAGCTCAACATGTGTGAGACTTTAGAGGTTTCTCTTTAGCCCAGGCTGAGGGACTGTCAACAATGGAGCAACGACCTCTTTGCTCTGGGAAACAACAGGCTTTTTTTGCTAAATAAATTTCAACAGATCAATCGTATTCCGCTCCCAACTTTTTCTTCAAGAGATTAAATAGCATCCATCTTTTTCCTTTCTTTCTTCTTACTCTTCCCTCCTCCTCCCATTGATCATATCTTACTGCCTAATCTTCGTGCTGTGGCTGTGTGCATCTTAGAGGTGCATGTATGCCCTTACAACAAAGAAATGCAAAAGAATCATAAATGGAGGCTGATACATTAAATACAAGATACATTTTGTTCACTGCTGAATCCAACTTGGTCCACTCTGCCTGCTTATTCTAGTTAAATGCACATGTCAACATATAAAAAGTTATTTCAGACTGCAGCATTTCGTTACCCGAGCCAAGCCAAATGAACACAGGAATAGCAACAGTACACATGCCAAGGAAAATGAACTTTTTTTTCCTCCTACTGTGACATTTTTGAAGGCAGCCAATTATACATTAAAAACATCATGAATGAGCAGTGTAATTTTGGAGCCATAACTTAAAGTGAAGTATTCCTCTAAGTATGAAATTAATATAATCATGACGTTTTAACAGTTTTTCATGATCCTGCATTCTTCTACAAGGACTCATTCTAAGTAAACCTATATGCTATATAAAAAGACCACAATAATCTTTTCCCACCAGTAAAATTGCTACTCTTATGAGTGTTACATATATAGGAGTTTTTACATACATAAACATAGTGTGGTCACTTGTGGGATCTATAGATTACATTGGGGGCATATTAAGGGAGTAATGCATGTGCCAAATTTGTTGGCGTGTTTTACAGTGTCTAGATTTTTCTACCCTGTGCTATTTTGTACATTTCCTACCCTGACATAAATGACCTCATTAACAAGAAATTTTAATAAGTATACAGATTTTTTTTTCATTTCAAAATCTGAACTCTGTTGGCTACAGCTTACTTCTACTTTGTGACCTCCCTCTGTATGTATACCCTTGGAGGAGAAGAAAGGAGGAGGGAAAAAACCAATAAAATGAAACAAAATTGTGCTCACACAAAGGAGTTTTCTGCTGAATGACATAACCTGTACTCCCAGCAGTCTGAGCTACGGGTTGCCTGCCCAACCAGCTAGCAAAATTAAGTAAATGCAGAGAAGATATTTTGGGGATTGAAAATTACCTTCCAAATACAAGTAGTTCATTTTTGCCTTCCAAGCCAAAGAAGGAAATCACACAGCAGCATATGGAGTACTCTACTCGCTACATATTAAAGCTGTGTTGGCTTTACAGCAGTTCCTGTCACCATTCAGTACCTCACCCCCCAAGCAGATATGTTTCACCACAGGAGCAGGAGTCTTATTTTTGCAATCCCATATTAGAGTAAAACTCATTGGGACTCCAGGATCTGACCCACTTGCAGTGATCCCTGCGGTAACAGTTATGCTGCAGCTGGAAATAAAAGCTGTTCTCAGCATCAGAAACAATGTTTTGGTTTGGATTTTTTTTTTTTTTTTGTTCCTCTGAATAGCGAGTTCAGAATGTGCTACAGGAGGAGAGCTTAGAGTACCTAGCAAAAGCCCCAGTCAGAAATAATAGCAATATTCAGTATTCATAGAGTGCTGTAAGTTCTTTTTAGACTCTAAAAGATGGAGGATGAAATGCAAAAAATATAAAAGATAGCCAGAAAAAGAAAAGTAGATGCCAACATTAAAAATAAATCGGAGCTCTATATATTAACAAATCCATGCAACTGCACACTCAGTTAACATACACCCAAAACCTGTTGACTAAGGTAGAGCCATGCAAGGCTGCAGGACCAGGCTCAGATGAAACCTGGCCTGAAGCAGGATTCGTGATTCTGAGGTCAGACTCCAAAACTCCCTAAGAAAATCCAAATTGTTTGCAACTTCTACAACCAGCAAGAGCAACTTCACGTTCCACCTCCATCCTTCTCCTCTGTCAAACTACAATTTCCCAAGCACATTTTCCTGCCCTGAGCTCACCTTCCAGCCACCTCCCCGACCCACAGCTGCCTTCACCCCACTGCTGTTACCCTGGGGCAGCTGCCCACTCATTTAATGATGAGGGTGAATGGAGAGGTCAGAGCTGAGGGGGGCACAGAAACACATATCCTGAGGGCGCTACTGTGGTCTTGCCTACCTAGCCATTCATTTCTGAAGCTGCATATCCCATTTATATGGTAATCATACTTATAAATTTGGCTTTGTGGTGAGCGTACTCATTGTGTATAGTCCTCCTGCCCTTCAAAAAATTATTTTTAACTGGCTTGCCCAGATTTAATTCCAGGTATGTGTAGTGGTGCTGAGAAAAGACTGCTGTGCTTCAGTTTCTGGGTACTCACCAAGGACCATCCTCTTTCTACGGTATGACAGAATTTTGAAATAAGAGTGGAGAAAACAGCTATTTCTTCTGTTTGACTGCAAGGACTGAGGCAAACTGAACACCACACAAAGATGTTAAGGCTCTCTGCATGGCACCCACTCAATCCTGTTATGAGTTCCAGGTTCACCCTTGCTGCTGGTGGCTCTAGAAACCCTCCAGATAAGACGGTGAAAAGCTGTGCGAAGATGCTGAGCACCTTTGGAGTGACAAACTAACATTAATAGGCAGCCCGAGGAGGAAATTTAAAGACTTCGAGCTGCTGCACAAGAATGTGGGCTTCTGCTGCCTCCTAGGGTATGTCCTGATGGTAGTGCCTGCTGCCTGGGATGGACGTGAACTCCTGTTCAACTACCCCAGTGCAGTTCAGCTGGCCATGTACTGACAGTGGCAGAGGGGCCAGGGTGCTCTACTCATTTGACCACATTCACGGCCTTTTGGCTGTTTTTTCTGCCTCCTCTGGACAGTGTGTAGGGATACAAATCAGCGTCTGCTACAGCTGCTTGGAGTCAGCACTGCGAGACTGTCTCAAAAAGCCTCACACTTTAAATACACGCTGTGCACTTCATGTTCTTCCTAGCTCTGAGTTGTGAGGCTTCAGAGTTTCTGCTTTTCATGTGTACCTCCATAGCAAGGGCTAGTAATAGGCAACTTCAGGAAACTTCACTGCTGAGGAATACATCTGGTCCAGGTAGCTGGGTTGCAAGCTGAGGATGGAGGTGCAGATTGTGTTGTGGATGGGTGGGGAGCCGAGACAAACTTTTGGGATAACAGAGGTCATGGAGGTGGGTGATGCCAGCCAGGTGAATGGACACTGAGAGACACAGCAGGATAACAAAGGAGATGAAGTCAGGTGACGCCAGGTGGATGGACACAGAGATAGATGTAGGATCTGAAGACATGGGAGGAGGAGCAAGACCTGAGTGAGGGTGGATGTGAGGGTACAAAACCCGCCTTGGAGGCACCAACACTGAGCTGTTTCTGTGTCAATGTGCTGTGAATAAATGGCTTTATGGAACCAGACATCTGCTATGGGGAACCTGGGGTAGAGCCAGGAAGGAAACCTGGCCTCACTGTGTGAGTGGGGGGCATGGGGAGCCCAGCAGGGACCCCTTGGTCACTGGAGCCATCCGTGGTGAAGGGGCTTCAGTCCCAGCAGGAAAAGTCTCTGGTCCTGGGAGTGTGACTGCCAGAGTGGCTTCTGCATGGACAGACTGGCAAGTTTCCTTACCATGGCGGAACTGCATGATTCCAAATACAAAAGCCTTAAGAAATACACAGGGTAGTAGGAGACTTGTGATATTGTCGCAGAGCTGATAGCCTGCAACCTCTGCTCCTGAAGGAGCAAGGAGCTGTGGGAGCCAGATCCTGAATCCACATGGAGGTCTGGTCAGACATTTAACCTGACCCGGCAGTAACACCATGGCCCTATCCTAACCCACATTTTAAATGGCAATGTTTTGGCCAAATTCCATACCTGATAAAGTTGCTTTACATGCCTTTCTCTATCCTTCACCTCTTGAAAAACAGTCCTTTTAATGTGAGTTATAGCCTCCCTTTTTTTGTTAGCATTTTTCAGAAGAGAAAATATGACAGAATTTTCAGTATTTCTAATTGTCAGGGTGTGAAAACACAGAGGCCCAAGGCACTGCCACAGTTCATATGTGCCATTGAACTGTGGGCTGCCGGTCTCCGAGAAACACAGACCTGCCAGTTTGGTCCTTAATGATGCTCCTTAAAGAGGAGCAAGCACAGGAGACCTTCTCACTCTCTACAACCACCTGAAAGGTGGCTGACCAGGTGAGGGTCAGCCTCTTCTCCCAGGTAACAAGTGACAGGGCACGAGGAAATAATCTCAAGGGACTCCAGGGGAGGTTCAGGTTGGACATCAGGAAAAATTTCTTCACAGAAAGGGTTGCCAGGCATTGGAACAGGCTGCCCAGGGAGGTGGTGGAGTCACCGTCCTTGAAGGTGTTCAGGAAATGACTGGATGTGGCACTCAGTGCTCTGGTCTAGGTGATCAGCTGGTGATCAGTCAAAGGATGGACTAGATGAGCTCGTAAGCCTTTTGCAACCTAAATGACCCTGGGGTTCTGTGAAAGCCTGTCAGCACATTTCTAGTATTTATTTGTTCATCTGCACTCTTACACATTCTTACTAAAGATGTATGATAGACACAGTAGAGATTGTGGGGTTGCTTCAGCAACTAAACAATTTCCCAAGGTCTCCTGCAAGCTGAATTAGCCTGTGTTCCCAAGATATTTTATGGCATCACAGGCTATGGCCTGGCATGACAGCAGACAGCTTACTTCACAGGCATTTTAACCTGTGAAAAACACATGGTCATAATGAAAGAAAGCACAGTTCTTCAATAACAAGACCATAAACAAATCCCTAGATAAACCCATCAGTGATTTAGTAATATTTAATTGTATTCTGATAGTGCATAAAAATACACTCAAGAATCAAGCTTGTAAGAAATTAAACACTGATCAGAAGAGACTGAAGATCTATTACCACTTCTTCTCCTCAGACTCAGAACCCAGTCCCCTTCTCCTGGTCTCAAAGGACCATGTGTCCTATTAAAATACACCAGAACACTCAAACTTCTGAACAGGAAAAACATGAATATGATTTATCAATATTATTTACTAGTAGGAAAAGTAATTATGTTGTACAGGTAAATACATGTTACTGACCTGCTTGCTTTTTTCCTGCTATATAATATTTAAAGCTATATATTGAAAATGACAAGCTGGTGGTAAATATAGGGAGGGAGAAAAGAGTTTTTTTGGTTTCTCTCTCCCTCACCTCATAAGCCTTTATATGAAGTTCTTTATGTGAATTTACTATAAGTGAAAATTTTCTTCCCTAGATAGGGCCAACATGTCAGGGCAGGTCACCACAGTACTCCAGTGTGTCTTGGTGAGTTTTTTTCTTTTACAGAGTGCTGTCATCCTGTAGCATGCCCTGGGCAGCAGTATTCTTCACACTGCTTATGATACATAGTCCATTGCAAACACACAGAGATTAGTTATAGCAAATTAGATTCAGTCTATTCTGGTCCATCCCTCGGCATCCAATGCCAGCCATTAGCAACAGCAGAATAGCTCCAGGATTAAACAGATGTTTCTTCTGACTCAGCATCACAGTTCTTGCATGAAACATAAATCCAACTGTTATTCTGGTAACCCACTGAACTATATAAATCTGGGCTTTTCCAGTGTACTTTTCCTGATCAAGAGGAATTAGAGGTCAATATTACATGGCATTCAAATAACATTAAATCTGCCCTATAAATTACTGATCTGAAAAATATGGTAGATGAAATAACTACACTAATTCTGAATTGAGGAGTACTAGAGCCAAATTAATCTTTTTCCTCCAGGAAAATTTCTGTTCTCTGTGAATTGTTTATTATGCTGGAAGGTCTTTCATTCAAAACCAGAACCAAAGATGAATTTCAAACAAATGAAGAAGAAATAAACCTGTCCAACTCAAATGCTCAGGAAATCAGAGTATTTCACCCCAATTCTCTTTTTCAGAAAATTACTTTGAAGTGTAAAAACTGGAAACACTTTCTTCCAGTACAAAATTTAAAACACAGATGCACAGAATGTGACAGTTTCTCAAAAAATGTTCCATAGGAAACAAATCGTAATTTTCACATGGAGAAATGTTCCAAAGAGAAATTCTCAACTTCTCTGTAGAGAGGGCATCACTTGCTGTGTTCAGCTATAACCAAGAACAGCTACAAAATCTATTTTTGAAAATAGCTTTCTAAATTAATTTGTTTAACATCTGCAACAACGGGAGGTTGCAAAAACCATTCAAATGACTTTTTTTCCATCAGAAAATTACAATTTTTTAAAACACTGCTCATAAGAAAAGACAGGTGCAATGAATTGACAAATTTTAATCCTTTTTCATTTGGCCAGGATAGAAGGATTGTTGAAATACTCCACTTACCCATTACTAAATAAAGGCGTTTTGTTTTAGGGTCCAGGATCATGTAGAATTTTATGTTTGTTTCGAATATCCTATTAAAAATTACACAAAACAGAACTAAAATACTTGCAGCTGTTCTAATTTCTGTTATTCTATGGACATTCAGGTCAAAGCTCATCATGGGAGGATTTGACTTTTTATTAAAAAAAAAAGGAGATAAAATCTCCCTTAAAATACCCTTAAAGTAAAAATATTTTTTCACCCACCAATAGTAAATAAATTTTTTTATTGCAGCATAAACAACAGAACTACCAGAGCTTTGATTTCTATACATTTGTGGCTGGACTCTCTGGCACCTGAGAAGAGCCACACTCACACTGTAGTCTTTTTTTTCTGGGAGCAGGGGGATTAACAGAGTGTCTGTCCTTTACCCAGGCATTAAACTTACAGGAAATCAATGTCTCTGAGCTTGTGAGACTTCCCTCAATTTTGGTTAAACCCAGTGGTGATGCTGGGAAGGTTTTGGTGGAGAACAGGAAGAGCCAGACCGGCTCCCTCAAGCACAGCCTTTTTGGTCAACGCTGTTTCCAGGACCTTTTCCCTGAAGGTTAAACAGCTGGGGTGCATCACTATGGGTTAGATTTCCAACGTTGTAATGGACCGTGAAAGATTCCCTTCCCAAAGGCTCTGTTATTTCCCAGCAGCCCTAAGTCACTTTGCAGTTCCTGTCTCCCTTGGTATTCCCAGTCCACCCGTGAGCTCTTCACAAGGAGCGCTAGTGCAGAGTAGCACAACGTCTGCAAGTAACTCTTCTCCTTTCTTACAAAAGGTAAGGTTTGAACCCAGCTGATTTCAGGCAGCATCTGGCTGGGAACCCCTTGCCTGTCCCAACCCCAGCCCGCTCCAGGGTGTCACGGGCAGCATTTGCTGCGTGGGTTTGCTTCCACCAGAGCACTGTCAGCCAAGAGAGCAGAAACACAACTAGGTTGCACCAGTTGCCTAATGAGAGCAAGATTTGAGACTGCTATAAATGAGATCGAACTATTCATGCTGGATCCCAATCAACAGTCAGTGCAGTCACTGGGGAGCAGACACTGCCATCTGCACGCTCATTTACTGGGCTTTGGAATCATTTAACGTTTGATTTATGGTGGTGAATTGCATCCTGGCAAATGTTCACTATACGAAACTCTCTGTTCCCTCACCCATTAAAAATCAGGGCCTGATCCATGTGAAAGCTTCCTGCTGAGTTCACTACATTTTGGATCAGGCCTCTGGGTCTAAAGACTGGCAGATAATATTCCGTTTCTGTCCAATTTTTTTTTTCTTTTTTTTTTTTTTTTTTTGCTCAAATTTGGAAGAAGCTCAAGTGTTTTCCATCAACATTTTTATGTTTACTTCTGGGAGAACCCTCACAGTGGGTCAGGTTACTGTGATATAGAAAGGATGACCCACACTGATGTATAAATTTTCCGAAGGATCTCAGCCTCAGGCAGACATCTGCCTCAGAGAATTTCAGTCCAGATGGCTGAAGCTTGGCAAAGATGTAAAGAACTGAAAATAGAGCTCTACAATGGAAAGTGGTGTAGAACCTTAAAAATAGGAGGGTGCTACCAAGTACCACATATGACAAAGCTCCACAACAGAAAACATAAGGGAAGAATTGAGGGAGGATTCTTTCCATCATACTTCAGAATATATGATCTGCCTCTTCTTTCACTTGAAAGGCTACCAGAGTTAGCTCTTATTTTTGCCTGATCCTCCAGAAATTACTGTCACAACCAGGAAGCTCAAAACTAGACCTTCCCTCTCAACTGTGTTAAACAAGGTTTATCTGAGAAACTATCTCAGAGAGTCAAAAGTAGTCAGGGCTGTGATGGCTCCTCTCTGCATTGAGAATTCAGATTGCAAACTAGAAAAGCTGTGCAGCCGAGATCTAAGCAGTTAAATCAGCACTAGTTGGTTTTCAGATTAAAAGCCTTGCCTTGATGTTTCAGTACAAGAACACATACACGATTTCAGTTCTACAATACCTTAAATCCCCAGCACACCACAAAGATTCAGTTAGTCATAACAGGTGAAAACCATAATTTCACTCTGATCAATTCTGAAATTTTTGAGTACCCGTTTCTGCTTTCACCTCATCTCAGTCCCTTTGCTCCTCATGAAAAGGACATGAAGACATGGGCTGGAAACTTGTTTAAAACCAAGTAAGAGATTTGCTGCAATTTACATCTACATAAATCCTGGGTAACTTCGCTGGCATAAATGGAAGCACAATTTGGCTTGAATCATCAGGGCTATTATTTTTTAGTTTGCTTGTTTTGTTTTGCTTTAATCTGGTAACATTAAAAATAAAAATCCAATGACATTATGCTTATGGTGCAGAATCAATGGACTTATACTGGACTGCTCTGGAGTAAATGAGATAAGGCTTTGACTTAAGTAGCTAAGAACACTTAACACCCACTTGCAAAAAGCCTTCTGAAAAGCTTTACATTATGGAATGACTCAATCTCTACAGAACTGAGGGGAAGAATGCACAGACACCTCAGTGCCAAAACATGTTTTTGTTAACGAATGTGTTTATTTCAGACATAATCGTGAAACCTCATAAATGCAGCACACTGGTTTTGCAACTGACTCATCATGCACCAATATTCACCTTTTTTTTGTTGTTTGTTTGTTTTGTTTAGCTTATTGTTTCTTTGGGGGAGGTTGGGTTTGTTTTGTTTGGTTGGGGTTTTTTTGTTGTTTTTGGTTTTTCATTTGTTTGTTTGTTTGTTTTTCTTAATGCATTTCAGTTATATCACCCCACACACCAGTTGGGGGTTTATAATGGAAATTCTGACCAGGCCTTCACTAGGGTAGTGCTTTCAGGCACTGTCATGATAAATAACTTACTGTTTAATGACTCCTGATGTAATCACAGCAGGAATGACATTCACTAACACCCATTTCTTCATTATTACCCAGGAGCAAAAAGATGATAGGGCAACACCACTCTTCTCTGAGCCCATCTTTTTAGCTCCCAACTCAAAAATGAGTGTTTAAATTGGTAAAGAGAGAGTTTACCACCACAATCCAACCTCTACATTTGTTTATATTGGACGACACTTTTGCTCTGGCTCACATTACTCAGAGGGATAAAACTCAGAAGGGTTCTGCTTTACTGCCCTGTTTTCTCTTAGTGTTTCTGCATTTTTTAAATGCTACCAAATGGCTCCTTTTGGCTCCCAGCATTATCACATGTTGTCTATAAGTATGGAAATAGTTATGGTAATATGGACGTAAATCATAACTGTAAATACCACATAAAGAAGACTGCCATATAATTATAAAAATACCTAATAGATTTCTTTTTCAAAGACAACACAGCTGTCCTTTCTAACCTTTCATTTGCAGATTCTTTTCTCTCCTGTTTTTATTTATAGGTTGCCGTGCAGTTTGACATAGCACACCATGATTTTTGTTTCTAATTTTGAAAAGAAAAGGAAAAGAAAGACTACTCATTTCATCATAAAGAAGCATTAGTTTACAATTTTGAAAAGAAACTAATGCCAGCTCTAGAACATCATCTTGGAACCAATCTCCCTCTTAATATATTTCAAAAGAATCTGTCAATGGCTACATACCACAATATAAAATTAAAGCCTGCCATCAAACTAAAGAAGGGGTCGGCCAAATGGCACACATCACGTGTTGGGAAGAAGCCTCACTCTTTTTCCAAACATTTCAGTGTTTTTGTGAAAAGAACCACACTAAGTTATAACGTTGACCACAACAAAATAAGATTTTTTATACCCTACTCAGGGGAAAACAAGTTTAGAAGTGTTACGGGTAAACCTACACTACGCAACATACCATGTCAGTGAGGAGATTAAAGCCCTGCACAGCACTGATGTTGCCAAAAAAGGGGTCACATATTGCCTGAAAACTGTCACCATGCATTTTACCCCTTTCTAGTCAATCCTTAAAGGCAAAGCAAATTTCAACTCTGCTTTATGCAGGACTCACATGGTGCTTCATCCTACACAGACTTGTTCTTGCCTCTTCCCTGTGACCTTAAACATCCACAAGGACCCTGGCTGGTCACAAAACGGGGGCTGCAGGCAATGCTGCCCATGCCACAAGGATGGAGGACTGCTGTCCTTGAAGCATTGAACCACTTTTGCCTTGAAGCTTCCACCTATCATGAAGCAACCGCTTCAGAGATCTGTGCCTATGACTTTCTGTGCAGCAAATCCCACATTTTGACTGAAATTGTAGGAAGCATCTCAAGGGATATAAAGTTCATCTTCACCATTGGAAATGCACACTTTTCCCTCCCTCAGCTTACAAAAGGAGTAATTATGACTTTACACAGAACAACGCACAGCTCTGATTGGGTGTACATTCTGATTCCGTTTCAGAGAAACAACAAAAACAAATGAACTGCAAAATGCTGGTGGGAAGGATCAACCTGGACCAGAGGTGTGCTATTACCTTATTGACACAGCTTATTTAAGCAGATGAAATGCTCAAATCCACACTGCATTTTCATCAGTCTACACTAACTGGCCTGTGTCCAAAACCATGTCCTTTTATCAGACGTGTCACTCTGTTGGGAGGCTGCCATGACCATAGTGGGTGACTGAATGTTAAAATAATTTCTCCAGGGGGAAGAGGCTGATCCCAAAGGTTTTCTAGTTCCAAGGGGGAGATCATTTTTCACCACCAGCTGGAGCCTGGTGTCAAGACATGCCCTTGCTTCATTTATTCTCCTCAGAGGTTGAAACTCAGCTTGTCCTTCCTGTCTCCAATATTGTTTCACATTTGGGCTCATAGTAGTTACTATACAGGGAATTATTGGAGCAGGAGAACCCATGAGACATGGGAAAATAGTTTAGGGGAAGCAGTTTGACAGCAGGATGCAGTAGTTTCTATTGTCCCATTAGAGCAGAGATAGCTGGGAAGGTCCCCTTTGTATTCATTAAGTAAACATATGTATTTTAGCTTAATGTGCCAAAAAGATACAAATACAAAAAACTGCCACAAAAACCTATAACACCAACACCTCGAACAAAACTACACAACAAATGTTTGCCCTTTTTCTGCACCATGTCAACTTTCCTAGCAGGACTATAATAATGAAGCCCTGTATACCCGAAAGACGGTTAATTTATACTGAAAGAAAAAATACCCTGGGTTACATCAGATTCTGGGATTTTATTTTACATTTGTAACTTGGTCTGAGAACAAAAAGGAAGATGTAATGACTGAGTTATCTTATGAAAACACCTTGACAGATTTTTATTCCTTTCTACGTGTTTTCTCCAGAACAATAAACAAAGAGAAAGGAATCACCAGCTTCCATACAATAGTTAAAGCATTAATTCTTCAAACAAAATAGCAGCTGGGTTTGCCCACACGAATGGTTTGAGCTTGCATCAACTATATTTAGATGATGTCTAAATGAAGTTGAGGCGGCTACACCACTGGTTTTTTTTTTTTTAACTTGCACGACTGTTGTTCTGAGAATATTGTTGTGAATCCATGCTACAGACTTGTTACCACATGCTTAAAATAGATATTTAACACGAGAAAGTGAAACCATGTGGCTTCATCATCTCTAAACATTTACATCAAGGCAGCATTGATGAAAACAATAGCTTTTTGAATCTGCTGGAGTTCAGTTTTCTGGCAGGTTTAAGCTGTAAAGGCAGAACACGAGCAGGTATATGCGACAGAGACCAGTCACTGCAGCACTTATGCACACACTAGTATCTCCTGTACCATTCCTTCTTATACCAAGATGCCTCTGCAGTATTCTAAGGCTTTGAAATAAAATTTACCAAATCCCCAGCACATTGTGCTAAAGCTGGACCAATTCCAGACATACTAAAAACTTTCTCACCTCCCTTCTTCATAAATATGTAGCAGTCAGGAGACCATGAAAAACTGCTCCCAGGGGTATTTACAATACTAGCAGCATTTCTCACTCAAAGCACTCTAACTATTATCACAGATACTTCTATTGCTGTATTGTGAGTTTCCCTATATACGCATATTCAAGAAATCTGAACGAACTACTGGTGCGAATTTACAGAATATACAGAGGCTGGAGAGCAATTTATCTCTTTTGAAGTGAATTAAGGGAATCTGAATGAAAGCCATTTTCACTTTAAACAACTGTTTCCGCACAAGGGACCAATCCACTTTAAAAGTTAACTCAGATGATTTCTCTTCATCTGTGAAGCTGATTCTCTGACACTGTCCAATAAAGCTAAAAATGAAAGAAAATCTGTCCTTTGACATGCAGTGTTACGTATTTCCAATGTTGTCCTAGCAATAGTTATTAAAAATTAGGCAAAAGATGGTATTAGTTTAATTTCAATATCTGTCTTTTGGCAAGGTGCACAGTTCTTAAGAATTATGAGAATTTTCCTTCCTCTTTCCTTCTCACTTCACTTCCCCAGAAAAAAGTGAAAGGAAAATTTGCATGAGAAATTTGAGTGAGACAAGGATACAAATAGGCAGGGGATGTGCTAAATTCAAATGGACTTTTGTCTCTGCTTTTACATCCTACCACACCCCAAAGCTACTGCGTTGCTCCTGTTCGAGGGACACCAACTTTTAGAGGCAGGCAAGAGAGCTGACCAAAACACTATGAGAGAAATGGAGTCCTAGTTTGAAGCAAACTTGTATTTTGTTATCACTTGAGTGGGAAAAGCTCTTGAGGGTGTTTACATTAGGCCTAAAACAACAGAGCCTCCAGGCATGCTTCTAAGTAACTCTAATTAATGACAAATATGAATATATTCTTGGAGAGAAGACAGTGGGGGAAGGGCAGAACAGATGCAAAGATAACTCACAGGGGAAAAATGCAGTAACAATTAAAGAATCTCAGGATTATTAACTGAGATATCAACTGTTGCTATTTACAAAGACTCCTGATATTTGGCCTTTCCATTTAACTCACTCATTCTTGCCTGACAAATACCTTGTCAGTTCACAATACTTATACACAAGATGTGTGATTTCGCTTCAGTATGAAAGCAGTTCTTTTTGTACTCAAGAACCAAATCTGCACGGCAGGTATATGGTTAATGCTGAACAACATGCACATGATACTTCATCAACTGCCTTACAAAAATTACGATATTATTCTTTATTATGGTGCCCTGTAATTCTAAAGTAAATCATGCCAAGATACTATCTTGCACGCCTGTAGATCAGATATCATGACTCAGAAAAAAAAAAGAAGCAAGCTTTCATGCACTTACCTTATCCTCTAGCCGGATCAGTCTGGCTCCTATACTATAGTATCCTTTGTCTACCCCTTTTTCTAAATAAAGAAGAATAAAAATGGGACATCCATTAGGTAGAGAATAAATTCAGACTAAGAATTGTATCTATGGTATTTAAAGCAAAAAAAGATTCTGGTAATAGTAGGGTAGCATAAAAAACATGAATGTAACAAGAAAGAATGTTTGATGGTGAATGGAACTGAAAGAGAGTGGTTGGAGAGAAGGAATAAGTTTGTCTAACTGGCAAAATTCATTTAGTCTAAAGGGCAACTTGGACCTTGGTAGAGGTAGTCTGTGGGCATGAAGGATTAGAGATAGTGTATGTGGTGACTTGTTTCCTTGTTTAATTATCTCAGCTCATTTCATGTAGTTAGATGGAACAGGCCTGGTACTGGGCATACCTCCTATTTTGGATATCACTGGCACAAGTGATGTACACTTGCCATACATAAAGAAATCAGAATAGTTTTCAGCTGAGGTTGCAGATGTAGAAGGCAGCACTATCTAGGGGTTCAAGGGCTGGAGTGGCAGAGGTAGGTCAGTCTATCTATCTATCTATCTATCTATCTATCTATCTATCTATCTATCTATCTATCTATCTATCTATCTATCTATCTATCTATCTATTCTCTGCAAATGTGTGACCCTGAGAAAAGCCCCTGCATCTCCATCCTCATTTTCCCCCCTACTCTTTATGAGGCCTGGCAATTAAAGCCCAGTTATGCATTTTGTTTCACTCACATACTGCAAATGGTGGGACTGGGAGACAAGGATAAAAACTGTGTAAAGTGGGGCCTATCCTTTCTGGTTTTGTGGCCTATTGCAAAGGAATGCCATAGTTTTGGGGTGTTGCTTCACAGGGAATGAAGTACAAACCCACAAATATTCTGAGTTGGGAGAAAATACTTGCAAGAAAAAACCTATGCCCCAATACTAAAGTAACAGCCTACGTTAATGGAATTTGGACACATTTTTCTCCATTAAACTATACTTTCAATGCTGGGTTGGAGTAATGGATGGTTTCATAAATTATCCCATTTTTATGAGTGATTGAGCTTTGGTTTTTAAAGCTATTTAAGTCAATTTTGCTTAGGGCATGAGCAGAATGTGAAAGACTTGCTGGAAGACCGGCTGAGATCTGAATTTACAGTGAATCAGCATCCCCCATAACTGCCTGTACGTCCACTCAGCCTGCAGGGAACTCACAGTCTCGCGTTTCTCAGTGAATGGTACTTGCTTTACCATTACCATTAGCAGTGTATATGTTTGCTAGTGACATATGTGCACCAAAGTTCACTTCAGGGTAACTTCTACTCTATGCACCGCAACCTTAGAGGAAGACTTGAGCGAAAAGAAATGCTGGCAAGAGTACTCTTCGTGCTTTCCTTCTCCTCTACAGACCTCCTAGAATATTTAAAAGGTCATGGACCCTTAGCAGCTCTGTGCAATCATCAGAAAAGAGAAGTGTTTCATCAGTGAACCTTCAGGAGCAAACACAAGGAGAGAAAATTCGAAGATAGTTCAAGGACATTGTGTGGGGACAGACAATAAATGACACAGCTTGGCTAATATGTGTGTGCTACTCATCATTCACAGCCTCAGAAACCTCTTGAACTATAAGGGGCTGAAGGTCATCTCTGCTTAAAATGAAGTGATTTCTTCAGCTACTTTCTAGTTAGTAAAATTGTAGACACATCTTTCAAAGCATGTATCAGAAAAAAACATGCCTTTAAGCATTTCTACATTGGGATGTGACTTCAACAGCAGTGGGTAGGCAGGGTTTTTGGTTAGGTCTAAACACGAGAAGCCCCCCAAATGTGAAGAAATATTTCAGAAAGTTGCATTTTTAAAAAAATCATAACAAAAGAATAACCTCCTCACTAGCTCCGATTACATCCTTCAGATAATCATCAAGACACTCCAAACCAAGCTAACCAAGTAAATGTTTCTTATTTTAGTTATTCTCCAATGCTGTGTGGAACAGAAAACAAGAAAATAGGAAGCAGATAAACAGCAAGAAGCTATTTTGCGGCGTGTGGCACTCCCATCAGATGAAGTGAAAAGAATGCGATACATGCACGTAGCTGTGTCTCATCCACCCCTTTATTGGCACACAGCCTGTGCCAGTCACAAAATGCTGTGTTCTTTCCCAATTCCTTATTAGCCTGCATATAAAACAGCATTCAGCTCTAGTTTACAAGCATTTTCTTCTAATAAGGACCATCCCTAAAAGTACACGTGGTGTGTGCACAATGTGTACACACTTCTGCTTCCACTGTTTTAAGAAGGGTGAGCAGAAGTTCACATAATGTTGCTCCAGTACATTTGATTTCTATCTCATGTTTATTTCTCTCTTGAGTCTTTTCAAGACATATAATTTTAGACTTCCTACATTAGATTATTTGCTTCTACCTAGTTGAAAAAGAAATTGCAGGGCTAACTATAAATCTGAAATGTCCTAATTTCTACAGTCTTTGCTTTGTAATCCAAAATAACTTTCTTTTAGTATTGACTTTTTTCTGTCCTTTGTGTTGGGCTGCAATAAAACAGATAGATAAGCTAAGCAATCCAGTAACATATATGGGAAAGGCACAGAGACAAAGGGTACATTGCATGACCATACTGGAAGGACGCATAATTATTTATAACTGGATGAAAATATGTATGGACAAGTTTTAGCTCAGAAATAAAAGAGAAATATCTTGAAACAAGCTTGTATAACATGGCTGGTATGATATAAACCCATCACTTTATATACTGAGTCTTGAATCAGAAAAAACACTGGTATACAAGCAATAGGCTTTATAGGTCAGGAGACTGAATAGTTGTTGGGTAATCTAGTCCATTTCTCATCTTTATTAATACAGAAATTTCTTCCCTGAAAGCATTTGTCTTCCTGAGTACATATGTTATTCCACTTTCAAAACGACACAGTCCTGTATTCATTTCCTAATATTTTCATAAAGCTGACCCATCTCTTTTCATAGGGAAGAACAAGAGAAGTCTCTTGTAAAAAAAAAAAATTTAGGTATGCTCCGCACCAGTTCAGCAGATGATACCTCTTCCCACAAAGGGAAGCACCTGATCTAAAACACCTATACTGATATGAGTAGGAGGAAGAAACCAAATCAAATGAAGGATGGCATCATAACCTCAATTTTTCACACAATTAGTGTGCTCCATCTCATAAGAATATAACAAAACCTAAAGAAAATTAATTTTTTTCTTTGGCTGGAAAAAATAATTACAGGCAGCATTAGGATGGTGAATGAATTGCAGACAGGTGGTCTGAAAATTATAAAAGCTGGAAATGACTGCTTTAACAGAGTAAGAGTCCTTCCTTTTTACTTTTGTGATATGCATGGGTAGAAGGGAGCTAACTGAAAATCAATAAAATTCATCTGAAAACAGTCAATTTCTTTTAAGCAGAAAATGAGGAATTTAAGCATCGTGACACCAATGATATCCCAGATTGCTTAAAATATCTCAAACTCTTGTAAATTCTAACTCAGAAAGCAGAACAGCCCAAGAAACACCATGACTCCTTTCGTCCAACAATCCAAATACAGTCTGATGGACCTGTGCTTGTTCCAGTTCTGCAAAAGCTTCACGTACTGATAACTATGAGGAGCTTATGGCAAGGTCTAGTTTATTAGGTTGATTTCTGAAAATGTTATTTTAGGTTTCCTTTTGAAAATGAAAGTTAGGATTGTTTTTTTAAACCACGGATCCATAAAATAGCAAATAACAAAGTTGCCTTAGGCATGATGACTTTTGGTTTGAGGCTCTTTTCTTGTCAGTTAGAGCTTTTTAGAACTGATCAGTAGAAGAAATTAAAGAAAGGTAAGACATAGTCTTATTTGTGATTTCCTTTGGACAGCCTAAACTGTAAACTACCAAAATATTTTAGTTTAGAGGGCCGTACTGCAACACAGAAAACTTTGCCATAAAGTTAACTGTTCTGTGATGAAGGTTAAACAGTATACACTGGAAGTACAATTTTCTAGCTTTTTCTCATAGCAAAAATCTTGCTCCAGTGAGTACCTTGCCAGCTTAAAGACATGTAATCACCTCTCAACAAACAAAACAGCCCTTAGCCAAAGGTCTGTCTGCATACCTGTTCCATTTATCCAGCCTCTGAGATGACACCATTTGCTCAAGTGACTCACAGGGAACAATAAAATCAGCTTATTAGAGACAAGCCTTGCTCACTGCATCTGGTATGGACTGTACCACTTTTCTGCCCCTCTTCTAGAAGATGCTGATGGCTTGATTTAGACACACCATCATCACACTATGTATAAAACAATTAACGCACTTACATTTAAAAATTAAATGCAAGCTTCTTCATTAACTCTTTATTAAGAATGCAGTTCAACACCGTTCAGAGGACCTAAATGCGCAGGAAATTAGCTCTCAGAATAGAAGTGATATTTTAGCCAGCTCTTTACATTGAGGTACATCAACTCCAGCAATGAAATGAACTTTCTGAGATAAGATTGTGAACACCTGACAGCTACAGAAACTGTCCTAAGTGGTTCCTGGTTTTGACCAAGTTCCCATGAATTTTGGCTCCAGGAGGAGTGGAGTAAAGCAGTTCCTGAAGAAATATGAGTATCTACCACTTCAAATATTAATTGACTTTAAAAGATAAAACTTTAACCAAGCATATTTTTTGTGCTTTAAAAGATACCATGACCCAATTTCTTCTTAACAGCTGGGAAGGAAAAACTATCAGAAAGCTTAGGTGGCAATTAATGAAAAAAAAACCCCAAAACCCCAAACAATGGAACTGTCAAAATTTTACAAGAAAGCCCTTTTCTCCGGGGATTCCCACCCGCCTTATGCAGACCCAAGAGGTTCAGATGAACTACAGATAAACATCAGCTTTTTGTGTACTTTTCTGAACCCAAACACTGGATCTTTTGTTTTACCTTGGCATTATTCTTCACCTTTGCCCCCGAAAAGCTATAGCAAGTCTCAAAAATTGCAATCAAAAGCACTTTACTCCATTATGTGTAGTGAAGGTTAAGTATTACACTCTTTCTATTTATATCATTATAAAAGTGTCTACTTTATTAATGCAATCATTTTATTAATATGTGCTTTGCCTCTCTATCAACATTTCTGAATTATTAAAGTGTACGTTTATTATTACAGGAATCTGTTTCACCTTACAAAATTGTGTCACTTACAATACTGGGACTGGCTTTTAATGAAACTAAGACACAGTCTTCTGGGTATATCATAAAAATGGGACTCAGGTCTTTGGAAAATTTATTCATTACCTTAATGTTTTTAAATCCACTCCTGGTAGTAGGAGTTTCAAAGAAAACTAGTAGGTTCCAAGACTAAAACAAGCAAGAAGGTAGAATTCCTCACCACGTGTATGTGAAACTTAAATCATGGACAAAAGTATTTCAGATGTTAAAAATTTAGAGGGGAAAGCTTGTTGAGAGCAAACTATTTCATGCTAGTGAATGCACTGAAATCATGTCAGGAAGTCTCTGATCTGCAAGTGGCTGAAAGGTTACAGGAAGCTCAGAAGCTTTGCATAGTCTCTTTTTTTTACCCATTTCCCAAAGCACCTTGCTTTTGGCTCCATCAGAGTCAGGACTGGCCTGACCTAGCGCGGCTTTTATTCTCTTCTTGTATCCTTATCTTGTTTTAACACGGCTTTAGCGCTTTTTATCTTTGAGAAACTAACTCGAAAAATAACAATAATTGCTTCCAGTGAATTCAGACTCTGGATCTTTTATGACATCATTCACTTTTGAAAGGTAATAGTACTATAGGCACGCTGCAATTACTTTATACAATATTATCAAAGTTGACAAGCGGGTTTCAATAACAGCCTGATCCAAAACTCACTGAGGTCACTGGAAAGGCTCCCATTCATTTCAATGGGCTTGGAATCAAACCTTAAGATTCTCTGAATGGTAGTATAGCAAAACAGAGGGGAAAAACAGAGCTCAAAAGAAAAAATTCTTCTCATGTTTTTCTCCTTGGCAGTTTAATTTTGTTTGCATTGTCATTTCTCATTAGCTTGCCATCAATACAAAAATCACGCAGTCTGGAGGAAACACCCATATTACAAATGAGGTTTTTAGCAATCCCTGGAAAAGTATAAATATCATACTGAAAATACATTTTCAGTGTAGAGTAAGCCATACATTCTGAGGAAAACTCAGGAAGAACTCCTTTTCCAGAGGAAAAGGGCAATGCATGAGTCTGTTTTCACCCCAAACAGGCAAATACTGTAACCACTCATCATTGTTCATCACTTGGATAATACTGGCAGTAAGGGTTGAATAATACTGGGAGTAATTGTAAACTAACTCTAGATTTAGTTCTGCAGACCATTTATCTGGAACCACTTCTCTTATTTTTGGATTTGTGGAGGCTCTAGATCAAACAAATACTAGATCAAATAACTTTTGGTTTTGGTCTTGCGAACCCATCACTAGGATAAACATCTTTTGCATCCCCTACAACCATTTCACCTTTCCCAGTCAGTATTTATTCAGTCTATTCAAGGCAGAGCCAGATGTCTTTGGCATTCTATGGAGGCAGACATTGTTTTTAGGAGGGCCACCATCTAAGAGAGCTGTCTCAAAGCAGCTATTCAACAGTAATGCTGCAAGAAAAGGCTTAAAAAGGGAAACTAGTTGCACGAATACGGGTGCCACAGACTTCTCCAGAACACAAATTATGGCTTTGCCCAACAACTCTGAAGTCTCTGAAGTCCTGTGATGGTCCCCACAGTAAGACTAGCCATCGGGAGTACTGAAGATGAGCCTAGCCCGACATTTTTCACATAGTAAATCAAAGCATAAATTTTCAATAAAGAAATCATAATGAACCATAAAAAAAGTGTGAAAGATTTTGACTTGAACTCCCTTCGCTTTTGTCGTCTGGGGCTGTATTTACAGGCTATCTCTTCAGGACGCGGCTAGTACAGTAAGTTTTTGTGTAACTTAGGGTCTACAGGTAGATCATCCATGGACACAACCCCATGGCTCTTCCTCACAACTTTAGACTCTTTTCAACACCTGAACACTTGTTCAAATCCACAGACCTACATAAGTCACTCTCAGGGGTTACCATGATCCTTTTGACTCAAGATTTGATGAGAGCAAACTTCCTGAACATCCTCAGCTTCTTAAACCTCTCAAAGCATTATTTCACAATTAGCTTCTTTGCAGCCAACACCTCTAATTATTCCTCTCCTCTGAAACAAGAAACTGCTTCATAACAAGTGGTTCTAACACTAGTCTCCTTGAGCACAAATTGCAGTTCTAATTTGGTAATGCTGCTTTTAAAATAAAATAATACATTCTTGAAGGTAAGGGGAAGTTTTTCCACAAGTTTAGCTAGCACATTGTGGAATTAATTCCCAAGTATAAATATTTATAGAAGTATTCAAACTGACAGATTATTTTCCTGTGGTCCCAAACCAGCACATCTACAGGGAAAGAAGATCATCCTGCTGAGTCTTCTGCAGCAATCAGATGTTGAAAGTGTGTTCTGAGAGACACTCCTTGTTCTGGTAATATTAACCATTGATACTATGTCATGTTTTAAAGGCTCTGAAATAACTCAATCACACTTATGGTTGTGAGTGCTGAAAGCCTCTTGGGGATATGGGGTTTCAGTTCCCAAGTCACTTTTGAACTTGTAGGGACAGAGAATGAGACAGGGCCCCTGAAATTTGAAGTCAACCTCTTTTGGAAAAAAAATAAACACTTATTTCAGTTTTCCCCATCAAGCACTCAGGTTTCTGATCTCCACGACTCCCACTACAAGATTTTCCCAGAGTATCACTGCTGTGCGTGACCATTACATTCTGTTGCGTTTGATTACAATTAATTAGCAAACTAGGCCTTTCATTTCTTAGACGTGCCAAACTGTTCACCAACATGAGCATGTAGGACACTTTTTTTTATTAGCTTCCCTGTGCTTGACCTTGCATTTTTTATGATGAATTCCATATCACTTTTACCACTCTAGCTTTCAAATCTACCTCAGTTCTACCTGAGTGAGATCCCTGATCTTCCTTTGAGCTTTCCAAAACTGAAATCCATAGGATGTTAAGTAAGGAAGGAACCTTTTTAAGTGGAATCAGTATGTATTGTAACCCCAGAAAAAAAAAAAAATTAGAATATTGCTGTGGAAGAATTTTCTGCAATATATTTCCAACTCATTGTGCACTGATACACATTTTAACATTTCTTCTTACTTTCCCTTTACTCCACTACCACTTGAATGCAAGGCATTTATCTTTACACAGGCATTCCAGGGTTTATTAACAGAATTCTATTAATGTATAATTGGCTGGATTATAAATCCTTATTACTGTAGCCAAGGGTATTTTCACAAAGTTATGAAACTAATCATTTTACATAAAATGCAGTCACTATACCTGGGAGGAAAAGACCTGGCTTTCCCAAGGATTGGTCCAACCTGAAAAGCAAACAAAGAATTACCAGCGGTACAATTACCAAGCAACTTAAAGTCTGCTGCTAGGAAAAGCAGGGGAGCATAATTTACATGAGAATTTACAGTAGCTTTAAACCTAAACCAAAACAAGTAAAAACATGAGACTATCATGACCTACTGCACATACAATCAGCAGTTTAGTTCTTTAGAGTTTTTTCTCAAAAATCAAACCATATTATTATTGTTTCTTTCTTGAGTACTAATATTTCTTAGACTTTCAAGTTGTAACTAAAACAGAGCTCTCCTTTGTGACGTGTAATCTAATAACAAAGACTATACAAACAGAATGGCTTCTTAATAACATTTGCAACTATTCCTTGAATCTCATGCAGGCAGATTTAATATCTATATATGTTGACACAGTAGATTCCATTCAATTGGATGTCTTTTTCATTTCATTTAAGGGCCAGAGAAGTTCATCCTGGTGTCCCAGTCCACAGTGTTAATTTGCAAAGAGAAAAGCACTTTGTGCAGAAACAGAATAGTTTTGTGGCAAAATATTTCAGCTGCAAATGCAAAACACAGAGAAAGCATGTGCATAGAGGAATGTGGGAAGGGAAAAGTTCCAGACAGAGAGGGAAGCACAAGTGAACCAGATTTCTTTAAGTTGTGGAGAACCACAGAGTGGGAACAGAAAGGTAAATCATTATTTGAAAAGTCTTCCTTTTCTAAGAGGAGGACAGAAGAGCTTGTTTCATACTATAAACTTCACAGCATGCACCTTCATTTCTTTTAATTTCACTTGGAGAAAGAGGAGAGGAGAATAAAGGACAATTGTAAGCCTGGTCATAAAAAGGGTTAAAAATGACTCCAAGTTAAATCCTCTAGATATTGTGCTCCCTGTTGTGCTTGCAATTTCAGACAATTACTGTTCATTAAGTACACATCTCTCCTAAATCCAGCTGGCACTAGAGAAATCAAATATTTCATGAGGCAGACAGGGCCTACCTTCTTTGAAGTTCTTTTATCCGAACCATCATATTGAGGTGTCCTTGCGAGTACTGTTCGATCACATCGCGGACATCGTACGGTTTCCGAGCTTGCTGTGAAAGGAGTCATGCATGAGATTGAAAGGTAAGTATCGTTCAAACTTGGTTTTCACTTCAGGTGGGCCTTCATTCTATTTTTGTTTTTTATCTTCCAGAGGTTATTTGCTTGCCATTTTGGAGCAGTTGTTGCAAGGAATAAAAAATGCACAGCCATTGTAGGAGTGCATATTTATTGTGGAGATGGAACCAAATGATTCCCATTACTGTCAGTCAGAGTCATGTCTTCATGTTACTTCATACTGAGCAAAATATTAGACCTTCACAGTGTATTTGAAAAACACAAACCCGAGATGTATAATTTATCTAAGGTTATCATGTGCATGGTATCTCTTGGCTCATTCCAAAACCATATGTTAATCATAATGTCAGAGGACTGAACCACAGGAATAGGCCCAAGTCATAACACTTGGATCCAGAATCAAATGCCTCTAGAGACTAAAGATGCCTGGTGACAGAAATATTGCTGTTTAAGGAACTGGGAGGACAGATGCTTTGCATAAGTCAGAAGACTGCTGCACGTGGATTTTGTTTGCGCTTCTTTGTCTTTCATGATACCTACGAGGTCAAAAAAAAAAGGTGCAATTCAAATAAAATAAAAAAAAAGACAGATAAAAAATGCAAGAGAGCAAAAAAACTGCCATGTGCCCAGCTTTATTCCTGTTCTGATGAGAATCCAGATGATTCTGCCGAGGTTTGGTTTCTTGCTGTAACTACTATGGCAGAATTTTGAAACAAGTCTAGAGAATTTGCATAAAGTGATGTGATTATAAAAGATGCAGCATGGTAAAATCTTAGCAAGTAAAATCCATGTGTGTATGTGTTGGAATAAACACAAATAATGTCTTTTTGAAAATATCAGCATTTTGAGAGGCACACCAATCCCTATGGGAAATGTGGGGCAAGATGTCTCCCTTTTGGCTCTGACTCAAGGAAAGAAGGGGGAAAAAAACCCCTAAGGTAAACTGCAAATCTAGTAATTGGAAATTACTGAAAACAGCTCATTAGTCATCTTGTTGTCTGTTTCCACTCTGTCACAGCTTCAGCCAGAGCCATTAGCATGCACCACTGCACACATGCATTGAACACCTACAGTATGTGCTGGAGTCATGCTTGGAAGGCAGCCACAGGATCCTAGAAATTTCAAATGAAAGCACGGAACTGGAATGGAAACAAATCCTGCGAAATGAATGAAGAAGGAAAAGCTCTTCGTGACAAAATGCCTTCCTTGCACTCAGCACTTACCTGCGTTATTACTTTCAGAAGAGTTCATGGCTTTGGTAGTAGTTGTGTGCACATTTGTGTGCATTTGTGAGAAGAGATACTTGGTGGGGGAGGGAGGTTTCAGCTTTCAGGTTATCGCCTTTTTTTTTTTTCTTCCTTCCACAGCTTCACATTTTGCAGACGCTGACACATCACTATTTCTGGCCAGAAAAGCAGCCTATTGTCTTCACCCCGAGAAACAGTGCCAATATCACTCTTTAGACTGGCTAGTAGGGGTGCTTTGAGAGCATTTTGGCTAAATCCTCCGTCCTTTCCTTTGGACACCCTCTATTTAGACACGATGCATGGCGCAGAGCCTAGATGTGCTGGGGGTTTTTCCCCTCCCCTCTCCTCCATGGGCTACTATGTGCATAATTAATTCTACTCATTCCCAGCAAAACTTCTCCCTCAAAAGAAGTCCTCGATCTGTTATCCCTTTTACCAAGTCATCAGCTCTGAATAGTGTAGTTGCAAAGGACTGTACACTGCAATCTGCCTGAGTCCTCTCTACAGCTTAGTAAGAATATCCTTCCAGCTTTCACCATTTTTATCTCCTCTTTTCCCATAAAGCTTTAGATCTGTGCATCTAATGTCCTGCCAAACCTTGGAGCAATCTCTTGTCATGTTTTATTAAGAAATTCTAGTACAATACAACTTTAGCCAGGAGGTAATGGGCTTCCAGGGAAGTGTGGTAAATGCAGAACTTGAACAACTCCTTTAACTCTCATTCTGCCCATAATCCCAAATCCTGGCCATTTGAGCTCAGTAGTTCACACTCAGCGTGCTTAGAGCTCCTAAAGCAAAACTCTAAATAACATTACCTAGCTTTGAACTTCCAAAATCTAATTAGCATGGGCATCCTATAAACTGTATTTCACGGCCCCAAGAAAGAAAGAAAGAGAAGATCACTCCTTCTTCTTTTTCCCTGTCACTAACACTGACTCACAGAATTCTCTCCATAGACTGATCAAGTTCAGTTTTTAAAGTGTGGCAGGAGTCCTATTGGCTGACAGCTCCAGAACATTAGGTCTCTGGTGGTTTGAAATATTCTAATTTTTAACCTAACTAATTTATAAACTATTTTTTTAAATGTTCCATAATGTTTATCTCTTTTGGTATAATCCTGCTCTCTTGGTTTTCTTCTGAGTTAAATTGACTTCCCCCGGTCTTCTTTCAAAAGGTAATGTCATCTGAAGATACATGTCTGCATGAATTTGGGAAATGTATATGCTATTCCATCTGCCCTAATTCAGAGTCTTCTGAGTCCTGTGAGCTTATCTCAGTCTTCTATCCCTTGCAATTAAGTGCTCAGCTCTAATCAAACTTCCCTGAAATGTAGGCTCTTGATTTATGTTTTTAAAACCTCTTCAAAAGGATTATGAAAGTTCATTAACTTGCAGTGGATCCTCTCAGACTAAAAAGCATAAACCTTAAATGGAAATAACAGGGGCTTTGAAAATCAGTCCAGAAGTTAATCTTTCATTTCCAAGGCATTTCCAGTATGGGTGATGAGAATGATGATATCAGAATCACATTCCAAAAAAGTTTTATCATAATAAGCCTCAGTAAACAGGCAAAACATAACAGTATTTCCAATGTAGTACGTTTAGTCTGAGGATTTTGTAACCTCATTGAGAAAATTAACACTTCATAAAGACAGCAAATTTCCAGAGGGCAGATACTCCACAATTTTATAAAATATGGCCTATAATTTGGAAATGTGGGCCACAAATCTGAAAGCAACTTCACACAGCATAGTACTGGGAGGTCTATTGATCTGTCCACCATCCATAGCACACACCTGAGCATTCTCTGACCAGTCATTATGATCAGTATGGACAGTAACACTGTTCTTGCAGACACCTCAAGAGAGTGTTTTCTTCACCTCTTCTGGCAGCAGGGTAAGTATTGGTTAATGTAGGAAAATGAATAGAACCCAAAAAAACAAATGCAGTAAGAAAAGAGAAGTGAAAAATAACTATGCTGACTCCACAAATGCAGGTTTTTGTATCATACGGTACCCATGGATAGCTGACAATTTTGCCCACACCACAAAAAAAAATCCACATAAGGTAAATATGAGGCCAAGAACCTAAAGAATACCTTTGACTTATTACAACTGCATGCACAAAGAAAGTCCACTGTGAGAGTACTTTCAATGTCATAAACTCAAGCTTACAGCAATTATACTGAGGATTAATCACGCTGCTTACCTGAAATTTTCTCCTGGCTACAAAATACTGCATTCTCCTGATGACTTTTACAGCTGTTCGATGTGTTTCAGTTAATCTGCCAAGAAAGACAAACACAGGCATGCATCAGTTGGTTGGGGGAAGGAAATAGGAAAAATGTCTTAATGGAAGATGTTGACTCTAAGCACCAAAACCTACAAATACGTTTTATGTCTACAATGCAAAGCTGTAGCATGGCACACTGTGTGTGCATATACACTTGGTTCTGCTGCTTTGCCTTCTTGTGTATTGTGGTTCTAAGTATTAAGAACTGATAAGTGAGACAATGAAGGCAGGTGTACAAAGATAATACATGTGGAGGGGATTAGACAGGATTACTGTCAATGCATACAACTGGCATCAGTTTGAAGAATGTGAAATGTTTTTAGAACCATGACTGCCTTCCTTATTTTGCATTTATTGAGTGTTTGCCCATGAGCTCTATTGCACAGAAATTAAGTCCTTAAAAAAGGACTTTGAACTCTCTAGGAAGGAAAGAAAAATTGAAGTGTCACATCTTAAGAAAAAAAAAATAAAATGAACACAACACACTCTCTTGGCACACGTGTCTGTGATGTGCCTGTGTCTACTGGTATTCAAACACAGAACTGGCCATATTATAACTTAGCTGCATCACTACATCCAGAGGATACTGCACTTGCAGAACATTAATTGAGCCACTTGGCTGGCAATTAATTACCACACCCTCTTATTTATGGTGAATTTTGGAGGAGTAGAGAAGAAGCAGGAACATGGTAATTAAAAGAACAACTATTTTCTTTTAAGGACTGACTCCTTTCCCATGGACTTCTTTATTCATTCAAAATTAGTGACCTAAAGAAAACAAAATTTTCTTTCCAAGGAAGCTGCACTGTTAGGAAACTTTTGTTCTATATGGACATCATCTCTGACATGTGGTGATGACCCTAGGAAAGCTTTCCAACAAGTTTCTCAGGTCTCCTGAAAACCCAATTTGCTGCCTCTTCCCAGTGTATCTGACTGGGGAAAAGAAAGTATTAGCTGGACCATCTACTTTGGTGTCACAGTTTAGAGAGAGTCTTTAAAAAAGTGGAAAGATTACAGCATATTATTTCATGGTGAAGCAAATAAAAGCTAAACAAGCAGGGACTGTATTTAAGAATTAGCATAGTTATTAATTTCTATAATTATTCTTTGGTAAAATTTGTGTGTCTGATTGGGTGTGATACCACAGCCATAGGAATGGGTTTTTAAATATGCTTTCAGGAGCTTTTTCTGGCTCTTTCTATGTCAAGCCCCAGATTAATATTAAATACATGCACAAATACACGTGAATCTCAGGTATCTATACCAGGTATATCCTCACACTTCATTTATCTGTGTATATTCATGCACACACCCACATATATACACTCAGACATGCAAACACACAGAAGACAATGCAGGGTAAGCATGACTAAAGAACTACCGTTGTTGTATACCATCAACAGCATTGCTGAGTACGAATCTTTGCATTTGTGTAAATCTACCAAAGGGATTTCAGAAGTGTCACTGATGGGCTAACAGGAGTTTAGCCTACAGGGCCTTTGTTATGGTGAAAAAAAGCTGTCAGTTTGACATTCAGGACCCCAGCTGAGCTCCTGTGGCTGGTGACTAAAGTGGAGGTGACATTCCACTTGCAAATGACACATACTTGATAATCGAGAAATCTTTGTCAGCCCCTACAACTAATTTTTTTTTTTAATGACCCGAAAAGAATCACAATTTAAGGTTTGGGGTTTAGTCTACCCCTCCTGTGTACCAGTTAAGATAAAAACCTAAAATTATCCCCTAGCAATAAATGATGTGAAACTTCATTTCAGAGGTTTTTTTTATTAAACATCCATATGGGATGGTTCATGCACTGTTTAAACAGGCTTAAATAGACAAGCACAAAGATATCTGAGATGGAACTAAACCAAGGCAGTAATTTCCTCCTAATTACCCTCCTTCAGCAGAACTCAGGCCTAACAGAACTTTTTCCAATGTGTTAACAAATTTAAGTGTTCAAAACCATGATACTGAATCTTGGAACTTGAACAGGCTTCATTTTTAAAGAGAAAAGTAATTTATTTGTGAAGTACAACTAAGGTCACCCAACTATAACTCAAAAACACTTGATACTGGCATGTTCCATCTAGCAAAATTTACATCAATCTCATTGGGAACAAATTCTAAAAAAGAAGTGACTGTTCAGATTTGACAGTCACTAGTATTACACTGAGAGATAGAAATACCTGAAACCTGACTTTAATGGAAAAATAGCATGAGAAGGTGCAAATCCATAGACTGGCTATCCAGATGTGTTATCTTAATTGCCTCACAAATCCATAAGGAGCATAGCACCTCTAGGTGACAGGGAGCAGCTCTACATGAGGTAAACTCCCTGCACAGCAAGCAGAGCTATCCTACTTACAGGGGGTTGGGGCAGTGTAGCTGTGATCTTAAACATTTTTTGAGACTTTAGTTGATTTTCATAGGTTTCCTATCACTGATGTCCATAATGGACAGATACAGCTATTACTGACCAGGTTGCATTTATCCCTGTATTTAGCCCAATGCACTGAGTCTGCTAAACCTTTTATTTTATCCCAAAACACCGGATTAGGCAAAACCCTTTCAGTCTTCTGGGTGTCAGTCTGTTCCATGCCAGAAACACACAACAGGAGAGAACAAAAGGGCAGAGATGCTTTAGGTCATGCTTTAGTAATGCTCATTAGGATCACACCACCACTTGCAGCGAATCTCCCAGATGTTCTGAGATACGCAACTCATGAAGCAACAACCCGAGGGGGTTGTGGTGGGCACCATAATTGCACTTTCTTTCCATGTGGCACTTCGTACTGACCCAAGACAGAAGGGGACAGATGTAACTCTCACGGGGGTGAAGGTTTAACTGCTTCCATGGCTCTAGATCCCAAATGCAGTCAGGAGGCACCCGAGCACTGGCACTAGGTAGGAATACGGGTGGGTGGATGTGCACACCACAGTCCCCAAGGAGCCTCCAAGCTCTCCTGCCTCTGTGCACCAGAGGGCAGTGGCACACACACACTATAGGACACGCTTTCCAGTACATTTAAAAAAAAATGACTTAAATTGTTTAAACGTTTGACCCATAAAGCCAGGCATAAACTGTAGATCTCATAAGGATGGCTTCCATGCTGAGGTGGGGTGTTACTGTTTGGTGCGTTGTTTTTTTTCTGTATGTTTTGTTTTTGCTCAAAAAGAACACTGGTAAGAGTTTTCTTGACAGACAATGGCATGCTTTTCCATTTTTAAACCTAAACAACAGGTCAGAACCTTCCCCTGAAACACTTTGCAAAGGACAACAAAATGACATTCGAACAGGAGTGATCTGGGTTTGGGAAAGTTATGAGCACATTAAAAAAATGAATAATGGAAGCTTTTAACATCTGTAACTATAATGGATACCAGGAAATCTCTACTGAAATAATATATACTTGGATTCATAAATGACACTGACATCATCTATAACTATGTCTTCAAGTAGGACCCAAGCCTTCGACCCATTTGCAAAGCAGCACGTGTTCCTTACCTCAGTTAAATGATTTCTCAGCAGGATGTTCCATTTTAAAAGCAGTCAAATCCATCCTTAATTACAATGAGTCATTCCTAGTTTGGTTTATGGATTCCTGGGCTGTCATATCGCTGTGGTAGGGCAGGGAGAAAAAGGAGCGGGTGGTGCTCCTGGACCACTGATGTTAACACGCAAGTTTCCACCCAGACGGGATGTTGAGAAAGAGACTGGCAACTATTCCAGAGGTGAAAGGGGAAAGGGACCCCTCTTTGCTGGCTGATTCAGCCTCTCTCTCTGCAGGTTTTGGGTATCCCTGTGTGGGTGCAGAGTCTGGTAGGACAGCTGCGTGCCAAGGTGGCACTGATGCCCGGTCTGGTGCTCTGCTTAGGGCTCAGAGAGCACTAAAGGCAACACTTTTACCTAAAACAGTTGGATGCATGCAAGACATTTTTTCTTTTTTTTAACTGCAGAAAGGCAGTAGCTAAAGCCAAAGATCCCAAACACTTTTTTTTTTCAGTTGAAAATAATTGAATCAGAGGAGGAAACAGAGATGATGAAATCCAAAGCAACTCTAGAAACTATCCACAGGGATTTGGTATTTTTACATTTTATTCTTATATATCATTCTGTTTGTTAAAAGCTTGTGTTGGCCAGTTCAAATGTACTCTTCTTCTTTTGCGTGGAGTCTGACAACTTCCAGACTAATGTGCTTTGGAACAGTTAGGGAATATTTTAAGAGAAAAAGAGATACATAAATGGACCCTAAACCCCCACACAGTTACAGCTATTCCAGATCATGTTGAGGGACAGCTCAAATTTACAAACAAGTCTGTTATCAGTGTGATGTACTTTTCAGTCCAGAAGCACTTTTTAATCATTAGAATTGACTTCAGTGTAGGAATAGGGGGCTGGACTTTACTCAGGCTGTGCTGTAGGATGGCTGTGGATAGTGGAACATGCATTCCAGACTGGTTTTCCTGACGTTTATTCAGATGTCGTGAATTAGAAGAGTTATTCAGTGTAACGTAACTACTTTGATCGTGAACTGTGGAAAATAAAGGCCACTTCAGTAAGGTCAATTACACCTCTCTGTCTCAATTTGCAAAACTGGTTTGAGGATACACACTCTACTTGGATTACTGCTGAGCTCCATTCATTTGTTACGTTTTGATTGCTTAGCAGGAAAACATATATAAAGTCATACTAACTCTATTTTAATACTGATCACTGGATAACGTTGTAACTCCTGCCCAGAGTAACATACAGCATCATCAGTTCTGGAGTTGTTCGCTTGACATTAGTTTCTAAGCCAGCACAAACAGGGACTAGATCAGTGATGGCAACTGAAATGCAAGGACCTTATCTGAGAAGCTCAGCACTCCATCTGCCTTTTTGTTTTCCCACCACATCTGATTAAGAGTATTTGCTTTCCAGCTCTGTTTCTGGGAAGAACACTGCTTCCCAGTCCTAACTTTATTATTTTAATATGTACAACTATATCAAATGATATTTTAATGGGTAAAATACAAAGCAAATTTTATTTGCACTGAAAGCATTACCAGAATCAATCTAAAACATGAAATGGTGGCATCACAGGATACTTTATTTCTGCAGATGCACGTAGCACAGACGGCTAACTTCCAGGGTTGAGAATTTCCCTTGAACTGTGGATTCCCACAGCTACTGAAGGGTAATATTTAGCAGAGATGAATATCACCTTTATTCAAATACACATACCCAGGTAAACTGCGCAACTACCCTGTCATATAGATAGCATGCACCAATAATATCTTAGGGGACAAGAAGGGTGGGAAAAGATAAATCATAAAGGAGATAAAATTAGAAAGCTCATCACAGACAGATGCAGCAGTTAGTCCGTATTAAGTCACATGTGGATCTTCTATTGTTGGAGAAAAGGGGTGGAAGTGCAATGGTTCTCATCACAAAGGAAAGGAGATTATATAATGTGTTTTTAAACTGAGGAAAGCTATAATGTCCCAATGAAAAAAAATACATCTCCCTCCTCATAAATGAAAATAAAATTACTATTGACTTCGGCTAAGCAAAGCCAGACAAAATGCTGTGAGCCTTTTTAACCACATGAGTTAAGAGAAGGTCGCAGCTTGAATTTGACATGCAAACACCTGGAAATGTCAGGCCATGATTCTGATTTCACCCCAAGCCAGGAGCAGCAGAAAAGTACAACATAAATATAACATAAGAGGTTTCCAGTCTTGTAACATTTCATCAAAGTCTTGTAAAGAACAGATACTTCTGGAGAATTTCCATCACTTACATGATGGAAATTTTATAAGATGTCGTTTGCACTGAAACCTGAAGGAACATTTGGGAAAATGTTGGCACAGCTTTATTTTTCCCTTTATTACTAATCATGGCCCCACCTTAAACCTACCTCATCTCTGCTTTAACCATATCCTTATCTGAACCTTTTCAAGCCCACATTTGGATCAAAACTATAAATTAATTAGGATTGGCTTCTCTCAGGCAGAGCAGCCTGGAGGCCTATTTGGCTTCACCAAGCTCTGCTGACAGCCTCAATTTATGAAGGAATGCTGCAGATTCTGAACATCCCTCCTCAGCAGATACATTCCCATGCAAAGCAGGAAAGAGCACAGAAGTGACATGTTTGTGAGGGGCTGCTTTCTTGGCATCTGGTTGTTTTGCTGAAGATTTTGTGGCACTTGCCATCTCCACTCATCCATCACCGTGTACGCTGCTGCCCCAAAATTCTTCCCAGAACACAAGTGCTTCTCTAGTTTGGCCTTCCCTGAATGCAGATTTCCTACAGCAGTGCCCCCAGGGATTGGGGCAGGGAAGACAGGGCAGGGAGGGAGCAACAGCTCCGAGGAGAAACCGCGAGAAGAGGAAGAAGAACTAGGACATCATTTACAGGGAGCGACTGACAAGACAATATATTGGCAAAGGGAACATCCCCGGGAGAAGAAGCAGCAGAGGGTGATTCCTTGATGTTGTCCATGAACAGAAAAAAGTAAGTAGAGAGCTCTTGAAAATAATCAGAGGTAGATGTGACCTGGTCACTGAATGTGATTTAATGAAGAAGAAAAACCCTTTGGGTTGTTTTTCTCAACCGCAGACAGTTGGAGTTTGTTCTGTAATATTACAAAGTGGGTTTATGGAGAAAGTGGGAGAAAAGCTCTGTGTTAGTCCCTTGCTAATTAAAATGCATAATTAAAATGAGTAATTAAGCTTACTACAGAATGCTCTTGTGTCTGGGAGCCCAACTGCCCTTGAAAAACAATTCATCTGCTGAACTGTCTCTGAGAACTAAAATAACCATTGGATATTTTGGTTGCATATTTCCTCTATTTTTTTTATTTTATTTTTTTTTTTTGGCAGCAATATAAAAGTCCCTCGTCTCTTTTCGGCCATTTTATTTCTTCCATTCTTGCTGCAATGTCAGAACAAACAAGATGAGGCCATGGGGATGTCTTTTCAGTGTGGAAATACAAACACAGAAAGATTTTTTATTTTTTTTCCCCCCTGAGCAAACACATTCTAGAAATTGCCACAGTAACTTCCTAACTTCCTGTATTAGTGCTGTGCCATCACTACTACAAGTCCTAGGATAGGTGAAATCTCTTGTGTCCATGCCAGCTATCATTTGCTTTGAAAACAGACTCCAGCCAAAAACCCTTTCTTGGGAGTCGGACGGATGCAGGCAGATAATAACATAACATTACTCCACATGTTACAACACTCACTGATCCCAGCAGCTAAAGGTATGTTTTTTATTTTACTCCTCTATCTTTAAGACTCGGTCTTTGTCAATTTGCCTTTTAAAAAATGCCTACAGAATGTCCAGCTGGTGAACAGCACTGCAGACAGTCATCACCAAGCCCCAAATAATATCCCAGATGAGGAGATGCCTTTCTGGAATCTGAACAGCCTTCATATCCATGCAGTACAAGAACGGGGCAGCCTTATTCCACAGGTTCTGGTTTGCTCACTTTAAAAAATGCCTCAACCCAAATTAATGAACTTTTTAAGACTTCATTTTCCTCTTCACTGTATTCAGCATTTATGGGAACAACGTGGTGTTGTTAATATACACCAATGACTGAGCGCTGTATTTATGCCTCAATGATTTTCTGTCATGAGAATATAATGCCTGGCAAAGATTGATTCTCTGAAATACCAGTTCGTTTGGGGTCATTAATCTTAATTCCTATCTTGCCTGAATAGGAGCTGGATAACAGTCAAGTCAGGGAACAGTTCTGAGAATTAAAACTTCAGTGGTTTTTCGGCTGCCCAAGGCTTTATATTTCTTTTTAAAAATAAGTAATTAATTAATCTGTACCGAGTACTAGGGAGAGACCCTGTGGAATTGAGGAAAATGCTCCTTGTGGTTTTAAAAAACACAAAACAGTGGCTTTTGGCAGGATCTTTCCTTAGTAGTTCTTGTGATTTAGTGGATACAGCAGGGGCTACGGAAACACAACTCCTGGGTTCTTGAACTGATTGATTTAACTGGCCTCTGTCTTTCTGGGTGATCTAGTTAAAGCTCCTTTACCTGGCCAAGCTCTAGTTTGTATTCTCTAAGTAAGTGTAAAACCTGTCTAAGTCATGGAGCTGTCATGGGCATATTAAGACAATTAGCAGTACCAAATTAAGTTGTATTTTATTTACAGAATGACTCAGAAAAAAAGGAAAAAAATAGTAGTGACAATAAGTTTTTCCCTTAATGATGAAAAGAAGCAAGGAATACTGATCTGCAGGCTTGGGATAAATTGCCATGTCACTGACAGGCTATTTTCTAAAGCATTCTCCCTTCTCCACCTTCACAACCTCTGCTCCTCCTCTCCTGAGCACCTGAGTAGTCTGGGAATTAGTTCTCCACTCACCAGATACTCAGCAATGCAAGATATCCACAGCATCTGAAGCCAAACAGGTCCATTAGATCATAAATGTGACCTGCTCAACAGTGCAAGGGATTGCATTTCACACAGCTGCCCTTGCCCTGAGCCAAAAACTTTGTGTAGAACTAAAGTAACTTTCCAGAAAGGCATCTGGCCTTGATATAAAGACCTTTATATACTGTTTAAAAGTGCCTTATTTTTAATTTAAATCTGTCAGTATTCAGTTTCTAGGCTCCTGTCTCCAACTGGAGGAGCAGCAATTTTAGCCTTTTCCAGCCCTGTCTTTCTTCCAGGGACCTTCAGGGGTGCCAGATGCACCTCCTATGGCCTGGCAGGGAGACCAGGCTCTGGGAAGAGAGTACAGTACTGCTCTCTGTGGAATTGTAAGGAGAGACTGAAATCTTAAAGCAGTTTTTTTTTCATTCTTTTTCTGCCTGTGGTTTAAATCATGCTACCAGTAATTATAGAGATTCATAATGGGAATGCCTAGACTGGCAGGAATGGAGAATGAATGGGAAGGTCTGCATGTGGAAGTGTCAGAAAGGGGAAAAGAGCCCAAAAAGGCCAGTAAGGATGGCAGGTGCTGGACTATCACCATCACAGCACTTCTATGAACATCTTTGAAGATACCCAGTTCAGGAACACCAAGGAACATGTTTAGTCAGGAATTGCCTCTGCCTGGACTGAAGAAGGACTGGGATACAGACAGAGTGGACAGACTGCTTGGGTACACACATAAATGTATTTGTGAGTACCTGACTAGGACAGTGTGGATCACTGAAACCTGCCAGGACCTTGCCCTCCACTAATGTTTTGTATCGAGGTTTGGTACACAACAACCAGTTTATACGAGCAGAAAAGACCTCTGAAAGCTAGTTCTAAAATCGGTCTCCTATTCGATCACCTTCAAATTTGCCCTTCAAAGGCTTGGTCAAAAACACATATTCTCACAACATCCTTGTTAACTTCATTCCTGACATCATAGCCCATTTTGAGCACCAAGACCAGTTTCTACAAGCCCACGTGCCAAGAAAGAATATCACATTGCCACTAAAGAAACTGGAATTTCAAAACCAGAAAAAACCCATGTATCTTTTATTTTTTAAATTTAAGTGTGCATGAACTATTTTGCAGACAAAAGTGATCATACTCATAGAATCTCACAGGGAACTTTACATGGCCACAGACACGTATTAATTTTTCCACCACGTAACATGCAATAAAAATCTTACAGGTCTCACTTGCCTTATACTGAAAATATGCAGTGCTTATCAATAGTTTACTACAATGAAATAAATATCTTGGTAAGAGTTGCAAGCATCACTTGTGAAAACAGTCACTGAAACCAGAAGTTTTGCTGAGCTACTTATTTCAAGAGATTTCACTTGCTTATTAAGAAACTGCTTTCCTTTCAAGGATTGTGCATTTTTCCTTTACTTTCAGGAAAAGATGCTATCTCTTGGCATTTTTATTTTTCTGGCAGACCTTTAGCTCAGCCAGTGGATGAAGAGAAGGAAAGTGTTCATATACCAATTGCTTTTGACTCACTATTCAAGAACAGGAAAAATTCTGTTTTCAAAGTAAGTGAGGAAATCTGTGTCTTTATGCCCTGGGGAATTCTGATTTTCCTGTTTTTGTTTCCATCATAACTCAAAGGAAAAATATTTTAAAAGTCATTATGAAACAAAAGATTTTGAAAGCATTTGAACCTGAAATGATAATATGTTTCATTTCCCTACCATTTTAATACACTTTTGTTTCCAGAAAGGAAATATTTTATCCTCTTATAAAATTAATGCATTTTATCTGGTTTATGCCCTTTCTCCTCCCTGTAACTGGGACTCTGCCCTGAAAACATATACCCAACACTGCATCATCTGGTGCAGAATAAAGACCCGATGTCTTAGAGAAGATGTAAACTCGTTTACAGGATACTATCAGAGAAGGGCACATCCATGCTATGAATCCTATGAAATTGCAGAGCATGCTGGGCAGATTCAGTTCAGATATTGGTACGGACTCTGACAATTATCCATTAATCATAGTGTCCTGAACTGTTGTGCAGGCATCAAATGAGTTTTGTTTTCACTCCTCCTATTACAAAATTAAATTAATAAAACTCCCTTTATCCCTCAAAGTTTTCTCATGGAAAAACTCCATTTTAAAATGTTTCAGTTTTTTTCCTCACTTGAAAGATCATCAGCTCTGTGTTCACTGAAAGTTATTAGCAAATGAATATCTGATAGAAGCAAAAGATAGCCATATAATATTGAGTATATATGAGGAGATCTAATTAACAGGATAAGTATTAGTGCTTCAAAGACTCAGTCTTTTGGGTTTGGGGGTTTTTTTGGTGTGGTTTTTTTGGGCTTTTTAATTGGGCCTTGAGGATGCCAGTACTGCAATCAAAAGTGTTGCTAAATAATTATGCACTCAATTATGTGGCTAACCACCTGAATTGCTGTAATTAGAGCACTTGATACAAGCAATTAATTATGTTAGTGATGCTTAAGGCTGTTTTTAAGATCTAGATACAGAAATATGTTCAAACAAATAAAACACCCTAAAACCAAGGGGATCTTTATTTCATTTGACACATTTCCACTGATTGTTCTCTGAAAACAATCCTAGAATTCCTTTTGGAAGCTCTGTATAAGAATGAAATAAAGACTGGGAATGATGCTATCAAGACTCCTGCTGAAATGTAATTTTTATTTTTTTTTATCCAAAGAACATACATAAAGATATTGCCTCAAATTAGCTTTATATTTGCCTTGAGCAACTGGCTTTATTCTGTATTTCAAGGAACTTACTGCAGAGATGAGGCAGCAGCTCAAGTAGTCCAGTACTTAACTCTAAAATTTCAGTACTCAAAAAAGTGAAACAGGTCATGACCATCTCTCCATTTGGAGCTGAAATAAGAACATGTTTCTTCTCTTTCAATAAAAATCTGTTACACAGAAGTCTCCCAGTATTCTCATATCCTCCATTTCCTAAAAGTTCATAAACCTATAAACTTCAACCTCATTCCAAAGGAGCTTGACACAACTTATCTTTTTGCTTAGAAATTATGCAAAAAGAAATTATGCAAAATCTCAGGTTTGGCGTGGGTGCGAAACAAAACCACTTGAAACACTGCAATTTAAAGTGAATTTTCTTTGACAATTTCAGTTTGTCCGAACCTGAAACTTAAAGCAAACCTCCGGGCAGAATCGTAAACCAGAACAGATAGAAATCAACAGACATTTACACAGTACTCCATGAATCAAAGATACTTAACTGCACAAGACATGAAGCAGAGGCTGACAAACCAGGAATCAGACAGGAACATTTTTGAACACAATCTACGTTGCATTTAACAAAACAATAATTCACCTTTCCTATTAGCAGTCTTCTAAACCATGAAGCCTCATAATCTCAAGTTTTAACCTCTTCACCCAATCTTAAAATTCCTATTATCATCACTTCAATGTTTCTCAATTTTTCAAGCTTCATGATGTGAGAAAACCAGGGAAAACAAAGCCATTTTATACTACCAAACCCCCATCTTTAAATGTGTTGTCCATAGAATAATCACATATGTCTGGTGAACTGGTGAATCAGTTGAGTCTGAGTGACAACTGATAATTTCCCGGAATTATACAATGTCACAAGTGATAACCAACTTAACTTGATACTATCACATATCTGAAGCAAAATACCTTTCTTCTATCCATGCAAATAGTTAATAAAAACCAGGGTGTTTGTTTCACTTCTTGTTTTTTTGGTTTTTTAGGTTTTTTTTTATGTGGCACTTTTTGATTGAGGGGATGAACAGTTTCAAGCACAGAGTCTTTAAAGCAGCTCATTCTCAGTTACAAGCAGAGAACATGCCTGTGTCCCCAGAACATCAGGGAAATGTTCAGTTTCATCCACAGCTCAATACAGTCCAGTCCATTCCTGGCTACCAAAACTGGCCATGCCCACCTCAACACCACACCCACCTCAGGACACTTCACTGGGACAGACTATGCAGAGAGCTAAGGACAGAATAAAGAACTAATTTTTTAGTATTCTCGAAGATTAATGGAAAATAAGAAAACAGCACCCATACATATTTACACATTAAGTTATGGCTGTGCTACATCTAGCTCCTATGGATTCTTACTCTAAAAACCATTCATGAGCAATATTCTGCTCAGGACATTTATTAGAACTGAATTACACATTTTCCATGCATAATGAGTTTTATGAAATAACATGGGTGAGCATACAGTTGCAAATTCAGGATGTAAGAAACTGGAATATAGCAAGTGAAGTATTCATAGAACTGATTTTTACCTAACAAACCAGCACGTGAAATACCCATCCATCTAGGATTTGGGTAGTGTCCTTATTTAGATCCCTTATTTCTACCACTTTCCTCTTTCTCCTACGTCTTCCTCTCGACAGACTCGACACCCGAAGCTCTGCCATTCTCCTCTCAGCTTGGCTTGCCCCACTTTGCATGGAATAACTAAATATCCACCAAGCCAAAGAATGTAAGCAACTCTCCAGCTTTGTGGTTCATTCACTGGCCGATGGAAGTAAACTGGTCCCTGTCTCTGTATCTTCTCAGAGAGGAAAAGCATGAATTAGGCTCTGGGCCTCAGACTCCAATCCCAGAATATTCTGAGATCTGGTGGTGGGGTATGGTTTTGGGGAACAACATACTTGGATCCTGTGAAACTGCAGAAAGAATTGAACCTAAGCTTCTCACAGTGTGGATCCATCACCATATTGTATTACAGAATCCTTCTTTTCTAGGAGTTTCATAGTCCTAATCCTCTGCAGGAAAGAAACATTTCTTTTTGAGTCAAATAAAAAACTGAATACAACAGGAAACAGATTTTAAGTTTTGTGAAAAAAATGAAAAAATGTTTATCTTTATTCAAACTAACAGAATAATTTTTTCAAATATCTAATCAGAAACAACAATGAAAAACCCTCCAAATTTCATTTTCATATTGGCTTTAAACTGAAAGACAGTAGGTTTAGATTAGATATAACAAAGAAATTCTTCCCTGTGAGGGTGGTGATGCCCTGGCACAGGTTGGGCAGAGAAGCTGTGGCTGCCCCATCTCTGGAAGTGTCCAAGGCCAGGTTGGATGGGGCTCTGAGCAACCTGGGACAGCGGAATTTGTCCCTGTCCATTGCAGGGTGTGGAATGAGATGATTTTTAAGGTCCCTTCCAACCCAAGACATTCTATGATACTATAATCACCACAACCAGCTTCTACTAAGCAAATGCAATCTCACCATCAATCTCAATTATGGGATAGATTGTCTGTGACAGTCTTTAAATCAAGACTGCAGAATCCTGGCTGGCCAGAGTGCAACTCCAGTCTATGTTATGCCAAGACCTAAGACGGTCTTAAAATAGAAGATGCATTCAAACATTGAGCTTATGCACATGTTTCCTTCAGGCTTGGGGACTCTGAAGGAATTCAGGGCTCCTGACATGACGGAAGTTTTCAGAAATGGAAGTTTTCAGAAAGCTGCAGTGACGATGTTAATTCTGTTCAAAGCAATCAACACATCAATTTGTGTTTCCGTATGAGGCGTTTTGGGGACACAGCTATCACAGAATATTGAGACTCTTGAAAATGCACAGGAAGTTTGAAAAAATACATTATCTCTGCATATTGGTTTTCAGATACCTCAGGTCACATTCTGGAACTACAGTTTCCATTCCTGGCAGCCACAGTGTTAAACCCTGGAAGTGCTTAAGCACCTACACACCACTCCTACACCTTCAAAAATAACTTTTTAATGGAAGTACCTAGAGAATGAGGAACTAGCTAACTTTCCAAATGACTGAAGAAAAACACCTGCATAGGCAGAATCTGTTCAGAATTAATGAAGGGTCTGATTCTGCAAACCCACATTGAAGTAATTCAGTACATGAGTTGTTTCACTGAACACCTGGGCTGAGAGCAAGTATCAAGCTACATTCAAAATTAAGGTTTACAAAATTCGCCATTATGCAATTAAAATTATGCAATTAAAAGTGATGTTGATTGAGCGTCCTTCAGTTATTTATCCTCACTGTTTCTGCATGTCTGAAAAGTGGGACAAATGTTGTCAACAATGTATGTTGTCAGCAACACATACTCCTCTGTAATGGTTCAGCTACTGAACACAGATAGACCTGATCCTGCACTGAGTGAGGGCTCCAGAATCTCTCAAACACCAGTAGGCAGCTGGCATCATCCTACAGGATTCTTACTGTTCCACCTCATCTGCTACAAATTGTTGATTTTAATATGCATATTCAAATTACTCGCAAGAAAACTGGACATTTTGAAGACACACACATATATGAAAAAACCCTACATTTAATATACTTTCATAGATTAAGCTCCTTCAGAAAATAATTAAATATGCATTAAAGTATATGCATAGTTCTTTGTTGTGAGCATAAATATGGAAAAATATAAACCTGATTTATAAACTTGAAATAATCTCAGGAGTGATTTAGCTGTAGTTTTAACAGCATGAAAATAACTAATTTAAGGTCAAGAGTAATTCAGTTTTGACTAACTTGGCAACCCTTTGTTCTCTGGATCATGTAAGTGTTGAGTAAATTATAAACCTGTAATTCTATCCTGAGGTCAAGGGACTTCAGAATTGATTTGATATATTGGTCTCCTGGAAAGTTCTTCCAAGGCCTGTACCCCCTAAACTGTGTTTATGAGTTGACCGCATTAATAACTAATAGAGTCATATAATATTAGCAGAGGTGAAATTAACCCTTTCAAAGAAGAGTATGTTCAAATGCAGGATTTTTAAACAAGGGACAGGAAAATCAGATGGATCTGTGAGAGTCAAGTGTCTACAGAGTATAGAAATAAATCAATGTGATTGTAAACAGGTGTAGATACTTGACTTCAAGAGAAAAATCAGACTGAATCATAAACATTACTCAGGATAATCCTGGGTTTATGAAGCAAAAACCTATACAACTTATATGGGGCAAAAATAAACAAGCCAGCAACAGGTCTGACAGACTATGTAGGATGCATGAATACCTTTAAAAAAATCAGCAACTGCTCACTTAATGCAGGCTTTGCTGTGTCCTGTAACACTTGCCATTAAAAATATGAGGTGGGATATAAAGTGAGATGTTTCTCATATTGGAATTAATGTGCATTATAGGAGCACCTTTTAATTTTGAACCTTTTAATGCTTCCAAATGAAAGTCATTGCACTTCTGAAAAAAATAAAAAAACAAAACACTATAGCCCAGACAAACTGCCCTGGACTATTCTTTCGTAATCAGGTAAACATTAAAGTTAATGGTTCTCAAAGTGTTTAGGGTTATTTCTTTTGCCCAAAGTCACAGTCCTGAACTCATTAGTAAGAGGTATATTCAGATTACTCTGTTCAGTTCTGACTTAAAAGAAACTCAACAGTAATCACAAGCTGAAGTCTTGAAATGATTAGGAATAACATGATGTTACCTTTGAGCAGTCCTGTGAAAAACAAGAATTAGGTTCCCCCCCTCCAACGCTGTAGATTTCATGGGAATGTGAGTACCTTCTGATATCTATGGAATACCAAGACATGTTTCTCCTGGACAGCCCTTGGCTATCTACTTCCACTGCTTTAAAATTCCTATCAAGAGCACTAATTTTGCTTTTACATTTATAGTAATTCTTGTATAAAAAACCAGTTGGTTAGACTAATGATCAATAAACATACACCAAGGTTAAAGAAACATCAGCATCAGAATTGAAACTACAAAGGCTCTTACCACAATGGATGACAGCATTTGACCTGGTCACACAGCTTGAACCAATTTGCAGAAAAAAGTATCATATTGCTGCTTGGTAAATAACACAACACAGGACCATACCCAAAGGCCATTGAATGTCACAGAACATGTTAAAGCAGCTTTTCTTTTGCAACTTCAACAGACCTTTGGACAGGTTTTAATGGATATTAAAAATACAAGCCCAAATTCAGGTGACTGCTTCACAATCAGCTGAGGCCAAGCTTTCACCACAGCTGCTGAAAGGAGACAGCCTTACTCCTGTGTCATCAGCAGCCCTCACTGCCTGCTTGCACCCAGGACCTCACAGCTGCACACTGACTTAGGTCAGGCCCTCAGTTTGTCAGAAGGACAACACTAAAGGGGAGGAAAAAAGAGCTTTTTCCATTGGGTAAGTACCCTGAGCAAAATCAGCATTGCAGAGCAGATGACAGCAATGGATGGTGGGGAACAGAAAGATGTGGTCTGCAGTTAACTCAGATGTAGGCTGGTGCAAGTTGCCAAAACATGTTATCCACTGTCTTAGTGCTCAGGGTCCACCTCCTAAGTTTTGTGACAAAGTTTTAGGGTGTCAATGTACACATCCAGACTTATTACTTACATAAAGAGAATGTTAGCACATGGTAAAACCCCGCCAACTGACTGACCAGCCCTCTAGTCAGCATCACTGTATGAAGGCTCTCACTGTTTCAGGGCTTTGAGGTCACTAAGAAGCCTTAGTGGCCCTGTCCAGCCTCCCCTTACCCCTGCCCATGGGCTCTGGAGCCCATTTCAGCCCATACTCTGCTAGAGCTATGCTAGAGTTATGCCAGTTTCCTTTGGGCCCTGGATCTGGCTCTTTCCTTGTCAATGGACCCATCATTAGTCCACACATCTGCCCACTGCTTGGACCCTGGGGGTCTACACCCTGTCATTACAGGCACCGCTTGTGCTGGAGTTCCCTGTGGATTCCAGCCCCTACTCCCTTAGGGAGCAGCCAGACTGTGCTTGCTCAGTGACACACTACGCGAGTACAACCTAACTGGGATGTAAGACAGAAGGACAGCAGATTTTTACACTTGGCTTTGTCAACACCTTGTTCTCACTGTTTGCCTGTATCCAACTGCTCATTCTTAGTCACCACTAGTTATGTACCAGAATTATGTTAAAACTACCAACACTTCTTTTTTCCCTTTAAGAAAGGCAGCTGCCTCTCCCCTCCTCAGGCTCATTAAGCCAGTTCACTGCACTGATTCAGTGCAGTGAACTGGCTCAGGTTTTGTCAGACTGCTCTTAGAATCACAGGTTTTGTCAGACTGCTCTTAGAATTACAGAATCACAGAATATGCTCAGTTGGAAGGGTCCCATTAGGGTCATCAAATCCACCTCCTTGGCTTGTGCAGGACACCCTAAGAATGACACCATGTGCCCGAGAGCATTGTCCAAACACTTCTTGAGCTCTGCCAGTGCTGTGACCACTTCCCTTGGGAGGCCGTTACAGTGCCTGACCATGTGCTGAGTGAAAAACCTTTTCCTGATATCCAACTTGAACCTCCCCTCATTCAGCTTCATGCTGTTTCCTTGGGTCCTGTCACTGGTCATGAGAGTGAAGAGATCTGTACCTGCCTCTGCGCAGCCCTTCGTGAGGAAGCTGCAGATGGTTGTGAAGTCTGACCTCAGTCTCCTCTTCTCCAGGCTGAACAAACTAAGAGATCTCATCTTCATATGACTTCCCCTCCAGACCCTTCACCACCCTTATGTCCCTCTTGTGGACACTCTCTAACAGCTTAAAGTCTTTTTTTATGTTGTGGTGCCCAAAACTGCCCACAGAACACAAGGTGAGGCTGCAGAGTAGAGTGGGACAATTCCTTTGACCAGCCAGTGATGCTTTGCCTGATGCCCCCCAGGGCATGGTTGGCCCTCCTGGCTGCCAGGGCACTGCTGATTCATATTCAACTTGCCGTCAACCAGGTCCCTTTCCGTGGCACTGCTTTCCAGCATCTCATCCCCCACTCTGTACTAACAGCCAGGGTTGCCCCACCCCAGGCGCATAATCTGGCACTTTCCCTTGTTGAACTTCATACCGTTGGTGATTGCCCATCTCTCTAATTTGTCAAGGCCTCTCTGCCCTCAAGGGAGTGAACATCTCCTCGCAGTTTAGTGTCGTTGGCAAACTTAATGAGTACTCCTTTGAGTCCTGCATCCAAGTTGTTTATGAAGTTGTTGAAGAGAACTGGGCCAAGGATGGAGCCCTGTGGAATCCCACTAGTGACCAGTGCCAGCCTGACATCACCCCATTCACCAGAGCCCTTTATGCCTAACCCCTGAGCCAGTTGCTCACTCAACACAGTAAGTCATCTGTGGGCTGGATATTTTGCCCAGAAGGATCCTGGGAGAGATGGTATCAAAAGCTTTGCTGGAGTCCAAAGAGATTACATCTACTGGCTTTCCTAGATCAGCTAGGTAGGTTAGCCTGTCGTAGAAGGAAATTGGGTTTGATAAGCAGGACTTTCCCCTGGCTGTGACTGATAACTTCCTTGTCCTCCAGGTGTTTCTCAATACCTCCCATAAAAATCTTTTCCATGATTTTACCAGGCACTGAGGCGAGTTTGAGGCAGCTCTCTGAACTGGCTCAGAACTCTATCACACAGTGATCTGCAGAGGAGGGAGGAGAGGAGTGTGCAGCTGGAGCAGGACCCGCCCCTGTCAGTAGTGGTGAGCTGCTATGTTGGCTCAGCCTCAGGCTGACTTATTACTTCAGCTCGGTGACTCTGCATGCTACAACAGGCATTTGACAGCTTGTGAAGAAATAGGTGAAGCTTGGCAGGTTTGGGAACTAAGTGTTTTCTTGTAACTGCATCTGGCAGGGAAGGAGAGCAAATTAGCAGTGAAAACAGCCTGCACCAATTTGAGAACAAGAGTACTCGAATGGGCTGCCTGTGAGCTCGCTTATCTAAGTATTACTTACATTATATGCAAGGTAGAACTCAGCTCTTTATGCTGAACACAGGGCTGCTGGCAAGTTTCTGGTTGAGGGTCAGAGGCACTTTAAGTCAGGTTTAGATTAGCAGGAGAAGGGCAAGGGCTTGAATCAAGGACTCAGCTGGGTTTGCATTGCAAACCTCTCCTTGAATACCCTGTAAGTAGCATCTTATGACTATTTACTGTGAAAAACAATAGGTTTGAATGTATTATATGTGTGGACAGAAGATCAAGTGACTAAAAGCAAAGACTGTCCCATGTAGCAGAGTTCCTACAGTTGAAATCATTATTGTGTTATCTAATCTCCACCAAAATCATCTTCTTAGTACTATATTTGGATTTCTTGGTGTATCAGTACTACAAAATAAAATTTCTGTTCGCTAACATTTACCAGCTGCATTTTAAATGAAAGCTATTTGTTTGGAGGTAATGAAAGAGACTTCCCTCCTCTCCCGTTTTAGATAACATATACTGTACAGAACGTATATGCTGTATTGTATATTTTCTATAAAAACATTACATTTTTAACTTCCTTGGGACCATGTATATAAATATTTGTACATGAAATTATACCATAGGCTTTGAAATTTATGCCATACATTTCTGTTAATGTTCTAAAAATATTTGTTCAAGCAAATGAAATTGCAGTAAAATATTTTACTACAGATCAGTCAAAGGTTCTCAAAACTTTATCTTCCTAAAAAACAATATTTCAAGCTATAAAACAGAGTTCCATTTCAGATATCTAAAAGGCAAATTTAGCCAGCTTGATTTGATTAATACCAAGCAGTTTAACATTTTTTAAAACACCAAGGTTTAAGGTGAAATAAAGTCAAGATGTAAGCATTTTTTCTTAATGCATATATGATTTAATTTTGTTTTCTAGAAACTTATAATGTTAGAGGCAAATTGCCTAGGCAGTAGATGGGGGGCTATGTGCATTATATTGCAATTAACAGTAACAAGAGCGGGATGTGTTGCCAGCACACAAAGCTTCAACTATACAAATTGTTAATAAATCTGACTCCTCACAAACCAGAAAATTAATGCTGTATTCAGAATGATGTGTGGTCCATGATATATTTTCGAACATACTCCTTCGGGTGTCCCAACACCTCAATCACGAGCCATCTGGCGACTCCCAATGGCTTACCACCCACCGTGGGAGCCTCCTGGGTAGCTGAGTAAGAGCCCTGTTCTGCACCACCGTTTATGCTCACACAAAAGTCCCTTTAATGTCAGTAATTTTCCCTCAGGAAGGTTCCAAACAGCCTCCAAATCACAGGCACAATATCAACCGTTTTCCTAGGCAGTGCCTATGTGTCTTCGTGAAAAGCTGTTTCCTCACTCCTCTTCCTTCTCTAAATCCCCCAAACATATACAGTCAGGTGAGGCGGACTCACTACCAGTTCACACTTAGTTTTCCACACGCTCAGCATACCTGCAGACACCTCCTCAGCAAACCTCACACCTCACTCGCAGCTTTTTGATCCCCTTGGCCAAATCCATGCTCCCATGAGAAAAGGCTCCACACCACATCTCTGCAGTCCCTGCTCACGTTGGAGGGCCTCAACCACCTCCCAGTGCCATTTGCTAAAGCTCAATCCCTCCCCTATCTTCTCTGCTGGAATCCCACACATCTGGATGCTCATGTGCCTTTGAAGGTGTCAGCGTTGCAGATGCCAAGTAGCTGCCCAGTGGCGGGGGGATGTTGCAGATAATGAGTGCCAGGGGAACAGCACAGCACAGAGAAATTCACGGTCTGTGGGCATGGATTCAAGTTTAGGAATTTACACCAGCAATTTTCTAATCCCCGTGAATCTTTTAGATGTGCCCAAATACTTCTTCCCCTCATTAGTATGTTGCCCAGCAGATGGAAATAGTTTTTCTTCCTCTCACTCGCATGTCAGCAGCAAGAAACAACTCCTTAGGCTTGTGTCAGTTTTGCAATTTTTTTTCAGGGGAAGGGCATTTTTTTTGTTCTTTTCAGATTTAACACTACTTCCTTGCAGTTCATGTGTCACCTCTAAACACAGCTCTCGTAGGGTCATCCCAGGTATTGTTCAAACCACCACCAGCAATCACACCTATATTGCCTGATTTAGAGACAGATCTCTGAAAACAAATGTCTACATAAAATTTGCTGATTTCCATTGCAATGGAGTTTGGTAAGACAGGAAAGAGAAAAGACCATGAAGTACTCAGCAAAAAATGTTTATCCACTTCTGATTTGGGCCTTATGAAGCCTACCTATTTCCTGCACACCCTCCCCAAGAGATGTTTGGGGGTTTGATTTGTTTGTTGGTTGGTTTGTTTGGGGTTTTTTTGGGGGGGGAGATTGTTATATTTATGCCTCTTGGTAATACAGAGTGAGGACATGTCTGTGTCAGAAATCTGTGGAGGAAAGATGCAGGGTTCAGAAGGAGGGGCCGGAGCTGTCTGACAAAGTTAACTAGAACAAGTTTGAGGTAGAGAAGTTAGACTGGGATGAGGAAACAGGAATGGGGGTGACATAGAAAATATTTGGAGAAAATCCAGGGACAGAAGCTGCGGAAGGGGATAGAAAACAGCTTTTAGAGAAGTTCATTATATAGCGGGTATCTGCATCTCCTTTGGTGTTAATCCATATAACTGTTTTAAAAGTAAAGTCTTAAATCAAGGATAGGATGTCACTGTGTCATTATTGTGAAGCTATTTTTTTTAGTTTAATGAACAAGAGCAAACACATTCATGAAATAAAAATTATTGATAAAATTAAAAAAATTATAGCAGGGTAGTAGCATCAATCAAGAAAGATTAGGAAATACCATACATTAGGTACTTTCAGTAGCTCAGTTTAAGTCTGTATGCACATTGTATTAGGATTGCTTAAGTCGTCAAAAGGAGTGAAAATATATTGAGATACTTTCTACTGTGATACATAGAATAGAGAAAGGTCACACATTACAATTCATTCACAGTCTCCTTTACCTGATTTAGCTTGCCTTTTGCAATGAAGTTCAATTTTTATGTTGGTTTTTTTATGCACAGAAAGTACAGTACAGTGAAATAGCATTGCAGTAGGGAAGCTTCAGTTCTTGTATTCATTTAAAATCTGGGTCACTGCACAAACATGAAAATAATCCTAAACCAAACAGACAGCCCATTCTTACAGCTGAAGAAAGGTGGTGAGGAAATTAACTGCCTGGGTTGAATTAATAAAGGTGGGACATAGAAACACTTGAGGATGAACCAGCCACACAATTCAGTCACAAATCAGCTCTGAAGGAAAAATGAAACAGTGAAGGGTGTGCCTTTCTTCACACGATAGGATATCACAGAGTCAGATCCACGAAGACCGGAAACAGTTTTTCAAAAGCCTGAAGTAACGTGCACATGACAAATTCAATGTAAGAGTAAACTTTGTACGCAACTGACAGTTCAGCAGGCCATTTAAATAAACGTCTGTGCAACTTTCCTAGTGATCTTGGTTACTTTAGGTTTCCTCTGTCCTCAACGCCCTTACTTTTGTCCAAGAAGCTGATTGCAAACTAAATGCAGAAGAAAAGAAGTTGCAATGAACAGATGACATAATGCCCCACTAAATAAAAACTCAAAAGCATTGAAGAAGAACTTAGTACAAAAGCTTTCTATTCATGCAACATAATTGCAGATGTTTTTTAGACCAGGAAGAGTCAGAAAGCTCAAATCAGCATTCACAGAGAAACTTAACTTCAGGGGGTTTTATTACTCACTTGTGCTCAGTTTGCAAAGTTAAGCCATGTTACCTAACAGAGATGGTTTTGTGTCAGAAATTCAGAACAGAAACTTTTAACTTTCTCAGACCTTAAGGGTCAAATTGACAGTAACAAATCCAGACCGGAGGTAGACACAAAAGCTAAAAGTTTCATGAAAAATGCAACAAGACAGTGAAGTTTGGAGTTGTTGTGAAATCCTACTGCTGAAACTTCTGACTTTTGTGCTTTGGCTTCATAATCATAAGGTTTCACTACAAGAGCATTTGCACTGAATGTATTTTCTTTGCATTCTTGGATTTGCATGAGAATTGTATCTTTGTTTCCTGGGATTGCATCTGCTCCCACTGCCAGTTGCTCACCTGAAGCCATAACCCTCTGCATGAGCCTTCACAAATGGCCACTGTGGACACAATTAAGGGCTTCAGAATAAGATGAACTCATCAGATAAAAAGGTTTTCTTTTCATGCAAACTTCCTTGATAATGAAGAATGGGAGAGAGAGGGGTAAAAAGAGAACAGAATACATAGCAGTGACACAAGTGTTTCTAAAGAAGATGTTCTTCTGAAGGTTTTCTTCAGAAAAGTTCCAGTTTACACGGGAAGCTGCCACACCGGCAACTTCTCCTAAGTGAGCGAACAGGGAGGACTGCAATTGGACTCCCTTTGTGTCAGGCTTATAAATCTGCTAACATTGCCCGTGTCCCTGAAGACAAGGTGAGGAACATGGGTGAGCTACCAGAACTCAGAGATATAAGTGGCATCAGTGCTTTCCTCAAATTGCCAAAGAGAAAAAGTTGGGTCTCTACCCAGCTAGTGAACCCGAGGGAGTTTCTTCGAGTTTGCAGCTCTCACTCAGGCATTAATAGACTAAAAAGGCAAAGTAAAAACATGGGTTAAGTTGCTTGCAGATGCTAAGTTGACAGAATGGGTAACATCAAACTCCCTCAGAACTAGATGATGTTCTGCCAAAGCTATAAAAAAAAGTGTGGGAATGAAGTGACTTAGTCACCCCTAAAAACTGAATCGCACACTCATCCAGGTTGGAAGTACAGTTCAACCCCTTGTCAATACAGGGCTAATGCCAGTTAGGTCAGGTCGCTCAGGTTTTGAAAATCTTTGGAACAGAACCTCCAGTTATCAGGTAATAATAATGCCAGAGGCTTGTCGGGCTGGCAAGCTGCATTTCAATCTCACATAAATGAGCTGAGATCAGACGCATGGCAAGAATATCACCAGAACACTACACAGAAATACAAGTAAGGACACCACTACAACTCAAAATATTTAAGAAAATTTCAATCACCATATGAGAGGTGTATGTAGGAGATTATGGAAGGGCAGCAAAAAGACCAGCTTCTTTCCCAAAAACTACTAATGAACTGTTGTATGACCCCAGGCGAAATCACTTCAGGGCTCTGGTGCTTCCGCTTCCTTTCCTACTGGGTCTATTTAGACTAGGAGTGCTTTAGGGATAGGGACTGTCTCTCACTCCCTATTTACACAGTGTCTAGCACAGCGAGCCCCTGATCTTGCATGAGATCTATAGATGCTATTGCATTACAAAAAAATAACAATAGTAACAATGAAGATGTAACCAAATTAGGCAAATATGAGAGGGATTAGATTTACTCGTGAGAAGCTTTGCTGGGTTTTTTGTTAAAGGGTTTTTTTATGACAGTCAATTTTAATACACAGTTAATAAAGCATGAAAAACCAGCCATGAAAATGTACATAGGAAAAAAATTACACGAACTGAAGCTAAAGATCAAATCTGAGTCTGTTAAAGGGACTTACAGTTATCATTTTTATAGCTGACTTTTGTTATATGTGATAGAGCAGATTTTTTTAACTTATTTTCTGAATGAGAAGATTGCTTAAACAATTTTAGAAGCAGACAACAGTTAACAGTGATTGTGTTTGTTAGTGAAATTTCACCCAGTAGTCCCTCATAATGATACCAATAACTTGTTTTATATGAACCCTTATTTTCAAGGGGATCCTCTTTATTTTCTAAGCTTTAGTGAAATATGTGCAATAACTTTTCAGTATTATCCTGAATTTCTTTTCATTTAATTTTAATCTTGTATGAACCACCCATTTGCTGAAGGCCATGAGAATTTTAATGTAGACACCAGCAGAATTTTTAGCTCTTTCAGAAGAATATACTGATGCTTGATTAATGAATCATTCATTTATTTTTTTCATGCCAAGGAGAAAAAGTTTTAGAAGGAGGTAGCAGATAGTAAGCAAACAAATTCAGTAGTCTTGCTGGAAATATTTACACTATCTTTCTAAAATACATTTTAGGATGATATGACCTGGTATACAAACTAATATCAATTGAAATTAGAAATAAATAATTTTTTTTGGTGTTTCTCTATGGGGAACCATTTTGGAAATGCCTTATACCTGAGGCTGTCTACTGCATTTCAAAGGCAAGTATTTGCTCTTTAGAAGTAACCTTGGCTAATGGCTGCAAACCTAGGAAGGCAGAAAAATCACTTTGACCTCCCTTTTTAAATGTTTTTGGAATTTATCCATTGCCAGGGAATGAGTTGCCAGGGAATGAGTTTCATCTCCTGGAAAGCACTGAACCCCTGTATTGATTATACTCCTTGATCAACAAAGTTAAATCTGAACATTTTAGACTTACAATATGATTTGTATCAATACAGTCCCCAAATACGCCTTCACTATCTAAATATTCCAAAGATTTCTGGGTCCTTTTCTATTCTATTTAAATTAAGAGAGTTATCAGCAGAAGTACGTCAGTCCCAGACATTTGTCACTTATGTCTCAATGTAAGTTTTATAAACAAGAAACTGTGCAGAAATGGCACCATTTTCAGGGCATAAAATTGAAAATTAATACTGTACATTGTGTCACAAGTTACCAAGATTTTTTTTTACTTTTGTACAATGACCTGTGAGTGGATATCTGTAGTGTTCAATACTATTAAATGACTTATCCATGGACAAAGTCCTGCATAATCAGATAAAAATAACTAGAACACAGAGGAGTTCAAATCTGAAATAATTTGGACTTTTAATACAGCTTGATGAGGAAGTTTATATTCCTTGATATACGGAATTCTTAAATCTTAAGGAAACAAACTAAAAAGTATCCCACTATTTTGAATTTGTTTGCTTTGTATTTTTTCATTAGAACCAATTATTTTTCTTGTACTGGTGTTCTGCTTCACCCAGAACTGAAGTTCTGTATTCAATGAGTTTTTTATCTTCGTAAGATCTCTTGATATAAATATTCTTCCCAGAGATGCAATCTTGTATGCTGAATTTTTATGGGCTTAATGAAAGAACAAAAGCAATAGGGAACAATGCAAATTTCAAAAGTGACTGTTAGCCTTTGCCCTAAAACTTGCACTGAAACATTTGATTCATGTCTACTGAAGAGCCAATGAAAATCAGACTGCATTAAAAAGTTATAGCCCACAAGGCAGACGCTCAAACATGAACTCTGCAGTCTGGCCTCCTAGTTTTTATATACTTTACAAAGGTCATGCAGCCCAACGGGCAAGTGCACAAAACGAAGCCCAGCACTAGCAGTTTAAAAGGTGAGAATTCAGTTATATTTTATCTTTGTTTTGCTTTCTAGTCTTAAAACTGTTATTAGCTTGTAAGCCATGTATAAAAACAAATATTCATCCAAGAGAAATATTAATAATAATAAATACAGGATTGCACAATAATTTGATTAGCCCAATAAAGTAACAAACTATAACAACCCAATACCGTGTATATAATTACTTAAAAAGAAAGTAGAGTAATTCAATTATGTATTTTAAACACTACTGGATCTATGACCAAGTCATACAGTACAAATCAAGATGAAGATCTGACTTTCCATGTTCTTCCATCAGATTTTTACAATAAAATTATGCAAACACGAAGTCTGACTTCGGATCAGAATGTTGCTGAAAAGAGCAGATACCATTTTGAAATATCATACAGACTGAGCTTTCCATCCTTTATGAATGATTTGAATGACATTTAAGGCATTTTATTATTTGATCTAAACAGATGAAGTCACATTTACTCAACCTGGAGTGAATGTAACTTACTGGTCTTCTCAGAGACGTAAAACACTGGCCAGAAGGCTGACTGGTAGAAGAAAATCATCTCATGGCTTAATTTTGAATCAACACACATACACCTTCAAGCTAAACACCATATTGACCACGTTTGCTGAACAGGAAGGTAAATTCTAAGAAACACCCACATGAATAATTGGGCACTATCAGATGAGAATGTTTAAGGAATTTGTGTTTGGGGGAAAAAAAATGGCAAAATGAGCTATCAGTGTTATGACTGTGAAAAACCAAAAAAGAATAGGTATAAAACAATATTTTCTTACTGTTTTGGAAGGAAAGAGGAAGTAGAAAAGTAATTAAGATGCAATATTTGCATTTTTTAACTGAATAGAGCTGACAGTTCTCAGAGAGTGGTTGAACACCTCCCTCAAAATAACCAGCTTCAGGAAAAGAAAGGAAGAAACCTCACAGCTTCTGTAGCTGATGTTGCACAAAAAGCCCCGTTACCAAAACCTCCCCATGTCCCCAGTGGTGGGCAGAGGGGCCGCTGCTGGAGCTGCTGCTGCTCGACGTGTGCGAGGGGAGACTGCCCTGCACTAATCAAAGGCAGGAGCACCAGTGCTGTGCACACAGAGTCTCCCAGTGCAGACATATGTTGACTCCAAGAGCAGAATGCCTTCCTACGACACTGCAGAGACACTTGACTTCCTACTGGGGAAGTGCAGCTTTCTTTCCTAACAATGGGCCAACTGGTTTTTATAATGGAGATAAACGCTCCCTGCTGTGAATTGTAATAGAAAAACATGTCAAACAACCAACAATAAAAAGCAGCGCAGCCAAAGGACTGGCTTTTCCTGTTTTTATGTGCAGCACAGAGGAAACTGAGCACGTGAACTGCACTTGGCTCCTTACAAGTCAAAATATCACTTATTTTAAATGAGAAGAGGAAAAATACAACTCATTTCTGACCTTTTTTTTTCATTCTGAAGTGCAGACATGAAAACTGAACCCATTAACACTTAGTTGCCAGAGGTTATAATGAAACCTCTGAATGTGAAAGTCAGATGCTTCATTAAAAAAAGAAGGGAATGGTTATTCAGTCAGGATTTTTCCACCTTTTTAAAAGCTGTTATAGTATAAGTCATAAGGACATCCAGCTGCCATTCTGATGATTCCATGGTATTTTCTAGTTTTATATTTTCTGCTTTTGCTGACAAAAGTTCATTTCTTAAACCCCTTCCTCTTTGATCCCATCATCTATTCACTTTCGCCTGCCTTGCATGCTTCTCTTCTTCATCGTCTTGCTTTTTCCCCCAACTACCTTTTATAGCCCACTAACTTTATTTTGAAATTTCTAATTAATTAGTTCTGTGCAATTCCCTTTCTTGCTGTCCTTCTCATCTTCTTAAAATGGAAGACACCAGAAAGGATGTCTTTTTATTGAGCATGGATGATTCTGCAGATTATTGGTTAATATTAGATCTTCTCACTTTGGGTTAAATTGTGCAGAAGGTGGTCAAAGAGATCAAATGCACACATTACAATGGCTGAAGACAACCTAAGTTTACAGTACACCTCTGATAATGATTGATGATCAGGTGTCTGAACGGCTGCCTACAGTGTCAAGAATAATTTTGATAACTGAACTTTTGACACTCCTGCTTTGACAGGAGGGAGCATGGCTATTTGTTAGTACTTTCATTCTTTCCTCAAGCAGAAGTATCCTCTGTTCTCTTTTTTTTATGTTTCTCATTTTTTATCTGTACCAGACTCCTCAAAAGAAATACTGGCGCAAGGCACACTGAGCTTCCTATGTAGAAGACCTGCACTATTTATTGTGTAAGTTTTTCCTAGGAACACCAGCAATCATACAGGAAACTGGTATCTCCAGGTCTCAAAAGACTTAATTGAACATGTCTAGACTAACTACACAACATGTGTCTTTGGATGCATCTGATTCACTGCACCTATAGAATGAATATTTGCTTGAGATCTGAGGAACTTCTAAGCCACAGGTGCTGGGAAGGTGAGCAAATACCACTGGGTGCCTCTCCTTTTTTTTCTCAGAGTATCCACATTGTTGGCAGGTGACTGAGCTGGACAGAATCCTTGTTCAGTATGTTCTTAGGGCTTCAGCAGTCCTGTTGGTACCAATCATGCTGGTGAGAGATCGTGATGGAAGGGCTAAATCCCCCTGGGCACCTCTGATGTCCAGCATTTCAGCCAGTCTGTGTGGTACTTTTTGCTAGCTGTGATTCTGTTACAATTACAGTACTGCTGTTTGATTTTAAACCAAGCATTTCAAAAGGGCAAAAATAACAGTGACTTCATATAATATTGCTGCTTGTGTACTAGATTTTAACACCCCCTTGCTCCATATACAAAGCCAGCACCTCACACATGGAAGATGCAATTATCTTAATCATGAATCCTAAATCTCCTGGAGCCTGAGAGAATTCTTCATTCACTCTCACAGTGGATGCCTGTGCTTTGGGAATACAAGGCGCTGGACTCTGTCTCTGTTTATAAATGTGACATTCTAGACAAGCACAAACTGTGAGATTAGAAACAATAGAGCAGAGAATGCACGATGTTTATTACTGTAATAAGGATGATTAGCCTGAGGCTGTGCTGTGAGGGGAATGGGAGAGGTCACAGAAACAGCAAGAGAGAAGAGTCAGAACGAGAGACCTTGAATGGGTGGTTATCAGGAAGGCTCCTTCCACCCTGCTCTGGTTTCTGTTAATAAGACCACAGCTTGGAACCCATCTGAACACTCTGCAATATAAATGCATTAAGGTACATTAGCTACTACAGCTATAAAGAACCTTGGAGTCATGACATGATCAGATATGCAGGACAAAGAACAGATTCTCAGAGTAGCCAGAGAAAGAAAACAATTAATTACACGAATAGCCTTGCCCACACGTTGTTCTTCCCAGACCTGAACCTGATACCAAAACTTCAAAAGGCATAAATTAGATTTTAAGATGCTTCTAACCAAGGCAGATGCCAAAACTTACTTCCATTTGATGCAAAATGAAGTATTCTACAAAGGATAGTCATATATGATTTGTGCAGGGCGTGGAAAAAAAAGTACACTTGAAAGCATAACAATAATCAGGATCTCTGCAGCACTGGAGACAATCCAGGAAAAGAAGTAGATGCTGGGGGATCTCTTGAGCCAATATACTTGGATTGGGGTGGGCAAGAGCGGAAAACGGGGAAAGAATAAAGCACAATTAAATTAAATTAAAACACCATGGCTGTAATTTTCTCTTTAAGTAACAACTGTCAAGTGTTCCATATGGAATCTTAGAACTAATGTAGGACAACATTTTTGCATCATTAGGTCAAATGTTAAAGAGTCCTAATATTCTGAGTAGGCCTTCATACCCTCCCAGTTATATATGTCATCATCTGTACCATGAACTTTAGGTCGCAATTTTTAAATTCCATGAATAGATGTAAATAAATAAACCTTCCTCCCTAAGAGAGTGGAAAGAAGCAGCTGGCTGTGCTACATTATACTTGAGAATGGAAATTCAGGGAGAATAAAGAAAAGGAAAACTGGCTAATTTGAGTTGTCACTTCTGGTATGACAACAAAGAGAAAATCTGCGACTTGAGAATTCTTCAAAATATATCAAATTTTTAACAGTTGATTTTAAGAACCTGTTTAGGACTTTATCATTAGGAAATCTTAAATCTGAAGGTAGTAGAGATGTTTCATTAATTCAGATTGCCCGGGAGTCCCTTTCTGGCAGGACCTGCCAGGAATGTACATGTCAGAGTTGAAATTATGCATGATATTGGTAGCAATTACATTTTAGTTCATGTTTGCAGATATTCTTCTTTCCCATCCCATGTTTGAACCATTTCACTGAACTTTGACATAATGTAAACCAGTATCTACAAAGGAAAAAGGGGAAGAGACAGCTCGTAGAGACAAAAACATAATGTGGAGTCACTGATTTAGGCCCAGATGTGCTCACTCCCAATGTCATGCACATGAATTGCTGGAGTAGCCTTCAATGGCACTTTTTGCAAATCTAGACTGATGTTTGATGGATAAAGGCCTAAGCCTTCCTAAGCCTTAAGACTGTGAATTCCCTACTCATATGAATGAAAGCCTTTTGGAGTAAAATAAATAAAAAATTAATTAAATTTAAAAGTATCCTGTCTACTCATATGGATTTTCCTCATTTTTTTAAAACATACTTTTTCTGCATGAATGTCTAAAGTGTGGAATAGCACTGATGATTAAAATTGTACTGAGAAGAACCATTCCAATCAGTATAACTCAATCTGTTATGAAATATGCTTATCAAATGTTGAAACACATATAAAACGTTTACAAGAAAATTTATAACTTTTTTCAAAAGCCATGTACAAGATGTAGCCTTATTTTACTGCATATTTACTCCATTTTTATTATTGCTTATTTGAAATCTCAATCTGTCATAGTTGTGGTTCTATAGCAATCTGACAACTGTGTAGTAATGATGTCTGTATTTTATTTCTTTTCAAAGTAGAATCACAGAAAGAATGTTTATAATTGACTGTGTAGTGACACACAGTTGCTAGTCTTTGTTTCATTTCGCATGAGTTATCTATATTCTGTACTATTTCCTGTTATATGTGTGCTTGCACTCTGTTTTCTTCTCAAATCTGCTAAAAAAGGGCAGAATCTATTGATACCCATACTGCAGAGACTACCTATAGCCCAGGAATATTGTCCGTAGTTCAGCAAAGCACTTAAGGACACAAATAACCTCTTGGTTGCTCAGCAAAGCAATTTGTTTCAGTATGGAGCTGAGCATTGTGCTAATAGTGGATGGAATGACTATTGCTCGGTGCTAAAGCTGTGTTGAATTGTATTTCTTGCCTGGGCAATCAAGGAATTAAAGGATGACCCTGTAGCTTTAGCTGTAGCGAAAACTGTTGGTGAAAAATTACAGAGGAAACAGAGTAGTTTTCTCAGCCCTATTTTCCCCTGAATGATGAGCACAATAAACTGTGCTGTGATGGCAAACACAATTGAAGGAAAACATGTCTGTACCTTAGGACACCATTTCGTGCATTCAAAAGCAGACACACTTGATGTTTCAGCTGTGTTTGAAAGCTGGAATTTTACAGCATTAGTAGCGAACCTATTTAATTGTAAACGCATATTTAGCTTATTTAACGCAGTCCCTCATTAACAATGCATACTAAAAAACAGAACCCTTGTATTTAATTTCACATCCCAGCAAAAATGTGAATGCATTAGAACAATGCTGACGTTCCTCTTTCAGTATTGTTAAAATTTATTTCCATCACTGATTGCCTCTCTTTTTGCTCTTATGGTCTCCTGAACACAGGTGAAACAAAGCTAAGCAATCTCCTTTTTCCACGACTTTCCATTTTCATTGTTCCTGCTGTCACATGGTAGGGTTTGCCACTCTCCATGTCAACCCAGTCACTCAGTCTTCTTGGTGTGCAAGAAACTTCCACTACCACAGCTCACCAACACTCACAGGCTGTCAGGGATCCCATACAGGTCACTGGGGTCCAACCTCACCTGCTGTGTGCAGTCTAAGGCCACGCTTCCTTAAGAGAGATCAGTCAAGAGATGCATAAACATTCTGAGTGTGGATACAGGATTGGGCACGGGCAGAAGAGAAATAGCCCCGTGTAAAGACAGACCTCAAATACCAAATTCCTTACAGAATAAATCTGTAGGGTTCATGCTTGTTCGGATTAGACCTGGCAATGAGTAAAGGGGATATGACATTTTCATTGCTGTGAGTTAGCACCATGGGGATTCTGAGAAGCAAAGGTACCTCAATGGATGTAAGTGAAGAGACGAGGTTCCATCCAACCTGGCAAGAAACAAATGATGTAAAAAAAGAGTTGTTTTCCTAAAGAGAAATGAGGAAGGATAGGAAAGGCATGGAAAGCTAGAGGAGATGTCATTTAGGCGTTTTTCTCTTGAAGGTGAAGGAATTTGCACTGAAATGTGCGGGAAAGCAGAAGAAAGAATTTGAAGTGTTTATCACATGGTTCAAGTCATCAGCCTTTTTGCTGCATTTTTTTTTTTTTTAGTTTAAATGCAGAGAATATTTTATACTACTTGTGCCAACAGAGTAATAGTCTCAAAAGTATCTTCTCACTGCTCTAATGATGCTGCTACTATTTTATGGTTCACAAAATATTTAATATGCCTATTGGTCACTAAACACAGACTTCAGCATTTTAAGTATGGCAGGATACAACAGCATGCTTTTAGCCCCTTGATGGATAAGTAAATACCTAATATGTAGTAAAACGTAGTTTTCAGTAAACACATACTAACCGTGAAGTTGCAGTTCTATTTCCTCTTTATTCCTTACTATTCACCTGAAACTAAATGTTCCTGGAGGTTGTTTGCCACTGAGCAAAGATCGAGTCAATACAATCTAGGACAGTTTACTGTAAAACTCGAATATTTCCCAAACTGTTCTTCTCAGGGGAAGTGGGGAAAAGGAAGAAAGACCTCTAGACATAGGTATACATTCAATTATGTTTTCCCCAAAGCAAATTTCTCCTTTTATTTTGATGAGCGGCTCAGATAATTATTCACAAAGTCCTGATATTGCTGGTAGAAAATGCACCTACATGAGGTAAACTTTATGCTCTCCTTAACACATATTATTGGAAAGTACAGCAACCTTATTTAAGTACATCGGGGTTACCCCATAAATAGTGCAAGTGCATTATTTTAAGAGTGAGCAGATTACAGCCTGACACCCAAGACCTCAGTCTGTTTATGGGCAATTGCTCTGAGCCCAGAGGGAATCCACACAGGGACTTCTCCTGTCATCTGCAGACTTTGTGGAGTCTCTGTAGCCTGGGAGTTTGGTAAACCCAAACCTCCCAAAATCCTCTGAGAACTGTTTTGCTTTGTTTTTAAATCAGTAATTATCCAACTACACAAAATGTGATCCTGGTTGCAGTTCATGGTATCTCTTCTCTCCCATACCTAATTTGAAAACCGTAGAGGAGCAGGCTTTAGAAGGAATTCTTTCCTGGTTTTAGGGGGAAAGGGAAGGCTCATTAAGGAGTAGGAGCAACAGCATTTCAGTCAAAGCAAGGCAGGCTCTTCTGCACGGCTTTCTCCCACGCATCCCTGCCAATGCCAATGACCTGCTTCACCCCTGTCATTGCAGTCCTGGGCCCCCGTGCAGCCCTGCCAAAACACCTCAGTCCTGACCTGTGACACCCTGCATTATTCCAGCCCTGGGGCTCCCAAAAGGTTCTGCCAAGACCTCCTTTCTGACTCGCACTGAGCTCCCCACTTTCCCTCTCCCCGAGGTGCCGCTCAGCCCTGTGCCAGTGCCCCGCGGTACCTCCTGCCCTCCTTGCAGTCCTGGGCCCCTCCGGGCTCTGTAAATAAGCCCCAGTCCTGACCTGCAGCAACCCTTGCTATTGGGATCCAGAGGTCTCTTCTGAGCAGAGCCTGTCAGTCATTCCAGACCCCTGCCCAGGGGGGCCGGGGGGATTTGTCTTCCTTTTCTTTTTTTTTTTTTGGTGTGTGTGGGTGGAGGTGGGGAGGGAGAGGGAAAGGGCTGTTTTTAAAGCTTAATAGAATCAATGAAGAATTTAAAGAATACAGTTTAACATGTTATGAAAACAAAGGCTTTGCTGTGGTTCACTGCAGCAAAAATCACATGAAATGACACTTTTCTACTTGTGGGAACACATCGTGGACTGAAATAGGAGGAAAGAGCACATAGGAAAGGATTAGTCAGAAGCAATCACAGACTCTGATAGACAAAAGAAAAACGTAAACTTCTCTGTGTGTAATTGGAGGTGCAGCCCTGCACAGCTCAGGCCTGCTTCTTTTGTAGCATTCCTTACTGATTTCCCATATTCAGCATTTTTGCTCTCCCCCGTCTTTTCATATCCTTGCTCACGTGACCTGCAACCCAGCAAAGGCTGATGTGTGTTGAGTCTCACTGAGTTCAAGGGGACTGGTTCACATATCTAAGATTACTCATGAGTGAAAAGACAGGAAAATTTTGAGGATTCAAATCATGAAGTGTTTGAGGCAGAGGTTTTTTAGGTTTTGCCTGTAGAGCTTTTTACAAAAAAAGTCTATCTACAGTAGTACTGTCTTGAGTCGTATTAATGTACAAGATGTCAAACTTTAAATGCATAAATCTACTTTCAGTGATGAGATCACTTGTTACTCCATTGTTTAGGATGCAGATGTGGCTCTTTTTCCCCTTTCTTCTAAGGCTTTTGTAAACACTTGCCCTCCCATCTTAAAAACCTTAGCCTTCTCAGTCTGGATTTCCCCCCCCCTCTGATCAGTATCAGCATGTACAATATTTATTTTGTGTTAATTTCTTACAGCTGTAGCATCCTCTTTTCTTGTTTCTGAATCAGTGTAGGTTGAGCACACCCTCACCCTTCTCTCTCCTCCTGACATGCTCCAAACTTTTGGTTTCTTCACAACCCCAGGAACATTTGTTTGCTGATAGTTGTTTTTTTTTTTAACCTTTAACTGTGTACAATTAGGAAGAGAGATGAAAACAGTAATTTTCTTTGAATTATTTCAAAATTCATTAAATTTTTGTACTTCCCAGATTTATGTCAAGACTGTAGTTTGAAATTACTACAATACATTTGCTGATTGGTCTGTTTGATGACTTGCTGGAAGCATCATCTCATAGTTCAGATAAAATCATTAGAGACAAAAATATTTATTCATAAATTTCAAGGATTTTTAGGGTAGCTCTAGAGTCTACAACATGATGCACTGGGTGGAAAATAATTTTAGACATGTATGAATATTGCTAGGCTGAGTCAAAATAGGAAAATGGTTTCAGATATGTGAAATTATTTTTTAAAATAAAATTTGCATATATTTATAAATAGGAATCTCTTCAGAATGTAAGTCAAGATGCGAGTACTAGATGCTACTATTACTGATAAAATAAATTAATAAAAAACTTCATTTGGGTTTAATTTGGCCAAAAGAATTAAATTCTTCCTGCTTTTAGGAGCAATATAAGTACAACCAAACAGACATGTAATCTGAAATATTTAATCAGACATAGCTACAGGTGATTTTCCCTGTACTTAGACTGTAATTCTCTCTTTGGCTGAGGTTCACTTAGAGTTCACAGGTCATCTGCATTGAAACTTCAGGGTCCTGCATAAATCACCGCTGGAAAAAATGATCTCTGCCACTCATGGCTGAGCACAGATCTGTTCCACCCTCAAACCCTGCTCTGCGGTGCTCGCTGGGAAAAAGCAGCCTTTCATTTTCCCCATCTGCTCCACAATTCAAATTGTCTTTCCGGGTGTCATCAGACCCATGACGATCCAGTGGCACCTGAGAAGCTTCCAGTCAGTACCAAGAAAGAATCAAAAGAGGGATGTTCACAGGACAGCCAACCCCGACCTCAGGGAAGTTAATAATTTTATAGCTCTGCAACTGTCTTGAACCCTGGACATTGGTGGGGAAGGGGAACACCATAAAAAGATAATATGATAGGAAAAGACTGTTTTCTAGATGCAAAATTTCTGAGACTTCCTGACTGTATTTTTACCTATTCTAAACTCCATGTTTAATTCCAACTACCAGATATGACAACGAATATTTTTGTTGTTTGTTGGGGTTTTGGTTGCTTTTTGGAGGGTTTGTTTTGTTTCGTTTTGGTTTGGGTTTTTTTTTTTTTAGCAAAATATATCCCTAAGCAGCTTGCATTGGGTTTTATAATGAAAACAGAACTGACACAAAGGGATTATTTCTTAAATATATTCATGGTAGGGGAAAATACACTCATTAAGAGAAATTGAATTCTTTATTGCGTAAAGCCCTAAAAAAATTAAACACAGAGACAGGCATGACACATATGTGATCATGCATTATAAATGAATTCCATTAAAAAAGCCTAGTTAAATGAAATATACTTATCACATCTTAAATAGTATTTAGTAACGGCAAAACGGCAAGAGAGATGGCAGATCTCAGGCTAGATAAGAGATATTTATGGCACATATTCTGAAATACAATCCTTCAAATTCCAAGGTTTAGATGTTATTTTTACAACCAGAGGCCCAAGCAGGACAGGGTAACAAGGATCTAAGCTACAGCTGGAGAGGAGCTCCGGCAAAGCCGGCTCACACCCTCCAGGAGGAGCAGATGCTGTCCCTCACCGCAGCACACCCAGCAACTCCAGGCACGTTTAATCAACTTTCTTAGCCAGTGTCAGGGATCTGGGCCCTGGGTTGTACCAAATCATTGCAGTGTGAGGTAAGGAAATACTGTTTCTCACATCCCCCTCTCCCTTCCTCCTTTATCATCATGGTACTGACCCACAGCTTGCAAACCAAAGACAATGAATAGAGCTGCTTTTACTCAGCTGGTTTTCAGGAGAGTTTTATTTGCTAGAAAACCTTCTCCATGGCCCAGTTTTCCTTCAGCACTGTAAGGACTTCCTCATGATGGTCTTGTGGGGCTGACACTGACTATTGCACACCATGTGAGATAGCTCTCCCTCATTCCTGCTGCAGGAATAGCAACAAATCCACAGGTCACAGCAGGGACTGGAGAGGGCGCTGCCCTCCGGGAGCTGCAGTTTCTGCAGCCTGTACTCCCACATTACTAAAGACAAGACCCTAAGTAACTTAATCTGCTTTATGCAGATGTGATGCATTTCAAAGGCTCCGGAAATCTGGCGAATTTAGGGCTTCAGTGATTAAAAATGTGAGCACTTCTTGAGACTTAAGTTTCCTAACACAAGTAAGAGGAAAGCAATAAAGATGCACTGCCATTACAGGTGCACCTGGAGAAGAAATGTGGCTTGACAGATGTTCATCACAACATTAACTTAACAAGGTCTTCGACCTGTCTCACGTTACCTCTCAGAAGTGCATAGTGAGAATGCAGGTACAGAAATGTGCAGGCTGGTTCTTAAACAGGCTTCTGCTGTCTTTACTTTCCTCCCTCGAGTTTGTAGTGGCCGTAACATAAACTTCATTGAGCACAGTCAACATGGGAGAACAGGCTGGGGGAAGGGACGGGGAAAATCAGTCGTGCTAGGGATTGTGTGACTAAAATAAGGTATTGAATTTCTGGTTTTCACAATGAAACACTCCAGGACAAATGAGGTGCTGAAGCAGGATTTATAATTCATTGAGTAATAGGATTTTGTACTGTTTAGCAGGATTAGGCATGTTAAAGAAAGACCTATTTATTTCAGTCTGACAATGGAGGAGAAAAGTGTATAGCGCTCTTCGTTGTTATTTTAAGCAATTTACAGGATTACTTAGCAGTGGAGGCCCTGTGCTCCTGCTATCTGCAATGTGTCACAGTAATGGTGATATTTGGGTAATTGCAGTTTTCTCCATACAGTTTCAGAATCACAGCAGTTGAGGGATCAAAGGTGTGAAGGTTGGTGGAGTGAAGGGAGGAGGGAGAGGAGGCATGTCAGGGGAGAAACAGTAGAAACCAATTAAAACACTCCCTTATTAAGACTGTGACCTCAGTGACCTCAGCCCTCCATATCTTTGGGACAGCATGTTTGTGACTTAATGGTTTGTTTCAGGGGTTTTATGCCAAAGTGCTGACTGTGCTTTCTCCAACGATGTGTGCCACTGACATGGGGACCAAACCTCTCTCGCAAAGTGGTTGGAGGGAGGAAGAAATTGTTTTTCACTAACACTTAGGATGGGATTTCCTGTTACAGACATTATTTTATTCCTTCTTGCTTATCTCTTAAAAAAAAAGAAAAAGAGGGCAAACAAACACAAAAAAAGCAGCTGTACAGCTTTCTTACTTATTATTTTCTTAATTTTCTATGGTTTTCATGCAGTTGTTTACTTCAGTTGTATGGAAATCTCTCAGCACATCCTAGCTGAGGTTTCTGAGCAAAAGGCATGTGCACAGAAAGTGGGACTTTCCCTTAAGCACAGTTATGAAACGGCAGCTCGTGTTAGGAAAGTGCTCAGGTCAGAGAAGAGTAGCTGAAAGCCAGATTATTCCTGGAGAATCTGAAATGCAGCTTAATTAAACCAGTGCTAGTCTTTCATAACAAAATTGCTAATCATGGCCACTTTCTTTCTGAATTTAAAACATTAGAGGCAGTTTAAAAAAAGGAAATCTTTTCTCTCCAGAAACTGAGATGGTCAAACTATGCCACCAATTAATTTAAAGAAATCTGCAGAGGTTGTATAATGCACTGCCCTAGGCAATTTTAACCCAGAAAATAAGCCCCGGTGGCATGATCACTTTGCTCTCAAAACCCTTGAACTCTGCTGCGACCAACAGAATGTCCACATTTCTTCTGGCAACTCCATTTTTCCTGAAGAAACTGGAAAAGTAGGTGCCTAAATTGGGACGATTTTCTGTTGAACACTGGCATAACTATAATATGCAGAAAATTAAAATCTGCTTTTTATCCTTTCTAGTAGATGAAACATGAGTCTATTTACAGCAGGAAAAAAACCTCAGCTAATGGAAAACAACAACAATCATTAAAATCTTTGTCACAGACTTTTACTGGACTGAGATGTTCTCAGCATTAACTGTAGACACAGATTATGCTTGCAGAGTAGGGTGCCAACAGCAATGGATACCTATCAAAGTTCCCTTTCTACTCAAAGGAACAGCAAAATATATTAAAAAATCCTCTGAAGAACAGAGTAAATGTCATGCATGTATCTATTTTAAGCAGCACCTGCAGAAAGTGGTTGCAGTCTCGTGGTCTCCACAGGAAGACCGAATTACCATCAAGTCAGGAGCTCACTGGTCTCATGACAGCAATAACCAAAACTTGCAAGTTTTGTTCTTTTCACAGTTTGAAAGTAGATATTAACTATTTGACAATGCTAATCATCATGAGGCAAGATTAATTAAAAAACAATCTCTTGAAAACTGACCATTAGTACAGACAGAGACGAAACAGAGGGGGGTCAATGATCTAACAGAATGGTCTTTAGTAGCAGCTTTATACTTTGATTTGACTGGGTGCTTGCTAGGATCCAAAACAATCCGTTACCCAGCAACGAATAATAAAAATAAGGTCATAAAAATCTATTCATGCGATCTGGCAACAAACACTAATTCAAAAGACAGGACAAATTATTTTGGGCCACAGCACTGATCATCAGAACTGTATTTTTTGCTCAGAAAATGTTTAGCTGAGATGTGAAACCCTTTTTCAAACCAGAATTATGCCTCAGAGAATTCCTGGGAGATGAATGTGCCAGATTTTAAAAGCAGTCTGTATGCTAATCATGACATAGAGAACCACATAAAATAGTGCAGGTAAAAAAAGCAAATTTGGGCACTCATTCTGAACATGCTTGTTTGCAAGTGGGAGATGAGACCTCATTAATGAACATTTATTCTTTTGACTTCATAAGACAGTCTCACGATAGTTCATGACTTCTCAGATGCCACTGGCAGCAAGGGATTATGTAAGAATTAACGAAAGCCCAGTTCCCAGGGCTCTAGAAAAACTTGTGAGTATGATGTTTGAGATTCAAAACTTGGAAGAAAATGTGGAAGAATTGAAAATTAATCATAATAATGTAACATTTTGTGATTTTTGATGTTTCTGGCTTGCAGTTTTGGAATGTGTTGGAATAGCAATACTGGATGAACTTTTGGCCGCGCTGCTCATTAGATACAGTAAAAGGTCTGTAAGTAAATGATGAGAGGCAGAAGAGTTGCAATTATTTACTTATCTACTGTTTATGTGCAATTACTTCAAATTATATTTAGAATCCAAACTGAAAAACAGCCCCACCATGTCATATTTCATTAAAGGGAATAGTTAAGATGTCAGTTTTGAAGTTGTACTGTGAGATTTTTAGATTTTTAATCTATTTCAACACTTAGAGAACTATTATTACCCTGTGCTTGATGTTCTGAGAAACGTCCACATGTCACACTGTTTTATAGTGACTCATTCTGACCAGTTAGTAAAAGTTAATTAGCAGGCGACCAAATCCATCAAAATTATGTTTAAAATTTAGGCTAAACAATTATTCACTTCATCCCCATTTGTGCTGTCAGTGGTTTGAGCTCAAAAGCAGACTGAGAGGTCACATCTGAAATGTATTTCAATCCAGTTGTTGGAACAGCAATTATGAATGACACAGATATGTTCTATCACCAACAAAATAATGTAAGAATGCTGTGAAAGGTGCTTTCAAGAGGATTAAGGTGATGTTACATCAAGGACTTCATCAGAACTGAGCTGATAAATATGTATGCTAGGCAACTGCACTGGAAAATTATTCAGTCATGGTCTTTCCACTTATTGTCTTTTATATTACTATACCTGGAACTATGTTTGAACACACTGATCCTTTAACTTGCATTATATTACAATACTTTGCATAGCTATTTTACTTAAAAGACAGATTGGGATAGAAGTCCATGAAACTTTGCTCCTTCTACTGATACACACACACACATCATCATAAATCCAAAGTCTTACAAACCAATGTTCCTACGATCATAAGATAGGCACTGTTAGAGGTTTTTAAATTAGTCAGTTTAGAACTCATTTTTGTGCCCTCTGCTGTGAGGCTTATTGAGTTGGTGTCACATTTTTCAGGATTTTTTTCCCCTATAGTCATTTTACCAGAAATATATTTGAAAAAAAAAAAAAACAACCCAAAACCAAAAATGCACAAAAAACCAAAAAAAGCTGAAGCTACCATGGAACTTATTTATCCCTTGTATTCCAAACCAGGTGTTCCCTTACCAGGGTATCAAATACTCCTCAGGTCATACCAAAACTACAAAACAAAGATGCATCACAGTGCAGCACAGCCTAACCGGTGGAGCCTTTTAAATCAGTAATTTTAAGCCTGTGATATGTAAATACTTCACTGTCCCTCAACTACTTCTAAAAATCTCCACTAGAACAAACTACCAAGCAAAAAAACCCTCCTACTCTGTGTCTGCAAAAACCTTGAGAATGAAAATTACTGTGTCAGATTAGATTTGGTTCTGAAATGAAAAACTAATGCAAGGCTTTACACTCTTCACCTTCTTCTGGAGACTGTAAATCTAATCCATTACGACAAATATCTCTGAGGTAAATTATTCGAGATTTTGTATGTAAATTTCCTATTTTAGAAGAGCAGTATCTTCAGTTGCCCTAAGTCAAACCTCAGTCACAGAAGCAGATTGTATAATTTACTAGTTCACAGCCTGTAAGTAATGTTTGCAGGATGTGGCCAGTTCTCCAAAGAAAAGATTCTACTGTTCTTATGGAGTGTGTGATGAGGTTTTTCCATAGTACCTTGAAGTAATCCCTGAACAATTCTTGAGCTCAGTGAAGCTCAGTACCAAAAACTTCTAATTATAAAACAATAATGAAATAAGGGGCAAACAACTGAAGAATGAGTGCAAATGTTTGAATTAGTTCTGCTTAGATAATGTAACATTCATACTCCTCTGAGCCACCAGTTGCCAAGGATTAGTTCTGATAGATACAAATTGCACTGCTTGTTCAAAATATTTGCTGAAAAAACTAGTGTTTCTGTTCTGCAAACTGAAAACACCTGTCTATACAGCCAAAGCAAATTCATTACGACCTAAAAGCTACTGCAAGGCAACATGAGATTAGAATGCTGGTTCAAAAGAAGTGTCTCTAGATTTAGGAAGTAAACCAGGACACGCTTTTGAAAAGTACATTGAACAGGCTTAGAACAAAATCAGAGTATACTTTAAACATGGCTATTAGGAAGATATTTGTTACTAAATAGCAAGTAAAAACATAAATCTTCTTTCAAAACATGCAGAATATTAACTTTCCATTGCTGTTACAAGTGATTTAAAGCCTGACAAAGATCCAAAGGACGCGCAAATTCTCGATCCCACTACTGAGGTAAAGGAATGAAAATAATGGTAAAGGAGCACAGTCACGTGTGCAATTCGCCATGACAACATGGTAACACATCCCACATGCTCCACAGCAGAGCTGAGAGTTCTGCAACAGAGTCATTGTTATTTTATCTTGTTCAAATAATGCCACGTTAACAAAATCTCAGTGGGAAAAGGCTCAGTTCTGTGATGCCTCAAACACCTTAATTCTCTGAGACCAGTCTCAGTCGGCGAAGATCGAAAGGCAATTGACGTCATAAGTGTGGGCAGCTCTGAGATTGCAATAATACAGTCATGAGTCAATTCCTTTGCTGCGAAACAGAGTCAATATTTACTCTGTTCTATCATTTATCACACTCACCCTCTGTGGTTTTCCATTATGTCTAACACAATGACACCTTGGTGTCCAGAAACCCAAATGACAAGCAAAATTATCCCCATTGAAGGGCATGCATTTATTATGTTTGGGGGTTTTTTCCCCACTGGTTACAGTTTGTTTATAAGTGAACACATCACTACATATGCTCAGCTAAAACGGCGCTTATTCCAAAACCCAGTGACACATTTGTTCTTTCTGTCCTTTGGAAACCTGAAGCAGGATATTTTTTCTAATGACAGATGACCCCCAGCTTCCAGACATCTTTAGGATGTCATCTTTGGCACTCAGCATCATTAGTCATTCTTAAAAATGTTATTCCACTTCACTGAGACACTGGTTGTACATGAGTCCACCCAGGAAGAAATCCGAGTCCCTGTTTAAATTAAATACACTGCTTTTCTGCAGTAATGACATTGAATACCAGACTGGCCTTCTTAAATGTAACTAATGCTTATCCATTTAGTAAAATGTAATGCTTTGACCTCCTTTCCCCACAGGAATCGTAAGTTCTTATTAGACAACCAGGACACATTTCTGGCATATAGCATTTAAAGGAAAAGATTTGAAGGAAATTGTTGCAGTTTTGATATGATTGAGTATTAGAGCCTTTGGAAGAGAGAGCATGCCATGCATGCTGAAAAACACACAGCTCCTACACCACAGCGTTTACAGAGATAACACTATGAACTGGATTGCAGGACAGTGTTACTTGTCCTGCAGAAAAGCAGGTTTCCTGATCTGAGACAAGGCTTTTGGCTTTGCCAAGGAGAGCATATTGTAAGGACTGCACTCCTTCCAAGGAGATAATCAACATACCCAATTCAAATGCTGTAATCCCTGTTACTGCTTTCTCTTTCTCATGTTTAAATCATCAAAAACTTTACAGTAGCTTTTTTCACCGATTTTTGTAGAAAGGAGGCAGTTCAATTTCAAGTGCTACTTTGAGAAAAAATACTGTACCATTTCACTATGGCAGATGTAAGTAGCAATTTAAAATAATTCAATATAAAAATAAAGGCATTAAGTCCACAAAATAAAAAGGGTGCAGCTATAAAATACCACTTTTCTTTTATTGCTTCTGATTTTTCCTAACTCTGACTGTATTCTCTCTTTTTCCAAAATTGAAAAACACTTGTGCAATTCGGGCCTTTATTTCTAGAGGGTGAATATAAAAGGAGATTAATTCTTACTACTTTTCACAATGTAATTAATCCAGCCAAGGATCTAATGTTTTTACTGAAATGTATGGGTATAAGCCTTCACATAAGCATAACTGCACTGCTGCAAAGACGCCTTGCACTGTTAAAGTGGAAATTCCCTGATGTCTATGAATGTGCACATCTCTAAACCTACATGAAAACTGTTTATATTAAATGACTGTATCGCCCAAGTTAAAATACTTAACTGTATGAATTGAGACTGTTGTTTCCTCCAGTTTCATGGTATCAAGTGAAAGAATCCTGATAACAAGCAAGCGAACTTCTCAGTGACTGTTCTGAGCACTACTCCTCCACCCCTCTGGATTATTTATACATGTGTGGTACTGCGCTGAATACACACCTTCCTGATACTAGGCTGCTTTTCATTTCAGACTTTAAGTACAGAGCTATGGACTTGAATATTGCCAGGGCTAAAGTGCCAAGCTAACCAACAACATGTGGCAGAAGTTAGTCACATTGCATAGTGCAGATCTGGTTAAGAGAACCTGTACAGAATGGAAAACCGAATTTTGTGTATTGCAGTTACAGAAAAGTCCAGCTGAGGAAATAGCTACCAGGAATTATAGGCTTTATTTCTTTTTTCTTTTTTTTTTTTTTTCCCCCCACACAACACTTTTAGACCCTTTTTCTCAACTAATGGTTCCGTAATAATTTGTAGAGCTATATTTACCAGAAATGGCAATTAGCATGTCGTATTCCTTTAATGCTGTTCACACAGTGGTAATGAATTGTTATTTTAAACAATTTTAAAGTCTTTTAGGGTAGTTTGTTTTTTTTTCAGTAGTGATTTTCTGGTTTTAAATAAAGCAATTATATATGTGCAGATTGAATCTTTTGCCAGCTCTATTTTTTGTGTGTGTTTGGTTCAGGGTGCAACTGTGTCTCTGAACTGAGGAATAACCGGGGTATTACTCTGGAAACTTCAGGAGCCCTATAAACTCCCCATGTAGCACGAAGAGTTGTTCCACAGCAGCATCCACCAGTGCCCTGCTGGTGTGAAGACAAGGATGGACACAACATCAAAGCAAAGTATACAGTGTGTGTGTAATCCTGCTCTCCAAGACTGACTACAAATCTTTCTGCCTTTGTTCCCCATCCTAAAGGATGCATTTCTGTCAAAGAGCAAACTCAACTCCATGTACCCTTGGGCTATCAGTTCTGCACCAGAGAACCGCCCGCTTTTGCCTCGGTTCAGCAGAACCTCTTGGCAGGCTGCTCTGCGCTTTAAATAGCAAGCTCTCTTTGCCTCCGTAATCTGTTTCCCAGTCTGGGCATCAGGTGCGGACACACTGCCCAAGGCACGGAGCTGGGTTTGTGTGCTGTGCTGCCCTGCAGACACGGCCACGTTTAATGGTACTGGGAATGAACGCAGGAAGAGACTTCTTTGTCACCCAACGCCATTTAAAGCTCATCAGATACGAATCTCCTCGCAGGCTCTCGATTCTATACCATTCCTTTGCTGGTGCTTACATCTCCAAAACAAAGCCAGATGATCCACCCTCCAAACCTGTCTTGTTGCATGTGAGCACATTTTTCTGATAAGGTAAATTACAGAACAAAGGGAAATGCACTGCTTCAGCCCTTCCTCCCCCCTTTAATTATCAGTGGCCGGAGACACAATTAATTTTGGAATTAAGACTGTCTGCTTTCATAAAAACATATCCTTCCTTGTCTGGCTATGCTTTTTTTTTNCATTTTCTTTTCTTTTTTTTTTTTTTTTTTTTTTTTCTTTAAGCAATGTTAGTAATTATCTTCTGGGTCGCCTCTCAATTGTCAATAGGCTGTTTGTGTGCCTCTCTGTTCCTGCAGTGTTTATAACAACTGGCTGTTTGTGACACAATGTGGCACAGCCAGGAAGGAAAAAAAAACCAAAAACCCCATAACACTGCAGAGGCTGATATAACAGAGTAATTACAGATGTCATACAACCTGATAATATCTTTGAATCACTGGGCCTCCTAATGAGAGTGATAAAACTTAAAGCAGTTGTTTTAGATCTTGAATGCGGTGTAATTATATAAAATAAAACCCCACCCTTGAGCTAACTAAATCCCTGACTAAAGGGCATGGAATTCACAAGCTTCAAACAAGTCTTAGAAAATGCCATCACTACTCGCTCTGCATGATGCTAAGCGAAGGCATTCAGGAAGAAAAAGATTTGGGAATGTATGGGGACACTGACATGGATAAAATGCCATGTGTTAGAAAGGGATGGGACTTCCTGTTGCTAAAATGTGCTGTGTTGAGAACTTTGGGAGATCGGTGCTCTTCCCATAAAGTCTCTCTTGTGAGTGGAAGGAAACACACCTAAAGCTGGTGAGGATAGGATAATTTTGCCTCCATATGGCTGACTTTGGTCCTCAATCCCCCTCCTTGAGTCAGCCCCAAGGCTGACTGTCACAGAAGCCTAGCCCTGAGAACAAGATACAAAAATGAAGGCTGAGATGGGACTTTACTTGGCCAAGTAAATTAGAGGTGTGTTGTAAATTGCAACATGAGATAGACTTAGACCAGGACACTATCAATGAAAATATAATAACCCACTATCATTGGCCAGTCAATCTGTTTCTCTCTCATTTTCATCTCAGAAATGCCACTGCAATATTCTAACTGTGCCTCTCCGAATTACAGCCCTAATGACAGTCTTTTACCTTTTGATCTGGACAGAGGGAGGAACATTTTTCAGAAGAAGTACAAATAAAAAGCCCATCTTGCTCACGCTGGGAGCTGAAGCACTACAGATCTCAAAATGACAATTTAAATTCTAGAAAATGAACTCTTGGCTGGCCTAGGAGTCTCATAAATTTCTGGGTCAGGGTTCCTGCTGGCCAGCACATGTTGTCTTACCAGAATACAACATCTGAGTATCATTCCTCAGTTTCACTTTCTGATATGATGATTAAGTATAGTTCAATTGCTTGTAATACAAAATTTCTAGAAATACTAGTCTTTCAATGCATCTTGAAATTTTATGATCCTATTTTGCATCCTTTTCGTTTATTCATATTTGAATTTCTAGCGGGCCATATAATGCTCCAGTATTAATAACTCCATTTTAAATTGATGAGTTTCTCTCTCTTTCTCTTAAATGCTTATGTGCTTGAGAATAACCTAAAAGCAAGTTAAAAAACATAAAGGAATATGGTAATGGAAATGTATCTATTGTCCTCCCTCAGAAAGAGCAGATGATTTACACTCTGGCCATTATTTTTCGAGATATTTTTCCTTACAGTTCCAGTTCTAGTCTAATCTGCCAAAAGCTCCAGTACCTTTTGGTTTCCTTTAAAATGTACACAGCTTTCAGTTCTAGCTCACAATAACCATATTTACCTGCAGACATTAAAGAACTTTACCAAATTGGTAAGTGTTATTATTTGGTATATGAAAAAAAGAAGTTATAGAACTTTTCCAGGAACAGGGACAAAAGTAGAAGTAAGCTGTCAACATGTGATATAACCTCTTGCCCACAGTGATGTTATTTTCTAAAGATGCAACAACGTGTATACTGTCAAGAATGTATAAAACTCAGAGCAGTATCACATACCACAGCAAGTTCACATATCTCTGAAAAACCTCATCAGAGGAGGAGCCATGGCTCCCTGATCTATGAGATTTATCCTCTTTTTAAACTTTCTCACCAAGGAATGCCTTTGCAGGCAAAGATGACTGAAGATGCCATTAATACCTCTACTTACAGATCTGCCCTGTGACAAGGCAGAGTATGAAGTGGTTAAAATATTGAAAAGCACATTTTGTATTTTACAGGAACTACTTTCTAAGAATTTATCCAAATGAGAAAAAATTTAACTTTCATCAAACAACAAATGTTAAACAAACTTCTCAAAAAATAAATACATTTTAAATACATGATTTTTTTTAATAAAGGAGAATGCATACATGTAGAACAAAACCCCCACAATAATAAAGTAAATAACTCAGTCTTCCTGCCTGTCTAAAAACTGTCATGAAAAAAATCTCACAAATTTTCAGTATAAAGGACATTATTTTCTAATATTTTCACAAGTATAATTTAAGCTTAATTTTTGAGGCCAGTGCATCAGTGCTGACCTTCTGAGCTGCCATTCACCCATCCTCTTCTAACCATTTCCCTGAATCCAACTGAATGCTGGACCATCTTTTTCATGAGCTTTGAAAATCAGATTCCACTTGCTTTTTATGAAAGCATAATTATTATGTTGAATGAATCTTTGCCTTGAATCCTAATTCACACCCTCTGAAGGAAGGGAGGAAAAAAAAGAGAGCAGAAATTACTAGAATAAGTTCCTGTAAAAAAGCTTCTTTACCAGAATTATGATGCTTAATTCCATTTTTGATTATGCACTTGCAATCAATAGTAATATGCTTCCCAAAAACCTATCCACAAGAAGGCAATGGTGACATTCCAAAACTTCCCCTCCTTGGACTGTGCCTAACAAACTAAAAATAGCTGGCATGAAGTGCCAAGTGTTTCTAACAATTATATACAGAAAAAACCCACACTCTCTCCATATTCCAAGTATGTACACACGTGTATAACTCCAAAAATGTTTAAAATTGCAATGTAAACACTTTCCAGTTGCTTTCCATCATACAGTTCTCTTGCTAATCATTCCAACCTGTAATTATTACTGTGGTGGATGGTCATTTGGCTGCTGCCACTAAAACCTTCAGTTATATCTGTAAACTACTTCCATTAACTAGAGTAGCCCAACTCCCTAATAAAAACTGAGTGATGTCTTGTTTAATCAAACCTCACACTTCATAGTTTAGACACTAAAGTGTGAAATAAAAATAAAATAGAAACCCCAAAAATGCAGTCCACTAGATCAGCAGTCAAAAAAAAGGGGGGAAAGATTGTTTTACCTAATGAAAACAGCAATGCTTAAAATACAGCTTCTCCTATTGCACCGTACCTCAAAATAAAAAGGAGGTTTATAAATGCCAAGCTGAAACAGAATAATATCTTGCCTTAAAATCAGAGCTTAATTTGCCCAAGGGAGAACAAACAACTGGGCAGATTCCTTCTGCAACTGATGATTAGCTCTCATTATTTCAGGCCGTCTTCTAAGCTATGTAACAAGGCAATGGAAGACAATCAGGGGAAAGAATGCCAGCCAATGCAAGTCTTGATTTCATTTCATAGGATGGCACAGGTTACTTAAATTCCAGAATCGTAAGATGTCAAATGTAGAAAATGTAGGTCAAAGAAGACAGTCAAATAAAATGCAAGTGGAATTGGGCGCTTTCAAAACAAAGGGAGAGGAAGGTTTTTACCATGAGCAGCAATCATTGCAGCACCACTCAAGCATCAGTTTGGCCTTGCCATCAGGATTAGCACCTTCAGGTTCTGCAAATACATCATCGGAACTTTAAGCACCACAAGTGCTCAGCGCTTTGTTTTCATCTCTTTTGCAAACATCCTACTTTGTGAGTCAACAGCAGGGTTTTGAATAAACCAAGTTTACCTACACTGTTTTCTAGAGGACCAATAAACAAGAGCTGCAGTAGTTAAACCCAGAAGTTACCAAAGGAGTTTCAGTTCAGTCCAATCCTTTTAATTTGCAACCCTTGGCACTCAGCCAAATAGTTGTGACTTAATAGGATCTGCAAGTCAAAATTAAAATCCTGCATGCCTGTCTGTTTTAGTTCTTATCCCACACTTCCTCTTTGGGCAAAACACTCCGCTATTATTGCTGTATCCCTAGCCTGTATTTTGTCTCTGGTCTCCTATAACTTGTGGCAACCCTTACTTAACAAAAACCCAAACCTACTGTAGTGTAACTATTTGGAAATAGCTATATAAGCTTTGATGTCTCCAAAGTACTTTGGCTCAGAACCTTAGAAGCAAATAAGAGACAATGACAAAAAAATTTAATGACAAACTACCCTTTAAGCAAAGGACACTGATTTGCCTAAGTGAGGTGTAATTTCCCAGCCTACAAGAGAGGAAAATGCTCCTTCAGCTCAATAAACAGACACAGAGCCTTGGAGATGCATGGAAGACAGGATATTGCATATTCCTGAATACAGCAAAAAAACCTTGAGAGAAAGCATAGGGCTGAAAAGCCCAATTTAGGGTATTTTTGTTTGAGACATTTCATTCCCTTACTTCAAATAACAAATGCAGGGAATTCTGATACCTGTTCAGCCAAGGGATTAGAAATAATGAACAACTGCTGTGTTTGTAGGTTATTTTTACTACAGGGAAAGGAAACAATTTATGTTACGTAGCATAGGCCAGCACTTATAAAAAAATACTTACATGAACTGTAACTGCTGAGGACAACTCTGAAAGACATTAGTGGTAATAATTTCAATCACAGATCAACTGTGAATTTTTCCTTCACTTTTTTATTTACATTCCTTTTCCTCTTCCAGGGTTTTTCTTTCCTTCATCTTTTTTTCCACCTCACATTTCTATTCAAACAAGTTGGCCAAGTGTTTTAAACAATAAAATGTGTAGCAAATTCAGCATCTGGCAGCTCCTTGTCATTTTGCACAGTGAGCATACATTGTGTTTTCTGCTGCCACCTCAAGGCTTTGCAGACTTGGGAATCACAAAACCAATAAAAATAAAGATACATGTATTTTAAAAAGCATCCAGTTGCTCTCAGAGGAGTTTATAACCAAAATACTTCCCTGCCTTATACTCTCCAGTAAACAAAACAGAGATCAAAACTGCAAACTCAGAAATGCTGAGACTGATGTTTCCAAATGTTTGCTATTGAAGAGTTCTTAAGTAGATATGTAGCATTTATTGCTCCCTACTAATGCTGTATAAAGAAAAGTTCAGCAACTTTGTCAGAAATTCTTATTTTAAGATCTTTTAAGACTTCATAAACCTCCGATAACAAAACAATAGGGGTAAGATAATAAGTTTCTATCCTTGATTACTTTTCTGCTTTAGTGGAGCGCTCCCACTGTGATCTGCACAAGGCATTTCACAAGACATTTATCCGCAAGAGAAAGGAACAGAAAGAAACTCAGGCCGAGTGATTAAACCCGATGTCTCCTTTCTGCAGACACGTGCACAGGCTTAATCAATCTGACGCCAGCAGTCTCCACTTCCACATCGCCCGCTGGCTTCATGCCTGACAGATTCCACCTACTGTACATCTTTGTAGGCAGAATAGAGATGTGAGATAAAGAAAGCAGAGCGGGCCGGCAGTGCAGGCTGCATAAATTGCATGCCACCAGTCTGGGCTGCGTGAGGCTTCTGATCCTTGGGACTGCTGCTGTCTCAGCCACCCCGCAGCGCAAATAGAGTGTTTATGAAGAGTGTATGTTTGCTCTTGAAAGGCGAAACTTGCAAAAAGTTAGGCTGACTCTGGTTTTTTCCAAACTGCGAACGGTAATGCTTTCAACATTAAAGAGCCTGCACCCTTTAAGTGTTGAGTTGTCCATCTACACGTACTACATTAGTCAAATAGGAAACATATTGCGGTAATGGAGGTTCTTATGAAAATCTTACCAATTCATCTTAGACACACTGACCTAAGAGGATTTTTTAAAGCAACACCTCTTGGGCTTGCTATATGAAAGCAATGACTGTTCCAGCCCAGAATTTTCCTAAGGGGCAGAAAACAAACAAAAACCTGTAACTAAATCTCCAGCATTCACTCTCCCCAATGAAAAACGCCAACAACGTTGCAATTTGAAATTCAGTAAGAAAAACAGTTAGCATAATAAATTGCTCTGGGCTCAAGGTGCTCTTGCTGATGGTAATATTGGGTTCTCCGCTAAATAAAAACATCCCTTGAGGATGAAATGCTAGGACAGTAAATACTGTGTTTTAAGAAGATGAGAGGCAGACCTGCCAGCTGTCTTAAACTGAAATCCAGGCAAAAAAAAATCCCATTTCTTTCTCCTGCCCCTATATAATTTAATATTTCAAGGCCTAAATGAGGAACCATATTTGTGCACGAGATACAAAGACAGGCACTGAAAAAAATGCATGACTGTGGAAAACTTTAGTATCTCAGATCATATATTCCAGAATCAAACACAAAAAATCTAGTTTCAGATGTGTGAGTTTACAAAAATTCCAAGAGTAAGAAGTGACTAAGAAAATTACAACCGCAAGAGAAATTTCAAATGTGTGTCTGAAATTAAACCCCATTCCTTTATAATGATATAAATCACAGAGGTACATTTCATTAATTGCAATAATTCTCAATATTATAACTGTACTACAAATCTATGGGGAAAAAGCATATAGGCAACCACAGATTGCAGACCAAACTATCATAGCCAGCCATACTCCCAGTGGGATGGGCCAGCATCCTGGAAATCTAATTTGCTACAGTATTCTGACAAAAATTGTATAAAATACCAAATGAGAAAAGTTCTTTTCAAACAGATATGTGATAAGTTATAACTTCTGCATGGCTGGAAATTTCCCTTTCATTTCATGGGAGGATATGGTTATGTGAATGGTATCTATTCTTGATGATAAAACACAAGGAGAGACCTTTTCAGGAAAGGCAGGGTACAGAAAAAAACTCCTGAGAATGACAGACCTTCACAAAAAATCCAGATACAAAAGAGACCATTGACTCAAATGCAAGGGAATAAAGTTAAGAAGAACACGGTGTCTTGACCCTAGTGTGTTAATAATGGTCATATGGAAAGTGGCCAATGGACAATCCTGTCCTAACAAAACCGAACAAAATGTTCATTAGAATTCTTTCTGCTAAGATTAAAAAGAAAAAAATTTAAAGGGACAATGTCAAGCATCCATTGAGACAAAATAATCACTGTCTTTTTTAATTGTATTGTTTTGGAGTGCTGATGTTTTTTTCTCATACTAAGAGAAATATGCTTTCAAAACCATGTCATTTTTAATGAAATATTATCATCATACATGAGAGTTGAGTGATGTGTATTCCAGCAGTCTAAAGAATGCAGGAAGGCATAACATTTCACCCAAAATATTTTGAGTTCCAAGTGATGCTGTATGTAAGCAGAAAATATAGCTAGATATACACATGGGTCTGCCAGGTCACTGTTGAATCTTTTTGACACAAAACAAATTTTGAAGGAAAAAAATAAGAGGGGAGAGGAAATCCACATAAAAATAGGGAAATAATGCTTTCTCTACCTTTTTTTTCCCCTCCCCTTAAATCTTGATTGACAGCTGAGCCCTACAGTTTACAAACTTCTTTTTCTGCCTGATCCTGCCATTGAGTAACAGTCCTGGATTTGAAACATTGGAATCTGTTACTCATAAAATTATATTGATCCAATCCAGAATTGCCAGAATTGGACCAGATGGGAAAACGCATGCACAAAAAGCAAGAGATCTCCAAGTTTCCACTGATGTTTTCAATAATTAGATGAACAGAAAGCTAAATCTTGAAAAACAAACCAAATAATTTCTGTTTAAAGAATGATGCTGTCACCATGTTAATAACCTTTCAAGAAACTAATCATATGTAAGGCAGGAGAGATTATTTTCTTTCTAGTCAAGAACTGGGGAGTCATCTCTGCTGGAGCTGCCTAGAAGGAATCACCACACCCATCCTTTTCCTTTCTTTAAGGTTTATTTCAACAGGAGCATCAGTTCACAGAGCTACTGTGTTTTACACCCTTTTAATTACTATTCTTTTTTCTGGCTGTCAAACCTGTTTGTAATGGGCTCAAAAGATGGTATGGAAAAGGCAGGGTCCCTGCTCTGGATCCCTCCCTTTCCCTGTGGAATCGAGTCACTTTCACTCAGATCTGCATCACCCCATGCCAGCCAGTATTTATTGTCTGGCATGTCTGAGAGCTTTTTCGGGTAGGAAAATCCTTCTTTAAAACAAAACAAAACAAAACAAACTAAAAGCAGAGAGAAAGAAAACCTTCTGAGCAGCAGAAACTACCTAAGTGAAACAGGCTGAAGGCTGAGGTATGTGATTTAATCGGGGATGTAGGCTAATAGGGAATGCCACTGATAAGAAGTTAAGGACTAAATGGAAACGTCTTCTAAGGGATTTCAAATTCTTTGATGGGCCTGTAAGGCAGGAGTCTTCTCACAGTCTGTGCTGCAACCAGAGTTAATTATGGACTTATATACGTGGAGAAAAGGCTTGATAGTTATCTGTAATAAGCCTAAATTGGATAGAGCCAACCTGAGGTCAGAGAAGTTATTAGTCTGCCACAGAGACCTTATAGTGAATCCAGAAAATGATCTGTGTAACAAACCTCAAACCCACCTCCCCCTCCTTCCCAAACTGAAGTAGCAATACTTTCATCCTCCTCACTTCCTGGCTGACATGCAAAATCAAGGCTGTCCCCTTTCTTAGTGACTGAATTTACTTGCCCTTTTCCATACAAAATACTGTAGCGATCCCTCTGTTAACCGTGCTGTTACAGACTCTCAAGTATCCAGCTGGAAACACAGCTGGCAACACAGCTGGCTTCTGGAGCACAGGAATTCTTCAGGATGAAGATGCAGATGATCTTCCTCATATACAGCTAAAAAGGATACTTGGAGGCCAAAAGCAGCTCTCCCCACCCAGGCAAGCAGCCAGCACGGTACCTGACTGAATCTGGCTCTGCCAGAGGATGGAGGTTACAGTTTAAGGCAGTTCCGGCTGTGACAGAAAAGGGATAGAAAAGCTCTGTAGGCAGTGGATCGAATGCCAGTTTTCTATGTTGTCGTAAACATGAGGTGCGTAAGAATGAACAAATTATTTGCCCTGGGCCTCTCTGACTAAATTCGTTACATGGATGTTAAATCAAATTAAAAATCTTGCCTTTCCAAAAAAGTTACTTTACTGCATTTCCAAAGATGCAGCTTGATCAGCTGACTTCGATTTCACCAGAGACCTACATTATACAGACAGTGCCTGCCAAACCTGCACAAAAAAAAAAAGAAAAAGAAAAAAAAAAGAAGTGTTTAAGTGTTCTTTAACTGTTCTAAAAGGGAAAACAAAAATGTTCGACCTGGAACCACACGGCCCATGGTGCCACAGGAACTGAAGCCTCAGGCTGGGCTGAGGGCACCAAGAGGGTTTCTGAGATTTGCTGATGTGAAAGCCACGTGCGACTGCATGTTGGTTCTTCCTGTAGGAGCTGCACTTGATGGAGCCCCTGAATGGATGAAAATTTTTGTCCACGAACTTTGAACAGAGAAGTGTCAAGGGAGAAATTTAAACAAAAAATAACAAAATTTCTGAGATAATAGACCTGGTATCTTAAAATTTTTTTTGACATACAGTATTATTTCTGTTTTCAGAATTGTGTACTTTATTGCAAATCTGGTGTCATCTTGAAACTCCAGTCCTTGATTACCTTAATGAAATACTAAAAAAAGTCTGAAGACCAAAGAATATATGTGTGAGTGAAGTATGTGCCACACAGAGGGGGTGCTCAGACCACATTGCCATTTTGGTAGAGTAATGATCATGCAAAACTCAGAAGTTCCAAGGCTTAGGTGACCTCTGAACACTCAAGGGAATATCAGGAATTAATTTTTACTCTTGCCTAAAACAGAGACTCAAGGAGGCAGACCCCTGTGCCATGCTGAACTTAAAGCTGTCCATGTTGAGCGTAAATCCTGCCCCACCAGGGGAACTGGGTTCTGCCTTCATGTCCACCACTTCAGGGGAGACCCAGAATGATCACCATGTCTCATTCAGTCTTTTTTTTCCCTCTTGTACCAGTCCACAAGGATTTTAATAATTGCCAACTGGAAGGACTGGTTTTGTTAGAAAGCATGGGGGAGCAGACTATAAAGCTTTCTTTTGCAGAATCCCACTAATTGCTTTTCAGAGTTTTCCAGTGGGAAAAGTGGTACTCCTCTCTTTGCCTTTTAGTGAAGACCATGGTTTCAATTTATGAGAGGGATAAAATATATCTTTAAATAAGCAGGTGAGTAGAAATAGCTGAAGAGTTGATGGATCAAGAGCTGGGTTTAGGGATCAAAAGTTTCAGAGCTGTGAGACTGCAGTAATATGTGCTTCCATTAGAACCATGTGTGCTGAATATTAGGCAAGATACTTTGATTTCCAGTACCACCAGATACTAGAAATCAACCATCCATATTAAGGTCATTAAGCTAATTGAACACGCTTGCTCAAGACATCATTCCTAACATGAAAGAGTACTTTTTGTGACCTATAAGCCCAAGTTTTCATTTTCTTGCAGCTCTCTGTTCATATAATGGAGAATAACATCTTTGCACTTTAGGAAATGTCTAGGTCTACATAAAGTCTTCATCCGAGACTCATATTAAATGCTGATTTTACCCGCAACTAAGAAATTATACCAAGGCTTGTACAAATCTATTTATAAACCTTATAATTCTCATTATTCATAGCATCTTAAATGCAGTCAATTAAAGACCTTTCACATTTCTTGTGAAAGATATGGTAAGAGTGAATAACAAAAATCAATGATCTGCTTCAGCCTTTGATTTAGAGAAATCAGTGCCAAACTATAGGTGTGTTCTGATACATTTTGGACTGTGATTTTTAATTTTTTTTTTCTTTTTGGATGGAAGAGGTGCCAGTTGGATTACAAAGCACTTAGCACATTTGCAAAGATGTCTGGATTTTAGTGCCAGGAACCAACACCAGATATTTACCACACTTAACACAAGCGTATAAAATGCTGGTTTAGATTTTTTTTACTGCACCTGTATTTCAAAACTCATCTGAATATTTCCAGTGCCAGAATGCACTTCCAACTCTCAGTTGCAGTACTGGAGCAAACACAAGACTAAAGAAGTATGTATCAACCAAAAAAATCTGTGCCAAGTAATGACCAGGCTTAGCCTTATTTAGCTTATGATCCCTGATTAACCACAGTAGTGATGTTATGTAAGGAAACTCTTCCTAAGGTTTTTTTTGTGCAATTATTTACTTTCCTTTAATTTATCAATGGCTATATAAGAAAAGAGGAAAGAAAAGCAACCCAAAGTATTTTACAGCTGAGCGAGAACAGAAAATCTTAATTTCTGTCATAGTGTTCTGGAAAAGTTATATACCAATAACAACCAGGTTTATAATAAATGCGCACTGGCTCTAACAGCAAGAGATCTTGATTGCTGCTCTCCTAAACCTATCCTAAAATGCTAAAAAGTAGCACACTCAAAAATGATAATAGAATACTAATTACAGATGAATTTAGAGACATTATTTGCCGCTGTGCTACCATGCTCTCATTTAGCTAAAAAACCCCCGATTATAGCTGATGAGTCAAGTCTCTGACCTTGCTTAAATCTTGCGATTATGACATTTCCCTAAGATTGTTCTAATTTTTAAATTATGATACTATGATTTTCTTATTTCAAGCCATTCTTTCAAAACATGTATTTGGATAAATGATAAGATATAAACGCTTGTTGAAATTCAGAAAATATCTTTGCAATTATAACCAAGCAGATTATTTTTGCACAGATAGATTTTAATTGTCTATATTAAAGTCCCTCATGAGAAAGAACATAAAAAGACTGACATGGAAACTGGCATACAGATAGAAAATATATGATTAATATTGCCTGGTATTTACCATTTCAATATCCTAATTTTATTTCATTGTGAATTTGCCAACTTTGCAATAATTATACAACAGTTTCCAAGAATTTCAGGATAAAACAAGCATTTATGTTGCTGTAATAAACAAACAGATCCTCCTGTCCAGTAAGAAAGTATCAGTCACAAGATCTGACTGTACTCTGCTTTAAAGCAGAAAGCTAATGCTTGACAGAAGCTTCACACTTCTGCCAGCAATATGCTATTTGCTGTTCCCAAGAAATCACCCAAATTTGACTCAACCAAAAGTCTGAAAGACCTGAGTTTGCAGTTCCTTAGCAGAGATTTCTTACAGCTTGACACCAAACTGACCCAAAGACTCCCTTTTTACAGAGCAGATGGTATTTTTGCAGAGCCTTTCCTTGACGACCATACAGACATGGGACACGTTTGGGATGAGAACTGCAAGTGGAAATGGAAGTTTGATCCTTTCAGTCAATTGCAAAGGCTGTAATTTTGGGAATCAGCAATAAGAGCACAGGCTGATTGGCATGTGATGTTAGAAGACCCAGCCTTTACTGATGGCCAATTAACATGGAGGAACAGGGGTGCAGTAATACTGTTCTAACTACACGGACATGTTGTGGCATAAGACAGAAATAGGAGTTAATTGATATTCCATACCAAAATTCTTCTACATTAACATGGCAATTTTATATGCTAAATATCTCCATGTTGCACCCAAACTAAAGATAAATCAGAGAAATATTCTACTGGATATTTTTCATTGCTAAAAATGCATTAATTGCCTTCTAGATAATACTCTAGCTGTTGGAACATTCAGGAAACTATAGGGCTGTTATGATGGCTATACCGATCCATTACTTTTGCTGCACGCATTTATCCTGGTCAGACATGGTACCAGTTCACAGTGGCTACATAACCACTTTCCAAAATATGCACAGCCTGCTCCACAGCACCTCAGTAAGTCTGAATGGCTCCTATTAAGCTAACTGCCCATTTTCTTAATTTTGTAAAAAAATCACTGCTTCAGAAATCCTCAAGTGAATCACAGAGTAATTAATACTTGGAAGGGATGCACAAAGGCTGTCTAATCCAGACTCCTGTGACATGCCTTAGCGGCGTTTCAGGATCTTAGAAACACTTTTCAAAATGCACCATTTTTCAGTGTTACACAGCAGAAACCACATTTGCTGCAAATGGAGACTCCATAACTAATTCAAGGGAAATGTCCAAACCCATCAGGAGCTTTTCTTTTACAGTATACTATGCTTTTTTTGGATTTATCAAATACAAAACAGGGATGTATACAGATACAACAGTGGATATACAGATATCCAAGAATCACGTGAGAAACATGTAGAAAAAACCTAAAAAAACCCCCAATTATTTACTGTTGCTTGTACTCTTTCTCTCTCAAACCCAATTTTCTAATTGCTAATAGCTAATTACTAATAACTTCTAATAACTAATGCAGCTCAGCCACACACTCACGCAGCTTGATCACATCAAAGCTTCCTAAATATGCAACCCTGCACCAGAATTTTACATAAATATGAACTACCGACTACCTGAGTGGCCCAGGTAGTGCCCGCAGTCACAACAATACCACACATCTATTACGTTTCCATTAGTACTTATCTAATTTGTTATAGAGATAGGAATTAATATTTTAATCTTCTTATTCTAACTTTGTCATAAACAAGGAAACTTCCCTTAAATTATTCATATTTAGCAGTTATGTTGTTGAAGACCTTAGGAGTTGCATGCATTGAGCTCTCAATTTAAAAACAAACAAACAAACCATGTCCAAACACAGCAAAAAACATCCCTGTTTCATTATAAAATAAAACTGTGCTTCTGAAATTTAAACCAGATTTCTGTCTATGTGGAACGGAGACAAAATGGTGCTTATTAGCAGTTTGGTCACTTGTTTGATGTTACCAGCAACTCCCCAGGACACGAATAATTAACAGTGGGACACTCAGAGAGACCTGGATCACTTCCAAGTGTCTCCGTGCTTCAATAATGCCTGGACCCTTTTAGATATCAAAAATTATCATTATTATAGTCCTCTCTTCCTCCTAGGTAACTGATCTTCAGACTATAACAAAATGATCACAGTTGCGTAATTAGTCTCAGATTTTAGAAAAAATAGCTTGATCATTATTTATGCACTTCAATATGCATTTTTAAGGTCACCTCCAACATGCTGCAATTTGTCAGCTGCAGCATGATGAATGTCACAGTCACATCAGCCTTATAAGACAGACTAAACATTTGATTTTAAAATTCTCCTCTAAATATGTATTTTAATGAAATTGTCAGAGCCATTTATTTATTAATTACCAAAGATTCAGCATTACAGCTTTAAAATACTGAAGTCAAAAGACCATGTATTCCTTCCTATAGAAATTCAAGCAGAATTTTTTTTCTCCAGTTACATGACACAGACACAAAAATACTTCCAACAGTTACCTTTATACAAACAGTTTTGGCCATGACTTAATCTAGGTGATTAGGAGCTAGCTCATATTACTGTTAATTTCCAAGCTATAGAGAAATGTTATGCATTTAAGAAGCTTAAATGCTTAATAGTTCAGTCTTTGACAATTCAGCATTTTGTCAATTACAGCATGGGGTTTTAATGCCTTTAGTGATACCATGCTCTTAATGAAAAATCATTTAATCCTGTTGCACTGCAAATTCAGTTTTTCCTGATGAAGGTCACGATTCAGTTCCCTTCTTTTCTTTTTTTGTCTCTTTATCTAAGATAGTCCAGCCATACAACTCCCAATGCCTCTAGTTTACACAGACTGGAGATTTCCTAGGGAATGGAATGTGAAGCATTTGGAGGCTTCTCGGCCTAGAAGTATGATAAGAATCTCCAGTCTGCCTGCTGAAAAGCAGTGAGTTTTCCAAAAAAAAAAAAAAGTATTATATAAACAATGCGTTACTTCCAGGGGCCTGTTCTATTGTTGTCTACAAGGATGCACCTTCTGGTAATAGTGTGTTAAAAGTGTGGTTCCAGCACTGCAACAGAGCAAGTCCTCTGGATAAGAACCATAGAATCACAAAATGGTTTGGGTTGGAAGGGACCTTAAAGGTCATCTTGTTCCACCTCCCTGCCATGGACAGGGATACCTTCCACTAGACCAGGTTGCTCAGAGCTCCATCCAACACAGTCTTGAGCCCCACAAGTCCAGGTTGGATTAGGCAACCTGTACCTGCCACACAGTCCTAAAGGTGGGTAAGCAGCCTCACTGAGCTGCAATATGAGAATCACCCCAAAGACTGGAAGAGAAGAGACCTCTGGACCAGATTTCCCAGTCCAACCTCTCACTCGTATTGCATCAAGTTGGTCTGGGCTTTGCTCACTTGAAATATGAATATCTCTGGGGGTGGAGATTATACACTTTCTTCAGACACCTGTTCCACTCCTTAATCACCCTCTTATGAAGAACTTTTTCTTTCAAAATATTTTCAAATTCCCTTGGCTGCAAATTGTGTCTGCTGTGTCTTGGATTTTTGTTGTGCACCTCCAAGTGCTTGGCCCTACACACACTATAGTTTCCCTTAGTGTTCTGAACAACTGCTGGTCAGCACTAAAAATGGTCATTACATATCTAATGTTGTTTAAGTTACTGCCAACACAGTCAACACATGTGTATGATATAAAATGTGATATTCAGTGATATGTGCACGACAGTCACGAAACCCAGATGCCACAACCCATGAGGTTACTCTGACACTGGATACAGATGCTACCTGGACTGAAAGCTCATTCCCTTTAAATCAAGTTGCTCAAAAGGCTATTTTTAATTCAATAATTCTGTGAAATTAGCTCAGTAAAAGTTACTGTGCTTAAATATAACTTTGACACAGGAGTATGTGGAGGTCATACAGAGATCTCTATAAACATATGTGCGCGTGAGGGGTGTGAACAATAAGATATAGGAGTTTCCATAATAATAACTGAATACTGACATAACTATTTATTATAAACATCAACTGCATAGAGAGATACAGCAACACGGCTTTTGCATGCCTCAGAAAAGGCACTGCCATTTACCAGTATGAACATAAAGCTAAAACTTGAAAGGGATGCCAGACTCTCTGTCAGCTTCACTTTAGCGGATCCTCAGCCCCTTCCATTAATGTTTGCTTTTTTTTAGGATATATGTCTTCAGATGTCCTTTAGGTTTTTCGCTTGACAAATGTATTTTTATCATTCCCTCCATGTCTTGTTTTGTACATGTAGTAATGAGAGGTCGTGAGTGCACTATAAAACAGACCCCTCAGGTCAGGGGGCCTCAAACAAAGGCAAATATTGCTAAAGGCAACATACCCTTAACTGCTAAGTGAGGGGAACTAGAAAAACACCACATTGTCTTAATCAGAATATTTTTGCCTCCAACAGCTGGAACTTTTCAGTTGAACTATTACTGGAAGAGTGTGGTGGAGCAATGTTTTTATCAATTTACACGGATAGCTACCCTTACAAGCCACGATTAGGCTGTTGCTGTGTAGGTGTGCTGGCAAGAGGATTAGTGGAAGCAGCTGGTATTTGGAAAAAAGTACACGCCTGTGGACAGCTGTTTGAGTCAGACATTTCAGGCTCTTTAGCTAGTTTATGATAGATTTGCTTCTTTTTGTTTAAGTAAACAATGGTTTCTGTCACAATATTAAAAAAACCTCAAACTATAATAAACTGTGACAGTTAATTTGATTAAGCAATAACTGGCCATGCTGAATGGTTAAAGCACAGTTTATCTACAGGAATGCTTTGTTACCCTAGAGGCAAAAGGGAAAAGAACTCTGTATTTTTTCTGATTCTATCAAAATAAGTTCTCTGGGGAATCAAGCTATCTTGCTGTCTCCTACAGCATATGCAATTTTCTTGGGGATTTAGTTTTATATTTAGTTCTGAACACCAGAAAATTATAATCAGGCACCCAATCAGCAGTAACAAAAATCAGGATATTGTTTATATATAGGAATTGTCGCCTTTGAAACACTGGAGCCACAGCACATCTCACCTTAAGAGCACACAGAGCAGGCAAGATTGTAGCCTCCTGATCTGCGGTGCTAACAGGGATCAAGCATATACCTGCTTGTCCCTGTGTAAAGGTCCTAAAGACATTTTGCACATTTCTATCCCAACTCTCAAAATTATAAGTCTACATCTCTATTCTTAAACTCTACCAGAAATTATGTTGAAGACCCATTTAGATGACATCATGCCAAAAAGCAATCTGTTACTGCAAATGTATTCTTATTCAAATATGCAGTTATGGGATGATCTTGGCAATGGAAACCAGTACATTCAACTTTATTAGTCTAGACATGAGTGAACATCTTTCTGAAGTCAGCATCAGGGACTACTCATATGTCAAGACCACAGCATTTAGCTGTGTTTCAGGCACTAGACTAAATCACTGCTTTGGGCCATAGCTGACATTTGCTTTGACACTTTGAGAGAGAACAATCACACTCCTTAACAGAAAACCCCTTTATGATCCAATTAAGGTGGTCTAAAATTTTTGTCTGACTAGAGTCAGCGATCAGATATCAAACCCACATATACAACATGCCAGAGGAAGGCTAGCAGTTTAATTATCTTATGTTCTGGGATTCCTGTTGGGATCGATCTGCAACGTAACCTCAACATGACCTTTTCCAAAGGAAGTCATGACACTGAACTCAATGACAATCCACAGTGAGGTCAGAGCAGAATTAAAACAGTATCTAAGTCCAGTCATTTTATTCAGCAATGTTGAATGCAGTTTACTGTAAGTGTTAGGAATTTTTGCAGGACAATCCTAAGAGCCCTTGTAAAAGACAGGTCTGAACTACTTGCGCTTGAGGAATCTCAGCACCGCAACAAGTCAGATGATCAGCCAAAATACTATGATATGGCAATCACAATTCAAGACTGAATCACAAAAAGTAAACTTTAGACTACCTTCATATCACCTTGTATAGGTGATCAATTTAGGTATCACAGTAACCAAGATTTAGGCAATCAGTCCTAACAGAATATGTCAAAGAAACGCTCAAAACAGCCTAGAGACATTTCATCACCTTTGACAGACATTATCCAGTCACTTGCCACAGGGGCTGAGCTTAGTGGCTCACTTGATAATGAACGGGACATTTTTGATGACTGCACTTTCCTGTACGACAAATACCTTCTTCAAACACCTGCTGATTCTCACAAGTTCTTAAAATTACATAAAGCCATTTGGTTCTGGTAGGAGAGCTGATGCCAGTGCTTCAGCAAGTTCTGAAGATTATTGGTATTGGTATTTGTGCCAGTTAGTTCTGCCAGCGTGGCTGGGAATATCACAGGGAAAGGAAGCTTTGCTCCCCTGTCAGTTCCCACAACACGAAGGACAGATTGATGCTTAGGTGTAGTGAAGTGGATCACAATCTACACAGCAGAGCCACTGCAGCTCATCCACCGAAGAGATACGATCCAGCAGTGCCCAAGCCCTGTAAGGAAAGACACCTATTTTTTGTCAAGGAATGTCTGCCCATATTGGAAGGGAGGGTTTTACAATGCAAAGACAGAAAATCATGTAGGATTCTTTTGGGTTTGTCATGTCTTGAGTACTGACATACTACCTGAACAACAAGTTTCCTCCACTGTCTCTTTGGAGCCGCTCATATACAACCTGTGGGAGGTACCAGGGATTAACTGGCCCAGGTCCAAGAGTGACTTTGCAGCAGCCACATCCACTGCCATTGCAGGTGTCAAGCTCACCTCTTTATTTTATTTCTGGTGTACAAAGATTTGATAATGCCTATCTCCGCTTAGAAAAAACTGGGACCTTTAGCATGAGAAGCACAAACAACTTCCCCGCTGGCAAACATAAAAAACACACACCCCCGCAAAATGTGATATTCTATTTTTTTAAAACCTCTAACTACAAACACCGGCTAGTTTGTTGTGTTTTTGTGATCCTGAGAAGCAGTGCCTACGTTCCAGTATGTTTTCCCAAGCATCTGTATTGTAAAGATGTTTCCTTTGAATACACAGAGAGGGATCAGAAGGGCTGCTCCAGCATTCCCATGGGAAAGTTTAAACTTGTGAAACAAATGTTTTCATTGGCTGCGCTAAATTGCAGTTGAACTATTTTTTTTAAACCAAGTGCAATTTACAACCCACATTATTACTGCTATTTTGTCAAAAATATGTGATTTCAAGAGAGTAGAAATGGAATTGGTCCTAAGGGTTTGGAGTTAATGGCTGAGAGACATACAGCAGCATTGTTATTTGTTCACAGATGGATAACTAGAGCACTTACTCTAAATGCTAGCAGTGGTTAAATGTTTAAACAAACAACTTCTAGAAGTAATTGACTGTTCAATCGCTTTTGCTTCTGGATAATATCAACTCTCTTGTTTCCAGTTTTTCTGCCTGTCTTCACAGACCCTGCTGGTACTAGATTTGTTCTTCCCCTTAGAAGTCCTGAGGCACTTGTATCCATTATCATCAGTCAGACTAATAATTTTTTATGGCTTTGATGGCAACCTATATTATATGTATTATCACCATTTTATACATCATCATGTAAATACCTGTGCTTATTCGTGTTTTACTTAGAAAGAAAACAATAAGATGCTTGAAAAGCTAACCCAATTTTTAAGTACTACATCCTAAGAAAATTAGTGACGGTACACTCTGCAAAATTTTACATCTTTGTTGGCTTTCTACCTTAGTGTGTCTGAGATGGACTTCTATAACCAATTTTGCAGAGGACTAATGATCATGGTTATGTTTTGTTCTAATAAACAATGAAGACAGAAGAAGCAAAGAAGATAAAAAAGGGAGCCCCCATTAGTGGTACCCCACAAACAGGAAAGACTGCAATATAAGCTCCTCTTTCATTAGACACTAGAGAATTGAGGTACACAAGAGGCTCTGTAAATATCCTAGCTGTGGGAAAAGCTTCAATTGGAACTTGCATTTTACTGGACATCAGAGTCCAACCATGAAACTCAAATCCATAGTAAACTGGGCTTCATTAGTTTCACTAGTCATAGAAAATATGTTAATAAATAGAGATTTATCAGAGATTTAATTCTATTTTTATTCCCTCTCAAGTGTACATGCAAATGTCCGCAAATACAATCAGTGCACGCACAGCCTGCAGGAGATACAGTCTGTTTGTAAGAACAAAGCACTACAAATTGGGAAAGCTTGGCACTCTTCCTGCCTCTTTCACCGGGCTCCAATGTGTGATCTCAGGAAAAAATCAAAACATTCCCATGGGTCAGGCTTCCTTTATCCATATATATATTTATGTTTATACAGCACTTTCTGATTCCCAGCTAAAAGGTGCTCTAGGAAAGCGAGGAAGTTCGGCGGTGCCGCTAATATGACACAGCTTGTTTTCCTACCAAACACACCTGACTTTCAGACGTCTGTACTACAACATTCATTGTTATTTCTACAGTAATTTAACTTATTCAGTTCTAGAAGTCCTCCCTCAAATAAAAAACAAAACACTAATTTCTTAACCAATCTTTCCAACTCCAGTGAGGAGACTTAACCAATTAAATTGAAATGCAGTTTAACAGACTATAAAAGTGTAACAACATATTAAAAGCTACATAGACAACTTTTACTACAAGGGCGGAAAATTATACAAGAGCCAGATTTTGAAAGTAACTCTGTTAAAAAGAAAAAAAAAAAAAGTCTTTTCAGAATTGCTTTCTTAAAGGATCTGCTGAGGTAGCTGTCCAAGAGGAACAAATTCCATATCTCAAGAATCACTTAATGCAAAGGTTTTACCTTGCCAATCAAAGCTATGAGACTCAAACACTTTTAAAATGAATGTCATCTCAAAACTCTAAAAATGCAGGTCTTGGATATCTTAAAACATCTCTTTGTGCTAAAGACTCTTTTCTTAAAGGCCAGTTTTAAAATCAAACCGCTAGCATTTTTTTTTTCCAGGGATCCAACACAAAGAAGGCAGAGGAGTAATTTGATCACAGCCATTCAACCCAGAGAGGTGGGTGCGTGCACTCAGCTCTCTCCAGCACAGTGGTGGAGCTGAGCTGCAAACCCATCTAAGGAAGGATTGTAATAAGGGACTCTTGTGGCATGTGCCCTGCCTTTGAGAGGTCATCCCAGGATACATGGCTGAAGTCTGTGCTACTGCTCTGCTGAAAGAGGGATTTCTGCAGCGCTGACACACGATTTTCCATGGAAAGGGTGTGGTCAAGAATAACACCGTAGTTCTTAAGTTAGCTCACTGCTTCTCAGCATAACCCTTTCAAATTGTGGAAAGAAGCAGGAAGAGAAAAACATCCAACTTGTTCCTCTTTCCCTTCCTCTGTCCTTTCAAACACCACCATTCCACTATCATCATAACACCAATTTATAACCCACAACAAACAAGAAGCCAGGAAATAGGCTTAGTGGCACGTCCACTTTGTCTGTGTCTTCTACAGGCACCGTCGATGGAAGTTCATAATTAACAGGAAGTGTTTCAGTGTTATGACTGTGACAGAAAAAGCAAGGATTTACCTAAAGTAACATTGGCAAAGCCACTATTAATATAGCACATAGTCATTTAATGAGGTAATCTTGACACCATCACAGCGCTTTTCTGTTTGCCCTGAGACTGACGTCTGACCTCAGCAGCCACCAGAGAGGAAAACAAAAAGTCCATGACAACATGGCTAATAAGATACAAAACCCAACTGTTTGTGTTGGTCTTTTATTGACAAAGGTTACACCGCAGCTGACTTCCACCACAGAAGTTACAACAACAAACCAAACATAACCTAGACACAGGCTGAATGGATGTTATGACAGAGTAATGGAACTGAATAATGACTTTAACAGTTCATCAAAATTATTCTTTCTGGCAGTGGTAATATATCTGCCCAACTCCAGGCTAATGTTATTATTTTGTATTGTTGGCTATTCATGAATTGCCTATCATTACCGTGTGAACAAAAGCCACAGTCTTTCCATTGCAATGGGCAAGCACCCTGCCCACTGATAGCTCTTGGTATAAAACTGATAATTGATGTGTTGAAATGTTCCCAAAGCCCTTCATTATATTTTACTGTGTAGGGCCAATGGATAATCAGAGGAGAATTTCAGCAAAACCCAAGAAGTCTGCTGAGGCAGCAAGTGCTAATGCAATTTTTTACCACAATATATAAATAACCCCCCGAGTTCCTCTAGCAAGCACATGCAGTAAAAGGAGCATGCAAAGTTTTTATCACACAACTCTTGTGTTGCCTTAGAATAGTTAATCAAATAAGAGATTCCAGAGCTCCAGCTAATGAAAATCTGCACCCTACATTTGCTTTGGCAGTTGGACACCAATATTATGTTACTAAAGCAATTGAGCTTTAATACAAAAATGAGCGAACTGAGGGAATTGTGCTAAAAGATGAAAGATGAGAGGAACAAGACGGTGTTATATTTCCACAACATGATTAGAGTGATATACTGTTTTGCCCTTCTTTTCAGGAAGGTCTCCAGATTTCTGTATCAATATGAGAACATCTATGTGGAAATAAACACAGCACAGAAGTGCGTACAAATTAACATTTCATCTGCATCTTGTCCAGCTATGTTTGCCTTTGCAAAAGTTTGTGCTTCCACTTGAAGACATGCAATTAATTTTTATCTGAAATTACTTAATAAGTTAATTCAGGTGACTTCCTCATCTGGACTCACTACAGTGTTCTCCCAGGCATTACTATCTAAGCACTGCAGGTTTTTGGGCTGTTCAGATCCTATTTATGTTAGGCTTTCCATATCTCTCATAATAAATTCCAGTTGTGTAATTCCATGATGGGTTACACAATGCTAACCATGATGTGTTACAAACAAGACTGGTTAAAGGGCAAACTGTTATTTTATGTCAAATATAGTCCTGTGGTCAGCTCAGACTCCAGGAGACAAAGGGAGCTTGAATTTCAGGCCTCAGAGCAAAATGCACCGCTTGGAAAATGCAGGTATAGTAAGTTGTTTTAAAACTAAATGTTTGCAATCCATTCAACTAAATTGTGATGGGCACCAAACTGACCTGAAACACTATACTGCAGTTTAGGTTTCCTGCTCTGTTTTGGCAATATTTCAGACTTTCACATGCAAAAAGCAGCCTTTGTAGACACTGCATTTCCCACCAGACAATGGTACTCCAACGGGTCTTTTTCAGCAATTGAAATGTATTCTATGTTTCAGTGCATACAACACCCTTTCCCTAACTCCTCCCGCCCACACACACACAAAAAAAAGGCAAAACCAGCAATACTGACAAATGGTAATGGTAAGAGATGTGCAAATTACAGCAGATACCACATGGCTTCACTGGCTTTCTATTTTCAAGGTCCCCAATAATTTCTTCCTTCAGCTAACTAGTTAACTATCATATAGGGCATCATTCCTCACATCAGACTGTGGCTCCAAGGAAATTCACCAGACACTCATATAGAATTTATTCTTCTGGAAATGCTTTCTTTTTTTCCTGGACACCTCACAAAGTGTAGCCCTACATGACAAGTTAGCCTGAAGAGTGGAAATACTATTGGGCATGGAGAAACATGACCAATGAGCTCATCAGGGTCAGCCTACTATTAATCTTTGCTTGATGCGAGTTGAGAGGATCTGGCCTTGATCAGCTTATAAAGAGAACACTTAAACTATGTCCAACTCATTTATATATGTCATACCCCATAGGAACCATGAATATGACAGTACGCACATAGTTACATAACTCTAGAATAATTCTTTTACTTAAAAAAAAAAATAAATTATTTAATGGGGTATTGGAAGCTCAGCTTCCCAATCAGAAAGAGAGCCTTCAAAATATGAAGCAAATGCAAAATCACTGTAAGGTTCAGTTTTTGTATCCACTGATTACAGGAAATCTGCAAATAACCAACTCATAGAGCAATGGTTTTAAATCCTGGTGACAATCTATAGCAGTGGAATTAACTGTTTCCCTGCCCACAAATAACTGGTTACAGGTGGAAGGATGGGAGCAGTCTGGCACACAGAGGTTAAAGAAACAAGAAATTATACTCCATTTTCCCTTTGTCTCCCCTCTCTCCACTTCCACATAGAGGTTTAAAGTAACTTCTGCCCAGAAACAGGAGAGAAAAAGGAGGTGCATCTCATTCACATTACCAAAAATCTATCAATAGTAAAAATTTAAAAATAACAAAATCAAAACAGCCTCACCTATCGTGTAGGTTGTTCAAAGCACCAAGCAGCCTCTCCTTACCAGTAAAATCCTTAAGCTTTATTCAGGTGTTCACTACACAGCAGCTGATTCTTTCCAGTACAGTAACTCTGAAGAGGCTGGAAGCCAAAGTTTCAGCTTAGTGGCAAACACAGAATAATTACTTATTATGCCAATCTAGCAGGCAGAAATGAAACATAAAATTCTTTAAGAAATTTTTACCACCCCAAAAGTGAGGCTCAAGCTTCATCTCATATTAATTTTTAACATTCTTCAATACTTTTTCTTCAATATCCTTACTAGGCGTTATATCCAGCTTGCCTAATCCAAGGAAGAAACGTCCTAAGCCAATGCATTTATATGAAAATATTATGGTTGAGTAGCTCAGTTTCCAAGTGATATAAATTGGCAGTAGCCATTGTGATTGTTGGAAATTTTAATAAAAAATTAAGTTTCATTGTGCCAAAAAATCCTTATGCCTGGAATCATATGTCTGAGGAAGCACTGTTCATATAAGTGGAAACAGCACATTATACCAGTAGAGCTTGCAAAAAAATGCCACTCATGATAATTTCTGTATGAGTGACATGGGTCACACTAAAAAGGGAGAATGGAGGACTGTCTTCTGCCTCAAGACGCTACAGCATGAAGGAAACAACATAGGTTATTTCAAAGGCTCTCAAAGATTTCTTAGAGTGGAGCACACCTGTCATTGTCCCACTGATTGCAGTACACAAGAAACAGAAGTTATGGGATGTCCATGGGCAGAGAAAAGGAGAAAATCATGCCCAAGGGTTCTAAAAATGTCACTGATGCAAAGTATTTTTATTACTGAGTGCCCATTGGGTGTTGCCAAAACATGGCATAGCATCTGAAATCTGCATATTCCTAAAGGCTGTGAGACTCACAGCCAGGGTTCATTATGACACAGGTGGATGTTGCTGAAGTCACTTGTCTTTATGCACAGCCCTGTCTAGCAATCAATACTCCATAATGTGGCAGAAAGAAAAAGTTCTTCATAGTTTGTATTTTTTTCTGGGTGTAGAGGTTGGCTATGCTAAAAAAGTACACAGACAAAATGAACAGCAGAGTGTTGAGATGGTTCTGCAAACACTTCCCCCTCCTGGTGACTTCCCCACCAAACATCTGACAGGCTTTAAAATAATAATAATTTTCAAAGAGAAAACACATCCATTTCACACTTGTGAAATAGGAACAAAAAATAGCTAAGCCAGAGAGAGGGAAGCAAAAAATATTCTCTACAGCTACTGTATTCTTGCTCCATTCAGGGGTTCAATGGAATGGGTGGCTTTGAGGGACAACAAACTGTACCCAGTCCTGTCCCCTGTGATCACTACAGTGAGTGTCTGCACACAACCTGTCTCAGAGCAGAGACCAGTCTCACTTGCCACAGCTCCCCCTTGTCAGGTCCCATGAGCTCTCAGACTTCAACATACCAGGGTTTGAAGAAACACAACAGAAACCAAACAGCTCCTGTTTGCCACTGGAGTGGTACACTATGGTTTGCACCTTCCAATCAGTCTTTACCTTTCAGGAACTTAAGAGAGGATTCAAGTTACTCTGGACTTAGCTGTGTGAAATGGAAGAAGCCTCACCCCTGGCAATTCAAACCACATGTTCCTATTCAGCTGGAGTGCCTTACAACATGGAGGAATCTACTCTATTTCTCCTATCCTTAATTTCATTTAACAGAAGAACTTCAACAAGAGTCGAAATGTTTTGTGTGTTGTGCTTCTGTGTTGTGCAACTAAATCAGGTTTTGAGGCCAATTTCAATTGCAAAGGTGCCAGCACTGCATGGGCTGGAGTTACAAATACATCCCTACTTCAAATGTTCTTCCACACAAGCACCTGCTTTGTGACACTGGGGACTCCCCCGTGTGCACCCAGGCAACACTGACCAACAAATTCTTTCCAAGTGTCCACTTTCAACACTTGCTGGGAGCATGAGATGGCAGCACTGAAACAAATGGGAATTGGACTATGAGCATCAAAGAATATTGATTAGGACGTCATAGCTACTGGGAATTAAATTTTAACACAGAGCCATAAATAAAAGCATCTCTGTCAAGGGAATATCGTGGTGTCAAAGCTAAGACTTCAGAAATCAGGAAGCACTCTTTAAGAATATGCATTTTCATACCGCTTGAAGCAAATATTCTACTGAAAAATGCTGAGTGATTCTGCAATTAAAGACTGGGTTCCACACATAAGGTTGGACATACTGTGAAACTCCAACTTCTGAGTTTACAGTATTTGAACCCCTGATGTCCTTTTAATGCTACTTTTTAAATGTAATAATTATGCATTTTTCCCTCTATGTGCATTTGTAAAGCACACACAAAAAACCAGTTTGATGCAGCTGCCCAGATTTACTGCAGCAATAAAAAGTTGGAGTGTATGCAGTAAAGAGATATCTGGAAGAATTTCAAGTTAAAAAAATTTGTTCAGTTCATGCAAGAGAATGGGTTTCTGCAAAATGAGGAAACCCATTTCTGGTTGGAAACCCATTGCAGCTGGAAACCCATTTGGGTGTGGAAAAAGGCATTTTCAGAAAGGTAGCAGTTTTATATATTTCTGCAGTTCTGTCTTCAATGGATACTGGAGTACCAATGTCACAGGAAATAGGAATTACAGGAAAAACAGAACATAACAGAAACAATAAATCATATCTTACTTGAACATGTTTTGTATTACACAATGTACTCAAGAACTACTGGGTTTTCACTTCAAATACAGCACTTCTGGGCAACATGCTAAATAGAAATGCACAGCATTTACAAGCACATAACTAGATCTGCTATCAGATCCCACAGCAATGCTGACAAGCTGAGAATCCTGGGAGGACACATTCTGCCACTCCAAAAAAGAATCAAGTACAGATAATTGATTTCTCTCATTTGAGTCTCTGAAGAGCCTCTATGATGCAAAAGCTTATCTGAAAACAGAATCAAAAATGTGTGAAGGCAATAATTCTCATGCAAGTAACTTGCATGAAAAAGAAATAATACTTAAGACATCATCAAAAATACTTAGTGAAACTGGAAGACTGACTTAAATCCATCAGTATTAAAATGGAATACATACAAATTCCTTCAGAATTCTTTTGCTTTTGCTCCGAGTCTGCAAGCACAGTTCTCAGGGCCAGGGACAAGAGGCGTGACACAGGCTGCAGATGTCAGGTCCTCGTGACAGGACTCTGTTGTTTCACTGAGCATCAAAAGAAACTTCTGTTCAGTGATAGCAGCTTTAGCCCTGACATTACTTAATATAGGGAACCAGACACCCTCTTCTTATGATACAAAATGTGTGTAACAACAAAGGGTCTATCATGTTTTCAAAGGAACTATACTGACATCTTAGATAATGTTACACCTGTGTGTCTGTAACCTACACTGTACAATGTGAATTGGAAGACTACAGCATGTGGCAGTAAAATAAACAGTTTTGGCTTAGAAGTACTGTCAGGGCAAGAGACTGAGCTTACTATGAGTGAATAATAAAATGCCTGATTCAGCACTTATGGTACTGAAAATATATCACCAAGTTTCATTGATATTCCCAAGAAGTCAGGAAAACAAAACATTATATAAAGGGGAATTCAGTTCAGAAGGAAGACATCATCTAATTTCTAAGGAAAAAATTTTCTCCCGTTCTTCAGTGACAAGAATGTCTATTAGTGACTATTTAGTCTATTAGTGACTGAACATACGACCTTTCTAAGGTCTTTGCCTCTCTTTACCAGCTTCACCTTGGAAAGGAACAGTCATACAAGAGGGACCTGTACATCATTTGCTATGCCTTCAAAGGTAAAAGCTCAAGTTATTAGAAAAGTACAAACCAGGAAAGGACCCACCATTTTCTTTTATTCCCAAAATAATTTTGCCAGAACCAAGCAGCAGTCAAGTGAAAGAAAAACTCCCACAACATTTCAACCATTTCCAAGCTTTTGGAAAGATCACGTTCGATGGCACCTGCCTGGGCCAGAGTGATTCCCACTGAGGCATTATCAAAGTGTTATATCAGAGCTGCAAAAGAGATATCCTACACTTTAAAGGAGACAATTGGCTCTGAGATGATACTGATGCCATGCCCAGTTCTTAGAGACTTCATTTGTCATGTCATTTTGCTTTTGCCTGTATTCCTACACTCCTTGGTTCCCTCTGAACTGACCACCAATGAGAGCGTATGTAGAATTAGGCAAACTAAGCAGAAAAAGAGTTTACCTCTTAATTTGCAGAATCTACTTTGCATTCAAATACACATAATTTTATTTGCTTTAAGAATGATCTAAATGAAGCAATTTGGTCCTGTAGTTTTTCAGGTTAATTATGGTTGCCCTGGCTATGGCATGCAAACATAGCAGATTTACATAAAATCACTGGATCAAACAGCTTTTTATTACACCTCTCACCATACTTTGAGAGAAGGCTGTTTTTTCGCTGAATTAGTTATATTTTCAGAAAGCTGTCCACAGTGTTCCTGTTCCTTCTTTTAATTAATTACTTCATTACTACTCCCTAAATAACTAAAAAACAAACAAACACCCAAACCCCAGAAGAACATAATGACTTTTCTTCTTCCAAAACAAGGTCTTTTGTTTTGGTTCTTCCAGACCATGAAGACTCCAATTCCTTTGTAAAATACCACAAGCACAACCATGATTCAGTTATCAAATAAGTACCCCTCCAGGGGAAAAAAAAAAAGCCCCAAAGAGCTTCTGTCTCTGAGGCCTGACACTCCTCAAATGATGGTCTGTAAGGGAAAGTAAGTATCTTCATGCTATGTCATAAATCTATAATATTGTTATTAAAAATTATTATTCTCAGTACAAGCACTGAGAGCCTGAAATCTTTGATTCTTTGGCTGCTGATATTAATTAATTTGACATATATACCTGGTAAGTATACACTGAAAAATTAAATACAGAAACACAGAAAACAGTCAGATATGTTCAATTATATTTAATAATGTAATTTCAAATATGAGTCATGAAAGAAAAACTAATAAACACAACATACACACATTGAATCAATAAAAGTAGTTAAGGCATTTCTTGATTTTTTTTCCCCCTAAATCACTGGTGAGGACATCATAAACCCTCTTTAATTCTTCTGAGGCCATCATTCATAGAAGTACTTGAAAAGTATCAAATCATTCCCAGAGGGAAGTACCCCTGTACATCTTTCTACAAGAATTTTGCATTTTGTCTTCTGTCTTCATGCAAGACAAAAATGAAGTAAAATTTATTGCTAAATATGATGACAGAATTGGCTTCAAGATGTTTTGAAGACTGTTACCCTTTAATTAAGTTTCAAACTTTTTTCTGGCACTGGATGTCATGTTAACATATAACCATCATAATTTAATTTCAAGAAACCCTAATTGCAACACCATATCAAGTAGTGTTGCAGTTGCCATGAAGTAAGTGTTCTATCAAAACAAGTCTTAAATTGTCTGATTAAAAATACTTTGCCACCAAGGCACTCAATTTCCAATACCTTTTGAGAGTATTTGGCAGCAGATATACTGGATGGAGGAGATCCTATTATTTACTCAGCACTTAAAAGCTGGATATCAGAAATACTTACATTTTCAAGAGCCTGGATTGAACAATACTATTTCAAAAGCCTATTTAGAGGCTTTCCTATCTGTTAAACTGAATAAAAAGAATTAAAAAAGAAAAAAACCCACAAACCAACAAAATAATCCTACATTCCACCTTGAATCATAGGTAGGCAGTTTTCTTCATCACTTAAATGATAAACAAATTCAGGGGTTTAGTGAGTTTAAAGGAGATTTAAAGGCAGGCAGTATACGCAGCTATACATCCAGGCATTCAACAGCCCAAGTCACACACAAACAAGGAGCCTGACCTTCAGAAAGGATATTGATTTTCCAGCTAAGGCCATGGCTCAGACTGCACAGAATGATTTGTTCCTGGGGTTTGATTATTGCTCAGACTGCCTTCCTTCATGTTCCTGCTTTGGAACTCACACAGTTACTGATGGAAATGGAACATTAGTCCAGAGAGGGCCCTGTTCTGAAATCATGCGGCAAAATATCTGTATTCTTATTTGGCTGAGGCAAGAGGAGAAAGGCCAAAGTATACATTCTTAATAGTGTTTGAATTAATATCTACTAGAAAACCCACAGTGGGGTTGCTAAGAGGGGAAGCCAAAACCAGAATTCAAAGGGTATAGGCGGGTAAACCAATGAACAGAACTGTTTCCCATTTCCTAAAATATGTAAAGCCGAGGGAGAGGAAATCAACATGGTAAGATCACAACGAAGAGCATAAAAGGGAGGATATGAATGGTTTGATCTGTGACGGTTCTCTGCAGTGTACCAGTGCTGCTGTCACAGAAAAGGCACTGCATGAGAAGAGCACATGGAGAAACAGCCAGCAGGCGTGGATGGTGGCCTCAGCTTTCTCATTCAGAACAGCTCAGTGGCACAACAACTTTCAGAAACGCTAGTTTAAACAGTAATCGACTCTCTCAAAAAAAGATAATGTTTCACCAGCCCAGACAAAAAGTGCCTATTTCTTTGCTCACCTGTCATTGTGCAGCTTTAAAATAAAAAAACCCACAAAACCCTCCGCACACAAGAAACCACAAAGCAGAATTGCATATTGCGTACACATGTCAGGAAGAGGTGGCATGACTGCCAGATGTTTAGGTCCATCGTAGTAATCAGACACCATGCAGACTTGAATAATAGGTAAAGACCCTTTTTCCCCACAATGACATATGCTTCTTTGAGAGACGGCAGATCAGTTCAGCTTTGGTGAAAGTGATTCATCACTTTATAATGACAAAGTAGAAACCTCATGAGGAACACGCTGCTCTCCTTGTTCTTTATTTTTCCATGGGTGAAGAACAAAGTAGCATCAATTAATTATTAATTGCCAAGATCTTTTTACATGTTGGATGGTAAATTATTGTGCTTTGTTAACAGTAGTTAATTTGTTTCTGAGTAAGACTTCAGAAAAATTTCAGTATTTTTCTTCATGTAATACATGTATATACAAAGATTTGAGAGATTAATTGTCCAGATGTTTCCTTGGGTTTTGTTCTCTCTTTCTCACATAATAAAAATCTTTCAGCACATTTTTTTTCCCAATAAACCCACAGTCCATCTGTTATACTTTGCTGGAGACATAAAACAGCACTACATGTGTGTTACAATCATTCTAAAAAGTAAATCTTCACCATTTTCTTTAAAAATAAGGTGAAAGATTCCATTTTTATTTGTAAGGTAATGTCTTGATATGTAGCTCTTTGCCCTAAAACACTTGCTCGGTTCACTAATACCTTCACCTTTGCTTCTAATGTCATGGGCTAAAATATTCAAATTCCAAGTCAGACCATCAAGTATTCCTGCCTCTTTCACAACAGAAACTCTGGAAAAATACAGCAGAGCAAGTCTTTACCAGCCATCACTTATTTAAACACAGCACAACTGCTTTAGAATAGTTTAGAACTAATCTGTCTCAGGCTGTCATGAGTAAAGTGAATTATGATGGCGTGCATTTTTTATTTCTGTATGTATTACAAGAAGAATTTGTTCTGTAAAATGAGCAAGTGAAAACACAGGTTAAAATGTAAGAAGTGTCAAAACCTACTTCCTAGATTGCTGCTACAAAATGACAATCCTGAAGTGGAACTGATAAGGAATGTTTTAGCTGTAGCCGTGCAAAATTGCTAGTTTTCAAGCCTGGTTTCCAAACATATTTTTGGGGAGCAAAATTTCAAAGCTGCTATTGACCTATTGGCTTATAATTTAGATAATCATACTAAAAAATAAATCTCAGAAATCTTTCTCATCTCTAGTCCTTTGAAGTCCCACATTAAAAAAAAAATCCAACAGGAGGACATTTAAGAAAGTTAGACCACATCGAGAAAACCTGTATCAGCAGATGTGTTGTGGTCAGAATTTTCAGAGATTTGAAGGAAAACTTCATGTAACAACAATGTTCTGACTAAGTAAATGAAATTCTAAGTGGGGTCTAATATTTGTTGGAAGATTTCAGAGTCTTGGAGGTTCCCAAAGTGTCAAACAGGTTTTGCTCAGGGCTAAGTCAAGTTTAGTAAGTTTGCAAAAGCACCGATGCACCTTCTTCAGAGGGCATTTCAGGGTTTCCTCAAGTTTGCAAGAATCAAAACTCTTTGGAAAGCGATGTGCTAAATGAGCAATACTGTGAAGAAAGCTGGCGTGATGCATCACTAGTGGTCCCCAGCTGAGCGGCCTTCACTGGAAGCAAAGCACAAGGCCTGATAAACTTTATGTTTTGGCTTCAATTGACTTTGAGTCTCTCTGAAAGTGATTTGCAAAGATGGGGGATAACAGGGAGGACACATCAGGAGACTTATGAAAGGGGGTGACGCAAGATACGGATTTGAAGCCAATGTGCCTGAATGAATGTGCACCACATCCATTTTTTGGGCCTTCCAAAGGAAAACTTTGATAAACTTAACTGAAAACTTCTTAGATGGGGGTGTCATTTGAGAAGAATCTGAGAGAACAAACTTCCTGCCCAAAGTCCTTAAGTCTTTACCAGAAGTAGATGCTTAGAACCTGGTTTCTTCAAGAAAAACCCAGCCAAAAGGTGTGGGGGAGGCTGACTGTAGTGACCAAAGAGGAGGTGTGATTACCAGTATCCGGCAGATGCACAGTGTTGGGGAAATGTCAAGAGCAGATACTGCCCAAGAAGGTGCAGCTGAATGGAAAACCTCTGTAGGGGCAGACTTCTGGCAAGCTGTGGGACAGACAGCTGGAAGAAAAAGGGCAGCAGGTGTGTGGTGTATAAGGCTCAAGGTGAAAATGAGATGGGACTATTAAAGGCCACCTCTTCAAACCAACACTTTCCCTCGGACCTCAAGTTACAGCTGGGTACAGGCACACAGACCCTGTAGCAACACATAACAGAAATGATTTCTGGGGACTGTATTTTCTTGTGTTGAAAATGCACAGGCCTGGGCTTTTTCTTCAAATAAGAATTTGAGGAATATAATACATTCCCTAAAATAATAAGCCATGCAGATACTGTAAAAACAAACCATCTGCATTAATTAGCAAACAAATAACACAAGGCAATTTGTTTCAATGTTCACATAAACACTATTTCACATGTGCCAAAATAGATCATAAAAATACAGTTAATATTGAAAAGTACTTCAAAGGGTAGGCAATGAATGAGCTATTAGAATTTTTATCATAATTTAAAGTTTAAGAGATTACTTATATTAGCTTATACCTTAACTTGAAAACTACATATCATTCAAAAATGTTCTTCCCAGCATCAGCTGTATCCTTTGAGAACACAGGTGCTCTTCTCTACCAAGTTATAAAACTGGTATTTTTTTTTCCACATTTCAAGATACACAAATAGTGATACTGCTAAATGACTGCAGTATACTGTTTTCCTTAAGATGCCTCCCTTGCTAGATCATTACTGCCACTGTTCTACCCTAACACCAGCTGGTTTCAGCCTCTGTCCTCAACACAATGACAAAAATGTGCTTTCAGATATCAAGGAATACCTGAAATTACCTAAATATAGCCAGAATTTAACTCATGATTACTATTTACAATACGGTTTTAAAACCACTTGTAAGAAGCCACTGTTTTAAATAAAAAGTGATTTATTTCAATCAAGCAGAACACTCAAATCCATAGCCGTTCCTGTCAAAGATGAAACATGGAGGTATTATTCTGTCTCCTTGGTTTTCCAAGTGTTGTCTGAAGAATCCTGAAGTCTGTAAACTGCTTATAAGAGGCTAGGAAATTTCATAAAGGAAAACAAACTCATTTTTGCTGTGTGTATTTGTGAAATTTCTAAAGAGGTTTGCATACCCACTAGAAAATGTTTAGGATGCATAAATAAAAAGATGGTTGAACACCCACTACTCAGATCATAATTTTCTGGAAATCTGGTGATAACCAGCTCTTGGAAAGTGAGAACAGTGTTTCAGAAGGGCATGTGTTTTCTTGGAAAGGCATGGGAGGAGCAATAAGGAACAAGGCAGGAGAAGAGATTAAAAAACTTGCATCTTCCTTGCAAGCACAGAGTTCTTCCTCTTGTTCTCAGACATCAGAAATGAAGAAAGGGTGAGAAAATGAGAAAGATGTAGCAGAGACCTAAATTCATACGTAGCTCAGAGCTCAGGCTGATTCTCCTTATCTTGGACTTTGGACTCTGTCCTTTGAACTTATCATGATGTGTTTTAAAAGGCAATGTCAGCATATTGTATCAGCTCAAGACAGCACCACAATGCAAACACTGGAACTTGATATTGGGATGCCAGAATTACTATGGCCATGTTGTGGCACTCAGCATTTTTAATCAACACCTCCAGTTCTCATTTTCTTCAAGGCTGAGTACTACTGCATATTCAGACATTAACCAAAAAACCCCCAAAAAACACCCAACCAAAACCAACCAACCAACCAATCAAAAAAAAACCACAAAAAACCCAACCAACAAAAAACACCCAGCCAAAACCATAACAAAAACCTGGCCCAAAAGTTCCAGTGAATTATGCAATTTTTTTTAAGTAAGAAAGACTATCACTCAATTATCACTGTCTTATCACTGTGAGCTAGTTATTATCTCAGCCAGTATGTGCTGAAATCAAGAGGAAAGAACAAAGAAAAAAAGAAAAGTATATTTCTGATAAAGGCATTCAACATGACAGTCACTTGTCAATGTCTGTACTGCTGCTAGAATTCCTAAGCTGGTACAGAAATCTTCATTTATATATACTGACACACGTTCTATCTTCTTATATTGTTACAGAAATAACAATATATAAGTGCTTACCAAGAAAACAAAACAAAACAAAACAAAAAAGCAACTGAAAGCTTGATAGAACGCTTTCTTCATTTTGGACTTTTAAGCTTGATTACCTCTGTAATCTTATCCTGGCTTTTGGTGCCTCTGAAGGGAAGCTGTAACATTAGCTTTTTAATAATACTTAATAAACACGTAGCAACATCTATTATAAATGGTGGGTACCATATGCAGAGCTGGGTGGGGTCATTCTTTACAGCAGCTCACCATATGGCATGCCTATGAATGTGGCCCTGACAAAAGCAATCTATTGAACCTGGCTTACTGTGCTGCTGTAGTGTTAAATTACTTTTCTTCCTCTCCTCCCATTCACTTGTACCAGTAGTACAGTGGATTCACCTGCCTATTTCATGCTGCAGGACCATGTTCTCCAGCTGCTTCTATCACCAGGATTTAATAGACTCTGTTACATTATTCTCCTTGCATTTGGATTGCAGGGTGTGAGCAGAGGAAGGAACAAAATACATGGGTTAGTGTTTAAAGGATCAAACGAAAGGAGTGAATCCCTTGCCCTTCTCTCAGCTGCCACTATGATAAGGAGGCTACAAAACTTTTACCTGACTAAAGATTTCTAGATCAGAGTGCATGATTAGAATTCAGTCACCACTGCATTTCTCCTTTTCCTTTTGTGCAGAGAATCCAATTTCACTGAAGAAGCACAATAAGGTGCAGCATCTGGCCTAACATCATTGAAAGTGAACAGAGGAACAAACAAATGACCTCTCTGTGTATGACCTATTTGTAAAGCAGGTAACCTACTCCCCTTAATTGGAGCTACACACCCGCACACGAAAACCACCTGTTTCATGGACAGTGTCTCTAATAACGGCTCAATTCCTCTCTTCTGTCCTCCATATTCTCCTTGACATAACAATTTAGGGGCTTTCTGTCAGCCAAGAGACACGACCATTGTGGATGATCTCAACCTACATATGATTCTTGGGGACCACATGCCCGTATTGACTGGCTGGCTCCTATCAAACACTTTTGGTTCAGTAGGGGCCTTGACTTCAAGGTCCCTTGTCCCTGTTAGTTTTGGTTGAAATTTATCTTGGGTTCAAAGACAAAAGACAGTGATCTCACCTAAGATTTACTGCCCTAGGAAACCAGATTAAAAGATAATTATATTAATTATCTTTATTATATGTTACCAAGGCGTGTGTAATTTTTTTCTCCGCATGTCTCCCCTAGCTTTCATAAACAAAGTTACAGAAAATGTCTAATTTTAATATATATAAAAATAACTCTCTGGATAACATGTTTATTAATAGTTTTATTTAAAACCCCCAACTTTTAGTAACCAAAAGAAAATTTATCCGAATAAAGCTGCTTTTAAACTATCAGAAAAAGCTTAAACCATAACGAGAGAAAAATATTCAAGTGTTGAGGTGTCTCAATTCCATATCATATTAATAAGAAAACTAAGAAAATTATATATAACAGCTTTATCATTGGTGTTCCCAGTGCTTTTTTCCCTCAACCCATTAAGTCATACCATGTTCTATCTTAGGCCCTGTACTTTCAAACATTGAAGTAGTGTATAATGTTATCTACCTGAGAGGTTCCAATGAAATCAGTGAAGCCATTCACAGGAACAAATCTATGTATGTGGTTGGGTGCCTGCAAGATCGGGGCTTTGATAATGCGCATTTTATGGCAGCGAGTTTGTCCTATTTATTTGGACTGCTCAGTCACTAGCATACTGCAGGGCACTGCAAGATGTTAATCGGAAAATATATTAAAAGATAGAGGGAACCAGTGTCTGGATCATGAGGAAATGTCAATTAACCAAAGTATAAATATAAGGCTTCTAGAACCATCACACCAGTCACATTGCTTATGTGTCAGAACCTTTCCTCTGGTGCCTGCCTTGTTTGCGTGGCTTATCATTTCTGGGCTGAGATAATCTAACTCCTTTGTGCAATATCAGTCACTAAACAACATCAGCAAGAATGATCACTGTGTATTAGTGGAAGGTTATTCCATACATACAAACTTCTTGTGAACAATTCAATGTGTACTCAATATATGCATCCATGGTACACCATCATTCTTGTGGGTTTTAGTTTCAGAGTGAAAGAATTTTTAATGTCTGTGAAGGTTTCATAGAATCATAGACTGGCCTGAGTTGGAATGGACCTCAATGCTTATCTCATTCCAACTCCCTGCCTTGGGCAGGGACACCTTCCATTAGACCAGGTTGCTCAGAGTCCCATCCAGTCTGGCCTTGGACACTTCCAGGGATGGGGCATTGCTTTATACAATGGGCCCTTACCTCGTATGCAGACTTACATATTTTTATAGTGAATAAAAAAACCTACACTATATCTATATAGCAAATATATAAAAATATATATTTTATAGTGAATTTTAAAAAAATACTAATGAGACCTTTTTTCTTACGGATAAAATATTTTTAGAGGAAAACTTCTGCAGGGATATATATATATGTAAGTTACAAGGAGTTCTTGATTGAAGGTTGCCTGATGAATTCAATTACTTGACGGACATTGAATTCCATGGAGCAAGAAATCACACAAAAAAGAAGTAATGTTTAACTTTGCTCTATATCTTAAAAATGGAAAGAACAAGAAGAAACATAATCAAAGGGGATAAAAAAAAAGAAAGGAAATGGTTCCTACTGTCTGTGCAATATAACAACACAGGCCCACACATGAGAGAACAAAATACACCACACACAAGAAGGCAACGAAGCTGACTTGAAGCTGTGATCTCCAAGTGCCTGTCCCAGTGTAAAAGGACTTTGAAGTGTTTACATTTGTGGTGGGCAAAGTGATACAACAAAACACATCAGAAGTGCTGGAAACTACCTGACAAATGATCCCTTTTGCTGAACCAGCAGAAGTGACAGTGGGAATTTTTGCCACTCAAATTCCACCATGTGGATGCAGATGAAGTCTCACACTAGAAATGAAGACAGGGCACGCATGGGAAACAGAGAGGCCGCTGATGAGGGAAAAAAAAGTGCTGAACCACTGCTGTTTTAGCCAGAGCAGTGACAGCAGAATTGTCCCTGGGAAGTTCGGCTGCTGTTTTTGCTATCTTTATTCTGAGCAAACAGGAACTGAGTATGTTGCGTATTCAGGATAATAGTTACATGATCCATGTGGGATGAATGATGCACTACAGACACTGCACTGATTCCTCTTTTCACATGAGTAAAAAGAGCAATGAGAGAAGTGCTATATGAGTGTTCACAGATCTTAAATGCCTCCCCCATCCTCTGCTGGCAGCACATAATGTGACTACTCAGCTTATGCCAGTGGTGCTGCATTTTTGCAGAGCTCATAAGCAGAATAAAGAGATGATAAATAGTATTATGGATGCTTTGATTGTATACAGGGGATCTACTCGGGTCCCTTCAAGATTTTGTGCTTTGTTAATACAATTAGACAGTAGAAAAAGAATTGGCAACAAAGGTTATATGAACAGCTTATTGAAATTATTGTAGGCTTTTTCCATGCTATAGTGGCATGTCCAGAGAATCTCCTACACATTCCTTACTGCAGCAAGCTTGTTGCATGACTGAACTCAAAGGGGACTTTCTATCTTGCTTTGTCAAAGAATTTTAGTTTTCATTTTGTCCAGCTTTAATGTAGATGTTATGAATAAAAGTAAACAAAAGAGAAAATGGGCACTGCCTTAAAGAATCCGGTAGAAAGCACAAGTATGCATTAATACACATGCCAAATAATAGTGCAGCTGTTTACAGCATTCATCTACATGTTGCTGATCCACCTTATTAGACAGGAATGCATCAAAATCACTCGACACTGGTTTGATGCAGTGCACAGCATGAGCCAGTATTCCTTCGCAAAAGAGAGAAGGACTCCACATGGCACCTGCTTCCTTCTCCTCTGTCTTGCCTAATCTGAAAAGGAACAATTTGCTTTCCAGTCCAGGTTTTTTTCCACTTCTAGAAATGTGGTAAGATTGAGTCATGCAGATGAAACAAAAAGGTAACTCCCAAGCATGCTGCACCTTAGAAATCTGTCATTAAAATTAAAATTGATCAACAGATGCCCTCAGCCAGATCTGGGGGGCGTCTCTAGCATCCTCTTTGCCAGACTTAGTAAGTTTAAACAAACTTGCCATTCAGTGATGAAGACTGAGTCATTTATCACTCTAGTGGGAATGGCAGCTGCATTTCTATTTGGTCCCAGATTTTTCCTCTCCTCAAAGAAGCTAAGTTAGAATGGACAGGAAGGCACAACTGTATTTCACCACTCCTGGCTCCAGGCAAAGCCTTGAGCCCCAATTGTGAGACTTGCTCATTCCTCCAGTGACTTTCCATTGGTCTTTTCTGTGAAATCATGTTGCAAATTCTGCTGTGATCTGCCAACCACCCAACTCTGCCCCAGAGGATTATAAAAAAGGAGAGAAGCCATGTTAGTGCACTGCAGACAGAAAATAGGATCCCAAGATATTCCAACAGGTACCAGGGCCTAGCAAGGAAAGTCCTGCTATGTGTCCTTTGTTATGTCATTTGCATGTGTAGACTTGCACAGAAGATTACAGAGGTCTGTGACTTTGAGTTCTGAGATCTTTCTTGAAGTTTCTGAGGGGTGAAACTGGCCACGTAACTCAGTACCAGAGTCCTGGCAAAGGGCAGGGGAGTTTGAATAAGCCACAAGTTGAACACTGAACTGCTTGTCCTGTCATTCAGATCTAACACAGCAGAATGCCCAAAATCAAAAGGATACTCACAATTTCTTGGGAGCATCAGTCAAGAACATTTATTCAAGACCAATGGATCTGCAAAATCCATCAGTCTGTGGAGTTCTGTGTCTCTCTGAAGGAAGTATTACATTTTGTCTCTCCAGTACACTTCCAGGATTATTGCAGCCCATTGTGTTTGCCACACATTTTTGCTGCCTGAGATTAACTGACTCCCACCTTTTTTATATGTGTATGTCCCCAGCTTGGAAGGAGAGGTTTTAGGCAACCAAACCAGTACCTACGTAAATCTATTGAAATAACGACCCAAAACGAATCAAGGCCTAAACTGGACTACGAGAATCCAAAGATACAGGATGATGCCCAGTACAAGCCTTAAAACATTTTGAAACACGTAAAGAAAAATAACTTCAGCATGTCTCCTACACAATACTCTCTCCCTTCCAGATGACTATAAACTAGAAGGAGGAGAAAAGACTAATTAGAATTTGGTTCGATTAATATCACCCTCAGCTTGATGCCTGTAACTGGTTCCTACCTGTTGTTTTTAAAACAGAGCTTGATGACAGGCAGTCAGCTAAAGAGCGTGCATGACAGCAGTTTTGGCTCCATAAGAAAACCAGCTGTACAAAAGAAAACAGAAAAAAACCCACCAGTAGTTTTCAACTGGGTCACAGCACAGATTCAACACATTACATCAGTTTTAGCACAGGGCTGAGGAAGAGGAAGGATGCTGATGGAAGATGATGAATCTGCTCCTTCCAGCAATCATGTGCTTTTAGTCTCACATCAGACCCCATCGGATCTGCACTGTCAGGATGTTTCCTAAGGCCTTTCCATTGACATAAATACAATAGTACATGACATGGGATTAAAAAGAACCATGTTTTAAATAGAGAGGAGAAAGCCTGGTGAGAAAAGCTATTAAAGCATGGATTAAAGAGATAAATAAGTAAATAAAAATAAGTTCTGATGCAATTTGCCCAGCAGCTCCACTACAAAAGAAGAAACTGAATAGGAAGGAAACACCTGCTATAAAATAATTTTGCCAGTTCTTCCTCTGATCACATCGTTATGTGTTTTCCTTTTCTTCTTCAACTGTATGTCACTTGGGGTAGATTTTTCTTTTATTTTGTGATTCACTAATTTCTGAATCCAATGGGAGTATAACATTATATAGGAGCCTCAAAAGTCCTTTTCAAAATCATTTTCTGAAAGCTAAACAGATTCAAAAACTGAAACAAGACTGAGTAAATTTAGTTATAAGCAAAGTATAACAATAAAAATAAAGTAAATACTAAACACTAAAGAAGTCATGGTAGATTGTTTTGAAGTAGAGTGAAGATCCCCAGAAGAGCTACTCAATATCAAAACGCAACAGCTAATGTACAAATAAATGGATTATTACCAAAACTCACCAATAAGTGAATACCAGTCTATTAGCTGTCCATATTCCTCTTATGGGATTCAGAGGGGAAAAGTGTGGCTTTATTTTGAAAAATTCCCCTAAGTGCATTGCAAAGTACATATTTTTGTTTTTTTTCTTCTTCTTCCCTTTCACACTTTCCCATCCCACACTGAGCACTGCCCAGGCTGGGATCTCCTACATTTTCCCAGCCCCTTATCCCTCTCCCAAACGTTCAAAACTTCTGCAACTACTTTTCTTCCACAGTGCTGCTGCTGCAAGTCTACTCCTCCACATGCCTAGGAAATACTGAACAAAGAGCAAGGCAAATAAAATTTTGCAAAACTTGTTTGCAATACAAATAAAATAGTCAGCATTTCTAGGCTCAAAAGTAGCAATTTGATTTAATGAAAGAAATAGGAAGCAATTCTTGCAATTCACAGGCTCTTTTGAAAGTTCTATAAATCAGCCCTACTTGACTGTCGCATCTTTTTAATTATTGCTTAAAGAGTTTAATAAAAATGAACACTCAACTTCCAAACAAAGTCGCAGGAAATCCATCAGCACACCATAGTTTTCAGCCTTTCTCTCATTATTCTTACTTTTAGGGGGGAATTTGGATTTCACAGTCAAAGACAAAAGAAAGACAGAGAGATGGGAATGAGGGGAGATCAGTTTTACTCCTTAGACACACAATTTAATAAAACTACAATATTTAAAATGCACAATAATGATATAGTGGCATAGGTCTTTTGTACTTTAAAAGTAAAATAACCTGGAAAGCTTGTAAACTACAGTGTAAGGTCTCAAAGCCAATGGAGATTTATCTCACAATGTAAATGAAGAATTTACACAACAATACATAATTCAAATTAAAACCAGACACTGCTATAAATGCATAAAATGTAAATACAAAAGTTAAATATTCATCAGAAAACACAGACATGATGTAAATAAGCAGGAGTCACTTACATGTGCAGTAAGTGCTAGTGGTATGCAGGATAGTGTATTATTTCCTTATGTTTTAAGTTGTTTATTTAAAGCAATCTGTATATAATGAATATTTTTCTCTTCAGAGACATACTAGGATTTTGATGTGTTGACTGTTCTTCTCAGACAGACAAAGGCGGTGAGCCAAGAAAAAACACAGCACTCCCTATTTATTTGTCCACATAAAGGAAATACCTTTTAATGCTGTATCAGCAGATGAGGCAAAAACACAAGTAATGATCAGTAAACAGACCTCAGAGATGCAACATTTAAAGCCAGTGAAGTTTACTAAAATCAGCCACCAGACCAATCTGTGCCAAGTCTTAGTAGCAGTCAGGAAAAGCTGAGAAAGCAACTGGCACTGATGTCAGGTTCAGCACCGACAGGGAACTTGGATCTTCTCAATGGCCGTGGCAACAACACTCTGAAAAGAAATTTCACTGATGAAACTTCTCTGAAAGCATTGGAAAAGTCCACTGCCAGTTGGTGACTGAGGTTGTGTAAGTCCATCACTAAGAGAACACTCTCAGAACTTAATTCAGGAATCTATGGCTTAAAGGGACAAGATTTGTACTTATAAGGGCTACCAAGCTGGGTTGAAGGCAGTGGATCACGTTACACAGTCATATTTCTCCACTCCACCCAGACATGCCACAAATTTCTACCTTCCACTCACCTCAGTAGGTAACCAAGAAAATCTGTGGAAAATTCACAACTAAAAGCCTGCAACTAAGCTTCTTCTTCTCTATCTCTCTCTCTTTTTTTTTTTTTTTTATTCCATTAGATTGTTACAATCAACTTCTTTCTAAATAATATTCCAGGTCTGAAACCAAAGAAAAGATACTGTTATGATGTCACTTAAATATACCATAAGCTAAAGGAGACACATAATTCGATTCTGAACAAACCTGTAATTTTTTATGGTAACATTGTGTCTCCTTTAATGAAAGTTTTAAGGACAAAATAACTTTTCAAAATTATTTCTTCCATCCAAATATTATAGAATTTTGCACGGAAATAGATACTTTCTGTTCTGTTACACACGTCATGAAGAATGGGAGCTACATAGGAATGCTTTGTTTTGTTTAAACTGCCAACTCTATTCCACTGTGCTCACACCTTATACTCAAAGCACAGTGGTTTCACACTTTTAGTATCGTGAACTGTAAAAACACACAACACATCATTTTGCAAACTGGTCTGTGTTTGGAAGATCCATGAGTAGTGGATACCTTTTTAAAAGCTTCCAAAGACACTGATGACACTATCATACATCATTATAAACCTGACACAGCTCTTATTCCTCAACAAATTTAGTTTCTGAGGGGAAAGAAAACTACCATCTGGGTCAGACCTGGCTCCAAGTGATTAGTGAACAACTCAATTGGCAACTTCAGTCCTGAACAGCTCCAGCAGCAAGAACTCAGAGAATAAAAATGTGTGTCCTGAAACGGTGCCAGGTCAAGCTAGGTTTAAGCTGGCACAAAAATATGAGAGAGAAATTGCACAATGTCTAAAAGTGTTTTCTTCAAGAATAAAAGCTGCAAATGACCAGCTGGACAAAAGACTAATATATTCACTGAACACAGTATGAAATTACTCTGTATTAATAAGTAATGAAAAGTATCTTGGATAAATAGCATGTGTTTAAAAAAATAGTCCTGCAATAGGACTGCAAGTGATAAATCAAAATTGCATTTCACAGTTTATAAGTTAAGCACACAAACAGCAGACTGCTTCTAGTATCCTGGCACACACGGTAAGTTACAGTATTACAAATTCCTAACTTACCTAATACCTTCAATATATTTTTGTCTTGGTTGTATCAGCAGGGTAATCGTCCCTATCTTGCTAAAGGCACTGTTTAAGGAGTCCTGGCATGCATTTCTTTAGTAATAACCACTTCATTTTGTTGATGACTTCAGTTAAAAAAATTTAAAAAATCATAGCTTTCCAAGATCCGTTTATTTTTACAGAGCATGAAAATTAACAACTCCACCTTATACAATTTCTTTTATCTGCTTGGAAAAAGTGCTGCTCCAAACTGTTGCACCATTTACGTGGCCCAGGTTTCACTTCAAATGTCAGGGGTTTGCATATTTGGACTCGAGATACTTTTCCTGCACTTTTCTTTGTACAATGCCAACTGTGAGATATTTTCTTTGGTCAGCTGGGTACTCCAGCCAGCAAATTCCCCTTCTTTTAGTACCAGTGAGATAGCTGTCAGTTAGAGGTTTGGCATGCTTAAGATTCTGCTTCCCTACCCCAGATCCCAGAAAAATAAAAGATACGGAGACAGGCCCATAAATCACAAGGAGAAAGAAAACATTTGGATTATACTAGGAGCCCAATAACACTGCTGAACTTCAGGATCTGGCAGCCGTTGCGTTACAACAGAATTTTCAGAGGCCATAAACATTCACACTGGACTGAAACTTGGCATGATGTGATGCCACCTGACCGATCCACATCTTATCCTAAACTCTGGTTCTCATTCAAAGGCAGCACTCTCTGTTCATAACAGATTTGTGGCGTTTGTGCCACTGCTACAGCAAACTCTAGTGGTGGTTAAAACCAGAGCTCTGGGGAAAGGAGCTCTTGCACTCATTGTAAGGGAAGTCACTGCTATCTTCTGTTTCTTCTTTACCAAAAAACAACCCAAACCAAACAACTCCTACGCAACTCCTCTTCCCTCTGGATGGACTCACGTGTTATTGTGCACTAAATCAACTTTTGGCACGTCAAGTTAACTTTTACAATGTGCTGTTTTTATCACCCTCAGATTAGCTCAAGCTACTCCAGGAGGGTGGTACTGAATTTCAAGATGCAGGTGCCCCTCTCATATACAGAGCAGCCCATGCAAATTAATAGACCCACATTACACGTTTTGGAAAGTAAAGCAGGAATTTACAAGATGCTTGCCAGGACCCTGTTTCCACTACAATCACTCAGTGTACTTTGAAGGCATAGGAATACAGACTGCTTGACATTGCAGACTCATCGTAAAATAAGTAAACTGCCTCTTTTTTAGCAGCTATTATTTTTCTGAAATTATTCTTGGCTCCATTATTTCTGACTACAAAGATTTCTGAAGTTTGATGAGGCTATGCTTTAAAGTAAGAGTGACCTTAGGATCACTGTTCCCAAAACTTCTGATACGTAGGATTTATTCCAAACTCAAAAGTAGCAGATGATTAGTTTTTCCTGCCTTTTTCTGCCAGCAGACTAATTTGGCCACTGCAGTTTAAAAAAAATCTCTAAAAACTGAAGAACGCAAAGCTTTGCTTTTTTTTCCCCTTTTCTTTCCCGGATTTTAATCCAGAGGCGGAAAATGTTTTCCTTTTTCCTTTCCTTCCTCTTTATTGTTCTCTCTACAAGATACAGAAAAAATGTCAAGTCAAAGATAATCCTGACTAAAGGCATCATTGACTATATGAAAGCCTAAACCAAAATCTTCACAAGCAAACTGATATACCAGGGCTATAAGATCCAAAACATTGTCATCAGTTCCCTTGGAATTCCATCCTGACAGCTGGGATATGGGGAAAAACACAGAGTGCTAATTATGTTCCAAACAATATCCTTTTATCCTAAGAAGTCCAAGACTTCCAGCTACCTCCTAGTAAACAGGTCCATTTTGTCAGCTTGACGCTTCTCAATGGTTTTATCTCGATGGACATTAAAATAAAACTAAAGGTTCTGCTGCTCTCTGTGAGTGAGACATCCGCATTCAATGTTCCAAATATTCCTTGCTCTTCTCTAGCCAGAAACTCAAACTAGATCATTAAATAAGGTGTGTACACACCTGAAGATTGAGGCCAGAGGTAGATCTTCACAATATATCTGCACTCAGCATTTACCGTGAAGCCATTTTGACCGAGCAACTGAATGTAGGTCATATCACAGTGAGTTGTAGTTTAGGATTATATTGCACATTGTTCATCATTAAATTGATGCTTAAAAATACACACTCTTTAATCAAGTTTATGGGAGAAAGGTCTGCAGAAGAAAAAGAATAATATCCTGCCTTTCCCAGAACATCTTAGTACATCATCTGGTGGCCTTAGGAGGTGGAAGAAGCAGGAAACAGTACCCAGGTAGAGATCACTGGAAGTGCCAGCTGAGATGTGGAGGCACTGAAGAAAATACCCAAAGTACATAGATAAATCTAGTGTGTTGTTGTTTGAAGTAGAAGACGTTCCCTAGAAAGCAGAGAGAGACCTAGAGATGCTTAGAAAAACTGAGATTTAGCAATAAATTTAAAGTCTTCAAGTATGTCAGACCAATGTGCTGGAACCAACTCAGGATTAAAAGAAAATTAACCCCAACATAAAAAAGTTTGGAATGAGAGATAAGGTTTAAGGAATAACATAATAAAATGCTTTAGAGAGATACACTGTAATGTAAATGAGAAAGAGATAAGTGAACAAGTGAACAAGCACCCATCGCTGGATGATAAGATAATTTGTTACAAGACTTGTGGTTACTTGGTGTACGTAACTGAAACCTTCAATTCACATCAATGCCAGGAAGCTAATGTAACAATATTAACAAATGTATTACCTAAGCTTGAGAAAGCTTTCATTACACTGAATAAAAATAGATTTAGTTTTATTCAGTAAATACATATCACATATTTGCAGCCCTTCATGGATTTACCTTGAAACTTTATTTCCAAAGACAAGTGATAGATTCTATGGCAGTAGCAAACCTGGAGTCTGGATAAGTGTTACAGTTTGGAT